>JAOWBW010000313.1:649640-920848 GCA_026119855.1 Campanula takesimana | reverse complement strand
CCACAAAAGATCTATCAGTTACATCATGAAAACGTGGGAATCATTGAAAGAACCAAACATGAACTTGTTCATACATATTTAATATGAAGCATACCAAGTTAAAGTCCAGAAAGAAGTTTAAGCATGTAAAAACACCTCTGAAATTTTAATATCAGAGCGGAACCACATCAATCTGTGAACAGAGTTGAAACAAAAAATGGAAAGAGCTACTTCTACTCAGGGTAAAAATATGATATTACATTATAATCTTCCTAGTTCTGTTTAGAACAAAATATCTTTTATGGACAAAGACCAAAGACCAGGTTTTTTATGTGCATTCTGGAGATGACAAGACAGATTTGTCAAAACTGGAGATTCTTGTTGACAGTCACATTATCATGAAAACAAGCATCAAAACTCAACCAATTAAGTGCTATGAACGAAACTTTGTGTGTGAAATATATACATGTTAGTTACACAACGGACATGGCAATCACTTATTTAATCATGTATTGAGGATGCTTTACATGACAAAAATAGACAGGACAGATTTGGTGTTTTAGATGAAAAACATATGAAGACCTTTGAAAACCTCCCCAATCCACAAACTGAATATTTAACATGTAATATACATAATATATACAATATCTACAACAATAACAAGTGATGACACTGAATATCAAGAGTAATAAACATCATTGATCAAGAACCTGGCAAGAACATCAACTATTACATCTTTGGTTTCAAAAATGGATGGTCTAGCCTAACAAGTGGCTAGACCCTTAAAAAATCACATGAATATCTACATTTCATAGATGAAGATTACAAGGAGAAGAGATTACCTAAGTGTGTTGGGTATGCCCACATATATCTCAGTTTTAATGTATTAGGATATATTAGATTTGATTGATCCATCACCTAAGTTTTATTTCATGGACTTTAGACCCACATGTAAAAAGTATTTATACTTCATTTTTTAGGTTGTCCATTGTTATAGAATAGGCTTAGAAATAGGGCAAGAAGATCAAGTTTCAAGAAAAATCACTCAGTGAGTTTGAGCCGCGCTTATGCGCCTCCACGCGCCACGCGCCACGCGCCTTCCACTTTCGCGCCATGCGCCATTTAGAGCGCGCGCATAAGGATTTCTTCATAAGATATGTTACGCGCCTCTGCGCCCCTTGTTTTAAGCACACGCTTACTGTGCGCCTATTGGCTCAATGCGCCTCTTGGCTCAAACGCGCCTCAAAGTATTTTTTCAACACTCAGTGATTTATTGAAGACTCGAAGACTTGAAGAGAATTCAAATTACGCCAATGATCCAACGGTGGTTAAAAGATGCATATGCGCCTAATCTGTTGACACGCGTCCATAACGGTCACTTTTATGTTGAGTGTCAAAATGGCCATAATATATGCATGCTCCAATCAACAAGCGACAGCTCATCTTATCCACAAGGATTTCCAACGGCTAGTTTTTTGAAGTTCACTATAAATACCCCATAACTTCAACATTTTGAAGTTGCTGAGTTTTGCTAAGAATTTCAAGAATTTCTCTCTCAAAGCATTTGTTGAAGATTTGAAGATTGCCTTCGTTTTTCCAGATTTCTCAAGAACATCTTCATACCTTCATCCTTAGCCCAGATCTTCAAGCCTTAACACTTTAGTTTCTTGTGCTCTCCATCTCAAAGATCTAAAGAGCCTTGATACTAAGAACACACACGCACCTCTTTAAGATTAATCATTTAGATTCATCTTTTAGAGATACACCGGTTATTGTTTTGGATTTGTTCTTTCATAGTAATAGATCTTGAGTTAGTGTATAAGCTCAAACATTGTAATTTGTAACACTCACTCATTATATAAGATCTCGATTAGAAATCCAAGACTAACCATCTTGGTAGAGGACGTAGATCTTTCATTGATCGAACCTCTCCAAATAGCTTGTGTTATTATCTTGTCATTTCTTTCAAGTTATTATTTTCACTCACTATTTGCTTGTTTACTCATTGTAGATTGATTGAACTGAATTGTGTTGTGTTGTTATATCATTTGCCTTAGTTCCTTATTTCACTCACTTTGAGCCAAAATACTTAGTGTGTGTGTTGCGCTCCCTTTATCACTTTGCGCCTATTTTCATTACTAAATTCCGCTGTGCATTTCACTCACTCACTTAGGCGCATTTCATAACGCTTACTTGATAAAGTGCGCATTCGCAATTGAGTTTTTCAAGGGTACGAAAAGAATTTTAAAACAGCTATTCACCCCCCCCCTCTAGCTATTTTTCATACCCTTGTTGCCCTTTGGGACCAACAAGTGGTATCAGAGCAAACACCTTTATAAAACATTTTTCGTTTTCAAGCTTAACAGCTTGGGTGCCGATTCTAAATGGCAAACTCAAAACCTATGGCAACTGCAAACTACACTCACGTTCCGGTCTTTGATGAAGATCATTTTGACGTATGGAAATTCAGCATATTGACTCATCTCAACTCAATCGATGAAAGGCTCCATGACACCGTCGTTTATGGACCTTATATTCCGATGAAGGCGAATCCAAATCCACGCACCAACGCTGCTCAACCTACTGTCCTAAAACCAAGGGAAGAATGGACCGAGGAAGAAATTAGAAGAGTCGCAAATGATGGCAAAGCAAGAAACATTCTTCTAAGCACTCTAAGCACGGCGATGAAACAACAAGTCATGCATTGTGCTACTGCAAATGAGCTATGGGATGCTATTGAAGAGCATATTGAAGGAGACACCGTTTGCAAGGAGAACAAGAAATACGAAGTTCAAAAGAGATTCAACAATTTCTCTCAACTCCCCGGTGAAAACTTAAGGCAAACTTATGAACGCTACTGTGAAATTATCAATCTATGTATTTCACTTGGCATGAAGTTTACCAACAAAGATTTGAATGTAAATTTTCTACAAGCTTTTGGATCAAGATACCTTCATAAATCTAGCGCTCTTGAAGACGCTGGAACTTTAGATGTTTGGACTTTAAGGAACCTATATGCAAATCTCAAAGTTTACGAACTCAAACTCCAACGAATCAGTGAAACTGAAGGAAAGTCAAAATCTATGGCTATGATGGCGCACAGAGAAGCCGCGCCTACTCCTGCGCCTACACCTGCGCCTGTACAAGATGAGAAAAGCTCCGATCCCAAAATTTCTACTTCTGAGCTATTAGACATGGATGATGAAGACTTCGCTTTATTTGTGAAGAAATTTCAAAAGTTCAGAAAATTCTCAAGACCCGGCTCAACCAACAAATTTCAAGGATCTACCAGCAAAGCTCCTCAAAAGTTTTCAAGGAGCAGTGATTCAAAAAGAAAAGAAGATCTTGTTTGTTTTAATTGCAGGAAACCCGGACATTTTGCATCAAGCTGCCCGATCCCCAAATTTGAATATATGCAGAAGAAGAGCAGCCATACTCCTAAATTCACTCCCAAGTTCACTCGACACAAGGGAATGGTTGCTGAAGAAGAAGCACCAGCAAATGAGCACAATACTTGGATTGAAACAGACTCCGATGAGAGCGATGAAGATTCCGATGATGGACTTGTTTGTTTGATGGCAAATGATGATGAAGTTGATGCTTATGATTCTGATGATGACTTCTCCAAGGATGTTCCCGATATGAATGCCTTGAACAAACCTATCAAGAAATCTGCAGGTTTTCAAGAAGCGAAAAAGAAGAAAGGACCAACCATCAGCGAGCTCGTTGAACAAGGATTTCTCACTCCGGCTCAAAACGATGGTGGATTGTTATTCTCACGATGTGATCTTGGAGCAAGGAACAAATTGAGAAAAGGAGCATACATTAGACCACAGGTTGAACCAACTGCTCCAATCTCCAAAATCAATGATGAAGTGACTGCTGAACAAGAAAAATTGTTCAAGAAGGCTGAAAAGGTAATCACTAGATTTGATAGTATGAAGGAAGCTTTAGCACTATCATGTGATGAAATTTCCCAGCTTAAGACCGAGAAATCTCTACTTAAATATGAACTCACCCTCCTTAAGGAGCAGATAAAGAGCATGACTCCTCTTACTGTTAAAAACACTTTTCTAACAGAACAGAACTCACTTCTTAAAGTTCAAAACGATGAATTGGTTGCTCAAATTACTGATCTTAAAAAGATTACAAATGAGTGGTCCAATTCTCGTGTCACTATGGAGAATATATTTGAGTCCCAAAAAGTCAGTGGTGATAAAAGTGGCTTGGGATTCTCATCAACTAGTGACAACTTTAAATGTGATGTCTGTGCTGAAAGAGATAGTGAATTTACCAACCAACAAACTCTTGAAATTCCCAAGGAAAAACATTCTAATTCAATGGGTAAAGGACATGAAAAAGTCAAGAGACAAACATTCCATTATGTCTACCCAACGAAGCAATTTGGGAAAGCTAATGGGAAAGATATAGCTACAGATGAACCATCCCTAGCAAAATCATTCTTGAAAATAGGCGCGCTCCTTCTCCGAGTGCTCATTATGCGCCTAAGAGCCACGCGCCTCATCGCCGTGCGCCTCCTAGCCCTATGCGCCCTTCGAGAAAAAGCGCTCCAAAATTTCAAAAGAAAGATTTTGTTAAGTCTAGTTCATCTGACCCAAAGAAGAATGCCATCCCCAAGAAAAGTAAAGAGTTTGTGAAAACTCACGTGATTGGTGGCTTTCATCATTGTTCCATTTGTGATTGTTCAGGACACAAGGCCGTGGAATGCCTTTTGCGATTCACTCCCAATGCCAAAGGACGTAAAAATCCTAAGGTCAAGCAAGAGTGGGTTGTCAAAAGTTGCTAACCCTAGGACCCAAAAGGAATAAAGGGGACCTGCTTAAATGTCTATATTTCAGGTTTTTTGTTTCATGGCTGGATCTTCAAAAGCTAGAAATTATGAATGGATTCTCGATAGTGGGTGTTCAAGACACATGACTGGAGATGAATCCTTATTAGAAGATGTCCATGAAGAAAGAGGTCCCTCCGTAACATTTGGCGATAATAACAAAGGTCAAGTTGTAGCATATGGAAAGCTCAAGAAAGACAAAGTGTGCATTGAAAGAGTCTCACTCGTGGAAGGGCTCAAGCACAACTTATTATCCATATCTCAATTCTGCGACAAAGGATTAGAATGCCATTTTACTTCAACGCAATGTCTTATCAAGAATGGCAAAACTGGAGCTATCTTACTCACGGGATATCGTAAGACAAATATTTATATTATTGATTTTCATAGTATGAACTCTAGTACTAATCTTTGTTTTGTAGCAAAAAGTGTGAACGAAAATAGTTGGCTGTGGCACAAGCGCTTAAGTCACTTAAACTTCAAGTATCTATCTAAACTCAGCAGGAACAATCTTGTCAAAGGACTTCCCAAGGTTGCTGATCATCATGACAAAAAGTGCGCCGCATGTCAACTTGGCAAACAACCGAAGCAGTCATTTTCAAGCAAGTCAAATCCTTCAACTACAAGATGTTTGCAACTGCTTCACATTGATCTATTTGGACCAGTTTCCACCGCAAGCATTCGTAGAAACAAGTATACTCTAGTTGTGGTGGATGATTATTCAAGATATACATGGGTAGAGATGATGATTACAAAAGATGATTGTTATGATATTCTCACTACCTTATTTCGACTGCTCCAAACCCAAAAAGAAGATGACATCGTTAGTGTTCGATCCGACAATGGAACAGAATTCAAGAACAACGGTGTTGCTCGATACTGTGAAGATCATGGGATAGATCACAACTTTTCAACCGCCGGAGTTCCTCAACAAAATGGCGTTGTTGAACGAAAGAATAGAACGTTGATTGAAGCGGGAAAGACGATGATAGCTGAAGCTAAATTGCCTAAGTACTTTTGGGAAGAAGCTATCAACACTGCATGTTTTACTCAAAATCGTTCCCTCATCAACAAACTTCACAACAAGACTCCGTATGAACTTTGGCGTGGTAGAACTCCCAACATTGCATTCTTCAAGATCTTTGGTTGCAAATGTTATATCCTCTACAACGGAAACGAACATAGAGGTAAATTCGATGCCAAAGCCGACGAAGGTATTTTTGTTGGGTATGCCAAACACTCTAAAGCTTTTCGTGTTTTCAATAGAACTACATTAGTGATAGTTGAATCTGTACATGTTACATTTGATGAACATTCTCTCCTTGAGCCACATTTGGCTCCAAATGTTGCTGATGATTCTATTGAGTTAAATGATACAGGTGCTCCTATTTATGTTGCTCCCACTCAAGATCAGAATCTATCAACACAAGGAAATCCATCTACATCAAATGCACCTAATTCAATGTATAATGCGCCTGGTGAATCCTCTATTGCGCCTCACTCAAATGATGCGCCTCATGATTCCTCTTACGCGCCTATTTCTACTGCTGCATCTGGTGTAAACCCAAATTTCAATTCTGAGCCAGTTCAACCCCCAAATTTCAATGACTTTGAATCTGGTGAAGAGGTACCAATTGAAGACCTTCAAATTACTACAACTCAACCTAACTTACCTCCTGAAATTCGTGAAGTTAGAGGTCACCCAATTGCTAATATCATCGGTGATCTACAAGTTGGTGTTCGTACAAGGAGAGCTACAAACTTTGATGCTTACACTGCTTTTATCTCTCAAATTGAACCGAAGAAGGCTGATGAAGCGCTCCAAGATCCTAATTGGGTTGTTGCAATGCAAGAAGAACTCAATCAATTTGAACGATGTAAGGTTTGGACTCTTGTTCCAAGACCAAATGATCAAGGAGTGATTGGTACGAAATGGGTGTTCAGGAACAAGATGGATGAGAATGGAACCATCACGAGAAACAAAGCAAGATTGGTTGCACAAGGCTATAGGCAAGAAGAAGGAATTGATTACGATGAAACTTTTGCGCCCGTAGCAAGACTTGAAGCTATCAGATTATTTCTAGCTTACGCCGCTCACAAGAACTTCAAGTTATATCAAATGGATGTGAAGAGCGCGTTTCTAAATGGTGAACTCCAAGAACAAGTCTATGTTGCTCAACCACCTGGGTTTGAAGATTCACAATTTCCAAATCATGTGTACAAACTCCAGAAAGCTTTGTATGGACTCAAACAAGCACCAAGAGCATGGTATGATACACTATCCAAGTTTCTCATCGAAAAAGGCTTCACTCGCGGTAAAATCGATACAACTCTTTTCATTGCCAAACATAATGGTCATAAATTACTTGTTCAAATTTATGTTGATGATATTATATTTGGTTCTACTAATGAATTGTTGTGCAAGCGTTTTGAGAAACTAATGAAGAGCAAGTTTGAAATGAGCATGATGGGAGAACTCACATTCTTCCTCGGGCTTCAAATCAAGCAAATGAGTGAAGGCATTTTTATCAACCAATCCAAATACACAAAGGACTTAATCAAGAAGTTTGGACTTGAGAACGCTAAATCATACGATACTCCAATGGCCACCGGCAACAAACTCGACAAAGATCTAAAAGGTAAACGTGTTGATCAAACGCTCTATCGAGGTATGATTGGCTCACTCCTTTATCTTACTGCTAGCAGGCCCGATATTATGTTTAGTGTTTGTGTTTGTGCTCGTTATCAATCCGACCCTAGAGAAGCACACTTAATTGCTGTGAAACGTATTATAAGATATCTCTCTGGCACTGTTAACCTTGGACTTTGGTACACCAAAGATTCGAACTTTAAACTTGTAGGTTACTCAGATGCGGATTATGCAGCGTGCACAATTGATAGGAAAAGCACAAGTGGCACTTGTCATTTCCTCGGATATAGACTTGTGTCATGGGCGAGTAAGAAACAAGCTTCAGTATCTGTCTCAACAACCGAAGCCGAATATATCGCTGCGGGAAGTTGTTGTTGTCAAATACTCTGGATGAAGCAGCAATTGGTGGACTATGATATCATCGAAGAAAATTGTCCCATCTACTGCGACAATACATCAACAATTGCGGTTTCTGAAAATCCTGTCATGCACTCAAAGACCAAGCACATCGACATCAAATATCACTTCCTCAAAGACCACGTGGAAAAAGGAAATATTCATTTGGAACACGTGGGAACCGACTATCAAATCGCCGACATTCTAACTAAAGCACTTGACGCGAAACGGTTCATGTTTTTGAGAGGTGAAATGGGTATGCTTGAACTCAACTAAATTCAATATAGTTTTGTCAATACTAATGATTTTATGTTGTGTTGAGTTATGAGTATATTAGGTACAAATGATTAAATCAATTTTTCAAAAGTTTCAAGGAAATTATGCGCCATCTATGCGCCTTACTAACTGCGCGCCCATCTCTCGTTTTCTGCGCGCACAATATCTGCGCGCCTATCAATTCATGCGCGCGCTCAACCATCTTTGCGCGCCTTGATGTGTAATGCGCCTTGATGAATAATGCGCCTAGATGAGTATGCGCCTTGCTGAAGTAATGCGCCTCTTCATGCGCGCATTAACTATTGCGGCTCAATCATTTCTCAAAATTCAATTTCAATGATTGAACGTAATAAATACACAAGTACCAGGTATGTTCATTCTGTTCATTTATTATAGGAATCTATGTCTTTTGACATTCCTTTAATTGTTCAAGGGTACTTGTGCAATTAAAAATTTTCCCTCGTTTTACGCTTTTCGAAAAATTTTATTTTCTGGGATATATTTCTTGCACCCCAAACTTACACCAAAATAGATGTTTTTGGTGTTTGTGCAAAAATTAGTCAAAATTGCTCATACACTTAAAGGGAAAGTGGAGCAGTTTTTCAAAAACCTAAATGTCACATCATGACACTTTAGGTCATTCAGCCATTAATGCCCTTCAAATCCCAAAAATCCCTCATTAATGAATGTCCTTTTTGTCATGATGAGCCGCCATTTTCAAAATCCCTCATAAATGCAATCCTTTCAACTTCCCATCTTTTTAAATTTTTGACTGTTTTTTTTTCATATCAGTGCAAGTTTTTAATCCTAACCTATAAAAACACATCAACACCTTACTCCCTCCTACCTACTCTATTTCTCTCTCTCTTCATCTTCATTTTTCTTCTTCATTTTACATTCATATATATAAGTTTATGGGTCCTAAGAAAGCATCAACATCTACACAAGACGATATGGTATGAATTCTCAACCTTTAATCTCCTTATATTTCTGTTTTTTTTCGTCATTTTCAGTGATGTTTTTCGTTTTTTTTAAAACCCGGATTCATTTTCTTTGATTTCTCTTGATTCGATGATCCGTTTTCTATATCGTTTGTTGGGTTGTGTTCTATTCTTGATTTCGAATCTTTTAAAACCAACATTTTAACGATCAATGCTCTGTTTGTTACAAATCTGAGTTTTTGTTTTCAAAATTTTTCAAAATTTTCGGGCATTCTTTTGGTCATTGTGCTTTCATTATTGATTTGTTCTTATTTTTGTTTGCATATTTAGATTCCTTGTCGTCATGCGGTCATTTTGATATATTATTTGTCTAGTTTGGTGAAGTTTCATGATTTTCGTGTTCTTGGTGTTCTTCGAGCATTCAAGGGTCGTTCTTCGTGTTCTTCGTCATTTATGCATGTTTTGGTCTCTAAAAATTTTCTAACTTGTTTTCGAAAATTTGAACTTTTTGATTTTCATTTCTTTCATTTGAATGCTTGTTGTTTGTTTTTCTTACTAAGTAAAAATTTTCACGTCATGCGCCTATGTACTTCTTTATGCGCCTATTTTTTATGCGCCTGAATGATTTATGCGCCTCTACTTGTATATGCGCTTAAATCATTTTGCGCCTAAAAACCTTATGCGCCTAACTTCGTACTTAGTCAAATTTCGTTGTTTTAATTTTTCCTTAGTATTCACATAGAACCATATTATGCGCCTTGTAACTCTATGCGCCTTCAATATTTTATGCGCCTAATTCAATCATGCGCCTTGATTCTCTATAATTTTGTGCGCCTGTTTCAATTATGCGCCTATATATTTCATGCGCCAATGTTACTTTGATCATTTTATGTTTCTATGCGCCTATATCACTTCTAACATCAATCATTTTTTTCAGGACCTTGCAAATTTCAAACTTGAAGAAACTCTTGATCTATTGGAGTTATCTGGTGAAGTGATGGGAAGAGAAATAATAGAGACTCTGCGCGTCGCTGGTCTGCTCCCTTTATTCACCATGGACCAAGATTTCTTCTCTGCGCTCCTCGTGGATGAGTTCTTCTCCACTGCTGTTCTAGTGGAAATTGACGTAAATGGGCGCACTCACTACCGGATTGAGGCGCGCGTTCAAAATGTTGACGTCCATATTTCATCATCTGTGATTCGACACTTGCTCGGTTTTCCATCTACCGGTGAAGATCGCATTATTGGGCGCCCGATGACTTACTCAATTGATGATCAGAACAAGATGGCTGCCTCACTTCTAAATATTCCCACGCTTCAAAACAATATCAAAAACACCGAAATTCGAGATGGTGGAGAACTCTTGACTCACATCGCTCACTTGGTGGGAACTTCAATAGTGTTCAAAACTGGGAACGTAAACCGATTCACGGTTGAACAATGGGAATACACAGCTGCTATCATGGCCAAGGAGAAGCTTCACTGGCCTCATATTCTGTTCAAGACTCTGCGTGAGCAAATTGATAAATTTGTGAAGAACAAAAGTGATGGAAAGACCCGATTCCGCTCACACTGCCTTATTCTCACAAAACTTTTTCTAACTTACCCTGAGTTAGTTAAGTTTTTGAATGAGAATCCGGAGTACAAGATCAACGATGTTCCAATGTTTGGTAAAGCTAGTTTGGACCTCAAGAAGCGCAGGAAGAAGCCCACAAAGCGCGCAAAAGGAATCCAAATCAAGACTGTTGAAGGCTTAGTAGATGAAGACACAGAGTCCGATGATGCGCCAGTCCTTAAAAGCGCACCATTATTAAAGAGCGCAGTAAAAGCAAGCGCTAGACAAAGCGCAGATCTAGTGCCAGGCGCAGATAAAAGCAAAGGCAAACGGGTAGTTGATGACCCTAATCCTGCGCCTGTCAAACGCACTAGATTTGAAACTGATGATGAGCGAGATCTGAGGCTAGCGCAGGAAGCCAGCAGGCTTGAGGCTCAACGAAAAAGAGATGAAGATTTTCTAGCCAAACAAGCTGCTGAGTCAGAAAAGTTAGAGCGCATGAAAGGCGCCGGATCAAGCGCAGATATTGAGAAAGGGCCTTCTGTTTCCGCGCCTTCCCAGCGCGCTCCTTCTCAACGCGCCCCCACTCCTCGTGCGCCCTCATTCAAATATCAACCTTCCAATATGTCAAGGGTACAACTCCTCTCTGATTTCTTCGGCGATGACATTTCAGACATTGAGGAACCCGTTCAGGGGGAGTAAGAGACCATCCCTCAGCGCACTCCTTCTCCAGTTGCGCCTCCACCTGGACCAGATCCGATCTCAACAGAAACTTTTGATATTGAAACAGTTGTTGTTGAAACTGTTGAAATTGAAACTGAAGATGAATTTGAGTCTCCTACTCATTCACCTCCTCCTGCGCCTCCATCTCCTTCTGCGCCCCTTCAAGATTCTGCGCCCCTTCAAGATGATGCGCCACTCTCTACCCCTGCGCCTCCTCCGTCTGCTCCTGATTTGAGCGAGGTACTTTCCATTCTTCATTCTTTACAGCAGGGGCAAGCCAATTTAGAGCAAGGACAGGCGCATATAAAGTCTCAATTTGAGCTTCTTACTTCCTTACTCACTGATCAATCTGAAGAGATTGCTGCCATTAAGGGGGAGATGAAATCTCTCAAGGCCAAACTTTCTGCTCCTTCTCCTCCTCCGGCGCAGACTCAGGTTCAAGCTCATACTGACCAGGCGCAAACCACCGCTTCTGCGCCTACGTTCATACCTCAATCTGCTGTGTCTCAATCAAATATGAATGTGCTTGTATCTAAGTTGGATGTCCTGAAAGAGTTGGTCGTCACTCATTTCACTGCTGCTCACTCAAGCTCTGACAGACGCGCTGAACATATTTCTTCAGATATTATCACGGCTCAAAATGCCATTGAAGCTCACATTCAAATCTTGGAAGAAAACATTTCACAGCAGCAGCAAATCACTCAGCGTTCCATTGATGAATACCAAAACATCAATGTGAATCACTTGAGTTATATTAGAGACGGTATTACTGCTACTCACTCCAGTGTCACGGACACTCAAGGGTTAGCGAACCGTAGTCATCAGCTCGCAAAGCAAATTCAGCGTTCTGTTTCAGAGATCGTTGAAGGATTGAAGGAAGATGATGCGCCTCCCAACCCTTAGCTTCTATTATTTTTTTTGTAAATTTTTAGAACCTTTTGTAATAGAACAATCTCTTTTGTGATAGTGATTTTGTGCTTACTTGTTTTAGCACCTTTTGTTTTTGTTCTATTCAAAACTTGTAACTTGTAACTCTTACACCCCAAGTTTTAATGAGAACAATGCATCACTTATTATCAAACCTTGTTCACTCAAACTCCTTGTTTGTAGAACAATGAATATTGTTTAAATCCATATGCATCATATTGAATTGTTTCATACTTTCATGCATTAAGTTTAAACTTGGTTTAAACACATTTTCAAAACTAAAATTCATATATCATCTTGAATGTGTTAAACTGTTGTTTTTATCTTTCCATATGTAACTCTTTATTCTTATTGGAATAGATTAGGAATCTATATTTTGGACCAGTGTGTACATTAACTTGAGACATGAATTACCAATTTCATTCATTTGGACATGTTTTTATCAAGTATAATGTTTGTCCTTGATATAGTAGGTAATGGCATCAATCAAATAGGGGGAGATTGTTGGGTATGCCCACATATATCTCAGTTTTAATGTATTAGGATTTATTAGATTTGATTGATCCATCACCTAAGTTTTATTTCATGGACTTTAGACCCACATGTAAAAAGTATTTATACTTCATTTTTTAGGTTGTCCATTGTTATAGAATAGGCTTAGAAATAGGGCAAGAAGATCAAGTTTCAAGAAAAATCACTCAGTGAGTTTGAGCCGCGCTTATGCGCCTCCACGCGCCACGCGCCTTCCACTTTCGCGCCATGCGCCATTTAGAGCGCGCGCATAAGGATTTCTTCATAAGATATGTTACGCGCCTCTGCGCCCCTTGTTTTAAGCACACGCTTACTGTGCGCCTATTGGCTCAATGCGCCTCTTGGCTCAAACGCGCCTCAAAGTATTTTTTCAACACTCAGTGATTTATTGAAGACTCGAAGACTTGAAGAGAATTCAAATTACGCCAATGATCCAACGGTGGTTAAAAGATGCATATGCGCCTAATCTGTTGACACGCGTCCATAACGGTCACTTTTATGTTGAGTGTCAAAATGGCCATAATATATGCATGCTCCAATCAACAAGCGACAGCTCATCTTATCCACAAGGATTTCCAACGGCTAGTTTTTTGAAGTTCACTATAAATACCCCATAACTTCAACATTTTGAAGTTGCTGAGTTTTGCTAAGAATTTCAAGAATTTCTCTCTCAAAGCATTTGTTGAAGATTTGAAGATTGCCTTCGTTTTTCCAGATTTCTCAAGAACATCTTCATACCTTCATCCTTAGCCCAGATCTTCAAGCCTTAACACTTTAGTTTCTTGTGCTCTCCATCTCAAAGATCTAAAGAGCCTTGATACTAAGAACACACACGCACCTCTTTAAGATTAATCATTTAGATTCATCTTTTAGAGATACACCGGTTATTGTTTTGGATTTGTTCTTTCATAGTAATAGATCTTGAGTTAGTGTATAAGCTCAAACATTGTAATTTGTAACACTCACTCATTATATAAGATCTCGATTAGAAATCCAAGACTAACCATCTTGGTAGAGGACGTAGATCTTTCATTGATCGAACCTCTCCAAATAGCTTGTGTTATTATCTTGTCATTTCTTTCAAGTTATTATTTTCACTCACTATTTGCTTGTTTACTCATTGTAGATTGATTGAACTGAATTGTGTTGTGTTGTTATATCATTTGCCTTAGTTCCTTATTTCACTCACTTTGAGCCAAAATACTTAGTGTGTGTGTTGCGCTCCCTTTATCACTTTGCGCCTATTTTCATTACTAAATTCCGCTGTGCATTTCACTCACTCACTTAGGCGCATTTCATAACGCTTACTTGATAAAGTGCGCATTCGCAATTGAGTTTTTCAAGGGTACGAAAAGAATTTTAAAACAGCTATTCACCCCCCCCCTCTAGCTATTTTTCATACCCTTGTTGCCCTTTGGGACCAACAAGGTGGTTCTTCCTTTACTTCCAAGGGAAGACTTTTTTGGGTTTTCTTGAAGGTGTTTGTGCTTGTGTTTGGATTGAGATTTGGGGTAGAAAGGTGATGTGGTGTGTTGTGGTGTTTATGGATTGAGATTTGGGGTAGAAAGAGTGCTTGGATGGTTGTGTGTAGTGTATGGATTGAAGTGTGTAGCTAATATGTATGAATGGTGTATGAGTTGTGTGTGAAGTGTGGTAAGAACATATGTGGTAAATGGATGAGGGAGGTTGTAAATTATCATCAACTACCCCTTCCTAGGTTTAGGGGTCATTTAGGGGTCATCTCCTTGGATTAGGGTGGCTTGGGGTGGCCTTAATGTTGAGTTGATTGAGCAAGTTGCACAAAATCAAAATTGCTGATCTGTCAGGGGTAAGGAGCCGTACGGCTTGATTCTGGCCGTACTCCTTGTATTGAGCCATACGTCTCTAGTGCATTTTGCTGGGGAATCTGGATTTGCCACGTGTTGCGCTCCGATTGGTCCAATCCTTATCCAATTGCCCAACCAACTTCAACCACTTGCTGCAATATGGTTGGCTCTTATTACTACTTGGTTGAATGAATTTGATGTGCATGACTCCAAATATTGCTTCCGGTATTGGTTCCGTAACAGTCCAAGTTTTGTCCGTGTGCGCGTACTACGGTGTCTCGGTTCTCCGCGGTCCCAACATGAAAGTTGCTTGAAATAATCTCGTGGTCACGTACGTCTATCTAAAATATGTTAATGAGCAAGGGATGACAATAATATATTTTTAAGTGCACAGAATGGATAATAACGAGCAGTTCTAGGGGTGCGGGCCCCGTTTCAGGCCCCGCAGCTCAAAAAATGAAGTACATGCTTGTTTACTCGTTTTTTCGCTCTGATCAAGAATTTAAAGTCCGTTAATCCATTCAATGCACCGATAAGGCTCACGGCACTCCCACAAAGCCAAATCTAGGGCTTTAGGTCAATTTTAGGGTTTAGACCGATCAAAAAAGGTTTGGTAAGGGGTGCGAGATCGGGGTGTCTACACCTTTAGTAAAAACGTGATTCTGCAAAAAGAAAAGAAACTTGTGCATCTAGGCCACAATCAAACATAACTGACACTAGCCCAAGTAATTTCGTGGTTTGCAAATGTTTCTTTTTGAACAGGTGCGCCCCCAATCTTATCAGCTCAGTTCCCGCCTAATGGTGTTCCACTGTAAGGCGAAGCTCAGAACTCATCACACAGAAATCTCAAAGCTAAAGAATCGGAGCAAAACCATCGACGTGCAGCGTATCCTCGAATTTCTTTTCATGATATTTCTCTTAATTGTTTGAATATCCTGCTTCTTAAAATTTGGTTCCCCCCGGTCCGTTCGGTCACCCCGAATTCGACCCCCTCGACTATTTGTTTCTCCTCTGGTCTTTTCGGTGTATCCGAATCTGACCCTCGACTATTTGGTTACGCTGGTCCTTTCGGTTTATCCGAATTTGACCCTCTAAAAATTTGGTTTCTTTCCTGGTCCACTCGAGCGCTCGAGTTGGACCTCTCTCAGAACTACGCCCCGACTTGATTCCCGCGAGGGATACGTAGGCAGCTCGAATAAGAGCTTCAGTCACCAATTTCTCTTGAATATGATGTTACCCCAATCCCTTGGCTCAGAGATATTGTGATCTCATTCACTAAGCCATTCCTCCAGTCTATTACCCCATAATAATTCCTCCACCCCAATCCCTCGGCTCAGAGATATTGAGATCTCATTCACCTAGCCGTTCCTCCAATCTATTGCCTCATAAGAATTCCTCCGTCCCTAGCAAAGAGAATTCGACTTCTCAATGCTCCCCCAACTCAGAGATATTGTGATCTCATTCACCTAGCCGTTCCTCCAGTCTATTGCCTCATAAGAATTCCTCCATCCCCAACAAAGAGAATTTGACTTCTCAATGCTCCCCCGGCTCAGAGATATTGTGATCTCATTCACCTAGCCGTTCCTCCATTCCATTGCCCTGCCGAGAAGTTTACTTCTCAATCTTCATTTTCCCCAGCTGAACTACGATTGGTCTGATTCTCGCAAGAGATACGTAGGAAACTTTGGAATCCGAGTTCGACCATACCCTTTGTTAGTTGGTTTGCTTACATGCTTGAGTAGAACTACGGAGGCTTGATTCCTGCAAGGATACGTAGGAAGACCTACATTGGGCCCAGCCGTTAAACCGAGATGAGATCGGTTGTCTCTTAGTGATCGTCGAATCCTCTTTACTTCGTAAGTGAATTCGACGAGGGGCTCTGTAGACACCCCGATCTCGCACCCCCTAAAACCTACCCTTTAATTGGTCTAAGCGCGATAATCGACCTAAAACCCCCAGATTTGTCCGTTCGGGACTACCGTACGCTTTATCGGTGCATCGTATGCAAAAACCGAGTCCGGATTCATGATCAGGGCTCAAAACCGAGTAAAAAGGTCTATCCTCCAAAAATCGCGTGTCGGGACCCTCGTCGGGTCCCGCACTGGTTAAAAACCCTTTTACTCATCATCTTATGCATTTAAAATATTACCTATGTTTTTCCTTTCTTATTAAAATATTTTAGATACACCGGCGGAACTAGAAAAATCTACAGAGCAATTTTCCTGTTGGGCCCGCGGGCAACCGGGACACCGGAGCGCGCACGACAGAGCAGTTGCGGAGCGAAAAGCCGGAGCTAGAGAAAACGTGCACAAGGACACGCTTGGACTATCCCCAAGGTGCCACTTGGAGTCATGTGATTGGTCAAGAAGAAAAAGAATAAAAAAATAAAGATTGGGCACCAAGGCTGGTGCACGGTCGTGCTCTTTAAATGGCACGGCCGTGCACCCCTATTTCCTGCTTTTTCAAGTTTTTCAACCTATTTCATCATCATCTTCCCCCATTTTTCTCCATCACCTCCCATCACCCATCACCATAGCCGACTTCCCCCTCCTCTACCCCTACCTTAGGGGTAGTTTGGTCCAAAAATCACCTCCTTCCTCCCTCCTAATACCCCCCAAAAATTGCCTAACACTACAACATTCACTTTTTTTCGGCGAAAGGAGACGGTACTCCCTAGATTTTATTAAATCAAAAAAAAATTACAAAAGATCCAACAAAATTACTTTCTAAGATAGGGGTAGGCAGCTTTATCATATTGATAAGGCCCTTTACAGGAGGAAGGGAGATCTACATATGAGTGAAACTGAAAATTAGAAACATGATCAGCCGCATAGTTTTCAAGACCATCCGCCACTTGATTACCTTCACGCAGCATATGAGAAACCCGAATGTTTATAATGGACATGAACCATTTTATTTCTTGAACATAGTGCCAGACTCGCCAAGGAATAAGACAAGAATCATTTAGAATCTTGGAAAGAATTTCAGAGTCTACTTCTAACCATACAGAATTAAAACCAAACTCTAATGCAAGAGTTAAACCATCAAAAGCAGCTCTAACTTCAGCCTCCATATTTGACAAATGCCCATAGAAATTTGCAAAAGCAAAGAAAATCTTACCATGATGATCTCTAAAAATGCCACCGCCTGAAGCACTACCAGGATTACCCTGAGAAACACCATCCGTATTCAGTTTGATTTGGTTGTTTGGCCTCATCCAATACACCAACCGAGGTGGTTTGACGGATCTAGAACGAATGGGAATCTTAAACACCTGAAAGATGTGTTGATCCAAAAAACCACAAGGAAATCAATAGAATGTGCTTTTATAATGTCTGATATCTGCATTGTGACTTTTCAATTATTATGGCCAAGGAAATAATCGCATCATCAAACCTAGCTTTATTTCTGCCTTTCCAAAGGAACCAACAAAGAATAGGGGGAAGGATATCACACAACCACAAAATACACTTACTTGCTTTTGGAGGGATATTGGATAGCCACGACAAAATTCTTTGCTGCAAGGAGTCACCGTGAACCCTTATGCCAAGAAGGTTACAAAAGAAAACCCAAACTTCCCTAGCAACAACACCATGGATGAAAAGGTGAGGAACCGATTCACTTGCTGGAAATGGACAACAATGACATCTAGAGGCCAAATAAATACCTCTCTGTTGGACCACATCATCCGTAGGGATTGCATTTTTAAATGCTTTCCACATGAAAACCGAGATCTTAAGAGGGATATGCTTGTGCCAAATGGATTCATAAACTTTGCTTTTCGGTCTATAATTGGATGGCGAGATCTTCATTTTCTCAAGACGGGAGAGGTCGGTCTATAATTGGATGGCGAGATCTACATTTTCTCAAGCCTGTCGAGGTTGGTCTATAATTGGTAGATTGGATCGGATGTGGAACTGTGATCATTCGAGGGGCGAGACCTATATTTTCTCAAGCCTAAGGGTTGTCTAAAATTTTGAGTAAGGCGAGACCTAAATTTTCTCAAGCCTAGGATTTGTCTAAAGCCATTTTGAGGAAGGCGAGACCTAAAATTTCTCAAGCCTAAGAGTCGTGTAAAATTATAGGGAAGGCGAGTTCTAAATTTTCTCAAACCTAAGAGTCGTGTAAAATTATAGGGAAGGCGAGTTCTAAATTTTCTCAAGCCTAGGGTTTGTCTAAAGTCCTTTTGAGGAAGGCGAGACCTAAAATTTCTCAAGCCTAAGGGTCGTGTAAAATTATAGGGAAGGCGAGTTCTAAATTTTCTCAAGCCCAAGAGTCGTGTAAAATTATAGGGAAGGTGAGTTCTAAATTTTCTCAAGCCTAGGGTTTGTCTAAAGTCCTTTGAGGAAGGCGAGACCTAAAATTTCTCAAGCCTAATGGTCGTGTAAAATTATAGGGAAGGCGAGTTCTAAATTTTCTCAAGCCTAGGGTTTGTCTAAAGTCCTTTTGAGGAAGGCGAGACCTAAAATTTCTCAAGCCTAAGAGTCGTGTAAAATTATGGGGAAGGCGAGTTCTAAATTTTCTCAAGCCTAGGGTTTGTTTAAATTCCTTTTGAGGAAGGCGAGACCTAAAATTTCTCAAGCCTAAGAGTTGTGTAAAATTATGGGGAAGGCGAGTACTAAATTTTCTCAAGCCTAGGGATTGTCTAAAGTCCTTTTGAAGAAGGCGAGACCTAAAATTTCTCAAGCCTAAGAGTCGTGTAAAATTATGGGGAAGGCGATTTCTAAATTTTCTCAAGCCTAGGGTTTGTCTAAAGTCCTTTTGAGGAAGGCGAGACCTAAAATTTCTCAAGCCTAAGAGTTGTGTAAAATTATGGGGAAGGCGAGTTCTAAATTTTCTCAAGCCTAGGGTTTCTCTAAAGTCCTTTTAAGGAAGGCGAGACCTAAAATCTCTCAAGCCTAAGGGTCATCTAAATTGTTTTTTTGAGGAAGGCGAGTTCTAGATTTTCTTAAGCCTAGAACATTTGTCTAAAACTTATGAGGGAGGCGAGTTCTAAATTTTCTCAAGCCTAGAAGTTTAATTGCAAGTAAAAGTAGCAAAAAGTTAGCATGTGTATATTTCAAGGATACGCTGCAACTTGCTGTTGATGATGAGTGGTTAGCATCTGGAATTTTCCGTGAATGCTGCTGGAGAAGTGTTTGGATCGGCGTCTAGATTTGCTGATATTGTTGATGGAGCGGCATCTTGATTTGGCCACAGGCGTTGTCGGTGTAGTGTTGTGTTTGGCATCTGAATTTAGCCCAGGACCTTGATGAGGTGACAACTCAATTATGTCATCATTAACGGAGCATTCTTTGTGGAGGCGTCTAGAGTTTTCTTTGGACATCATTGGAGTGGCATCTGAGTCAGCATCTTGACTTAGCCTTAAGTGTTGATGAAGTCGAGATTGAGGCAGCATCTGGATTTTGCTTTTGTCGTGTGATGAGATTTTTGATTCTTATGACTTGTCCTCAAAAGGCAATGAGAATGGATCGAAGTACATGTGAAATAATTTTCCAAGCAATGCGAGGTATATTGTGGCATTTGTGCTTCGAAGTGTCATACACGTGCAATAAAAAGCATTCATGGTTTGGAGATTTAGAGAGATAAAAGAACGCATTCTTTTTCTTTGGAAAGCTTTGATTTTTATGATTTGATTGAATTTTGGACAATGATTTCTTTTTGCAATTGATTTTGACTTTGACGAATGAATTTCAAATCTCGCTTTTCATTTGCACTTTTTTTTTTGACACGTGTGCATTGCTCCCGACACCCATTTGACCAAGTCTTCTCCACGATTCCTCTGGTGATGGAATGTCTGGATCATCCCTAGTTGATGATAAGACTTCGGATGTTGGTCGTGGATTGGTGCTCCAGTCCTTGATCCATCTATGTCAGTGTTAATTTGTGTTGACATTAATTTTGTTAATTCGCGTACGCATCATGATCAAGTGGTGAATCTGTGTGTGTGTGTGAATACCGACTCTCCCTTTTTTTTCAAACTTGGTTTAGTTTATAAAGTCGAGTACACCAGTCATCCCTTATTTTATTGATTTTATCCATTAAATAGGGCATTCTTAGAAAGCAAAATATGAGTACCATTTAGCAATTAATTGTTAGCGTACAAAGGGAACCCCCAAAATTTGGTCTTCGGAAATTCTCATGCACAATATTAGGATTATATTAAAAGGGGTGAGGCAGCCCGTCGCTTCGGATTCGATCTTGGAACGGACCATCGCGGCGGGAAAGTTCTTCCTCCATAACGCTGCTGCGTACCCAGAAATCTGGTTAAGCTAGGATAGCCCCTACCCGGCTAACCTACACGTCTGGAGGTGACACCAAAGCAGGATGAACATAAGGGGGAGTTGGCCTTCACTTCGGTTTTTCGAGCTTGGAACAGACCATCGCGGCGGGAAAGCTCTTCATCCATAACGCTGCTGCATACCCAGGAACCTGGTTAAGCTAGGATAGCCCCTACCCGGCTAACTTACACGTCTGGAAGTGACCAAAGCAACATTGAAATTTGCTATTGCTCCCTCTTTTCCTTTAAGCCATCAATTCAATTTATTAATTAAAATGACCAGGGGTGCCAAAACATAAATATAAACTTCAGGTATCTAAAGGGTACCCATACTTTAGGTTTTGAAACGCTTTAGTCGTAAACAAATTCGATAACTCAAGGGATGACAGCGTACTATAGACTCAATAAATTAAATCAAAAATTATCAACTCAGGGATTTTCAGTATAGGTGTGCTTTTGGGAGATTCACAATTTGATCACGATACTTATGCAAATTACCAAGATTAACCTAACACGTATTAAGACCGGGATAGATAAATCAAGGCACATAATTTTCTTCATCGGCGATCTTCGGTTGCGGAATCCCCAGCGTTTGAATGACAAGCCCCTGCATTTGCTCGGAGAGTGACCGGAGTAGAGCTTGATCAGAGTGATGCTTGGAATTGATCTCGAATGTCACGCTAGAAAACAGATAAGATTCTCCCTCTAGAGAATTCGAGAAAATTGTTTTTGAATTTGAAAGATTGAGATTTTATGTACAAAAAAATGATTGTTTTAAGAAATGGAGAAGCAAAAATGATTTTGTTTTGATTTGAAAATTTGAAACGCAAGCAATGCACAAAATCCTAAGGAAGCCGAACAAGCACATTGCTTAGTTTTGACACCTTGTTTTGATTAAGTCCTGGAACAGTGGATTCCTTCTTCCGAGTATGAGACCAATGTTTTTCACTTGTACCTATGGCCGTCATAAGCCCCTAGCAAAGGGCCTATACCCTTTCGGGTATCCACTATCCTCATTACGGTCTATGTGTGAGTCTTTGGAAACTTTGAGTCAATCCCACTCACTTCATTTGAATATCCACATTTTGAGATCATTTTATGATCATTTGAAGTAAATAGGGTTGACTGAAAATTCCCTCGGACAAAAACCAGCTTAAAAGTCAAGGACAGGTGAATTTTGAAAAAAAGGTCGCAAGACGTGGCTTTATTTGTTGGCTAGTATGAAGGCTTAATTCTAAGCCACGGCAGGAGACGCGGCCTCGAGTCGGGAAAGGCGACCACGGGTATTAATTCGAGGGAGCAAGAGATCCCCGTCACGCGCGGGCTCGAAGTCCCTAAGGTTTGTACGGTAGCAATGATGTTATAAGTTCGAAAGTGTGGAAGTGTGTGAGGTATCTATTTTGTTTTTTGAAAAAACGATTTTTAGAAAGAAAATAAAAAAGCACATTTTTTGGGTTTTTGGTTGTTTTTTTTTTTCTTTTTATTTACACATAAATAAATAAATAAAAGAGAAAAGGAAGAAACCTGCAAAACAGATGTTAAGGCATATATATACATATAAGGCAAGAAAGGCACATATTGGCAAAAGCACACAATTTGAGTCTAGCCCACTTTTAAAAACGTCCCCAGCAGAGTTGCCACTGTGAGAGCCCGCGCTCGAAACCTAATCCGCGCTCGTGTTCTCATAATGTTTTCCCTACTTTGGTTTTGAAAAATAAAGTCGCCACCTCATTTTATTTTAGGAAAATAGAGATAAAACCTTTTTGTTTGAAATTTGAAGTCGGTTCGGGGGCTAAGTTACGAGAGGAGAAGGTGTTAGGCACTCCGCTCCCCCTTTCAGTCTCTAGCATGCTTCCGCCTACGATTGATTTTAAGTTCCTTGTAGAAAAATGGTTTTTATGCCTTAACTTCAGAAAAGATGTATGTTTATGTACGAGGTGTCCCCTAGTCTAGGTAATGTTCATTTGGATCACAACCGGGAACCAGTTTGGGTGGATTCCCAATTGGTTTTAGAAATGATTTTGAACACATTTAGAATAAGAAACCACATAAAAATGGGAGAAGAAATTATGTACAAATTATACACAAAAGGGAGACAAATCTCTATTAAGTGAATGTCCAAGTTTTAGAGGTTTTTGTTGATTCAGAACCATCTTCTGTTGGGTTTTGATGCATCATGCGCATCGGAATAAACATATAAAATCAAACACCCAAGAGCCCGGATCCATGCATGTTGATTAAATTAAATACAAGATGAAAGAAACATACCCTTGAAGATCGAATCCATGAACACGGACTTTAAGGTGCTAACGCAAACACCCTCTATCGGTATCCACACGTCGAACGGATATCAAGAACACCTTCTTGATCTGGATTGCTAGACCCAAGGCTTAATGAAGAAACGATTTCTTCATAGGAATTATTTTGCTCCATTGATTATTGAGTTTTGATGATTCTAAATCTCAAAAATAATAATCCCTCTATATGTGTGTAATTGTTTCTCAAACAATATGTTATGATTTCTAAAATCAACCACTTTGGTTTCTCAAACCCGACTGCACACATATATAATAGGGTATAAACCTAATTCCTTTTGGGATCATAATTCCTTGTCAAACAAGAGATCTGAACAAACTGTTTTCCGTCTGGACAAACCATCCGTACGGATTGGTTGGGTGGCTACCAAACCATCCGTACGGATCCTTCCAGCAAGATCCAGTTTTTCCCGTTTTCTGTGCCTTATTCAATCCGTTCTATTGTGTGTGACCCAATAGGATTATACTAAGTTGGCAACGAGTCCGAACGAGTCAGAACCCGTAAGTTATAAGCAGACTCTAGCAATCCATTATGACTACCCAATTAGTATAACTTTGAAAGCCCAAAGTAACCTTATAGAACATATCACAATCCCTTTGTCACACGATATCATATTGGACATAAGTCATGGTCCACGTCAACTTATGTTGTCCAATGCTTTCTCGATCTCGAGTAGATTGATATGAGCAAATAATATTGAACGCTTCAATTCATTTGGGTACGGCCGTACACTATTATCAATCTCACTCATCGAGTGGCCAAGCAGATATCTCTCTTGAGAGAGGGACAAATCCCATCTTGACCTATCATTCTTCCCTACAAGAATCCGATTATGCCAATCGTAGCCTTTATAACCACCCGGTTAGGGGTAGCGTTTGAGTACGTCAAACATAATGTTCATCATGTGGAAGACTATGATAATCTCAGGTCTAAGGATAAATGATATAACTATTATGAGATTTAATTATGACATTTGACCATGACATAAATCTCATAACGGGTCTATCTAGTACTTGTTCTCCAACATGTACCCACAAGTTTAATCCGCATCCTATGCGCTATAATCATCATATGATAATCCACTAAACTCATGCTAGCCCTTCATAAGTGCTAGGGACAATGATCATTATAATAAACATGCAAAAGATATAATAATCAGGTTTGTTATCTCTATAACAATGAAGCTATGATATAAAGCATAGGCCTTTCTCAAGGGCCTAGGGCATAATATCCAACAATCTCCCACTTGTACTAGGCACAATCAACGCGTATCCAATACCCATTGAGCTTAGTTATGATCTCCATCATAATTGCAAACGAGCTTATGTAGGATAATTATCCTTGTTATTATCATGAGGTATTTTGCATATTTTGACATCTCCCATCTTTGACGATTTCTCGAGTAAGATAGAAATGTCTGAGTATATGTCTAGATAAGATATTAGTCCCTTGACTTGTGTAATAACGATTATTGACACAATGAAGGTACATTAAATTAGTGACACTAGAAACGATTTCTAGTTTACTAATTAGAATCTTAATCTTAACATTTTTCTAGTTGCATCTCATGCCACTAGATACTCAACCTTTTGTAGAATAGTAATGGTCCATTTAGAACTCTTCTAACACCATTATTAGACGTAAACATGTATTTATACTGCAATATTTTACTTTGTTGGTTTGTAAGCATGCATCTATGTAACTATTACAAGTCATCTTTTATTCCATCAAAGATCAAGAACGCATCCTTTAGTTCCTTCTAGAGAACATAAGAGTGTTTCTTAACTAGTGACTTTCACTAGGATCCGATTGGTATTATTTCATCATACTCCAAGTATATGAGACATCCGGTCTTAGTATATTAATATGGCTTACATGATAGATCTAATTGCCAAAGCATATGGAATCCTAATCATGTACTCTTTGCTCATCAGTCTTCCAGTAAGACTAAATCTTGCAAAGATTAATGCCATTAGACTTTTGCAAGTGACCTCTTCAAGAGTCTTGCATGGTGAACTTTTCACTATCTTGTCTTTATTAGTACTTTGACTTTAACCAATCAACGTTTTAGATTTATCTCCATAAATCAATCCAAGGATGTAGGCGGCTTCAATCAAGTCTTTCATTTAGAAACTCTTTCAAAATGATTTATATATCAACCATATTGTAGACACCCCGCCTTGGACCGCTCACCCCGATTGCACATTTGATCTTGTGTTCATCCCTATTTTAAGTGTTTCTCGTTAGTTTCTGTCACTTCCGTTAAGTTCCTGACTGACTTCGTTAAGTCTAGGGACTAAACTGAATGACAGGGCTGACTTTCTAGTCCATTCTGTCAAAATTGCCTTCTCTGAGTCGCGCGCCTCCGACAGGAGGAGCCAGGCGCGCGCGCCTCCCGCCCCCAAAGCAGGAAGCACGCGCCTCTGGGCGTCAGTTACAGATTTCTGGCCAGGTCCCTTGCTCAATTTACAGGATTTTGCCCGGGAAGGATTTCTTGGCGACTGAGTTTTGGCACCAAAAACACCCCTCTTTCACTTATAAAAACCTCTCTTTACCTCCATTTTCAAGGATCGAAAACTTAGACCGAAGATTGAACTTACAAAAACTATACCAAAATCACTTTCTAAAGGTTCTCCAAGGATCTCATCAAGCAATATTTGATGTTCTTCAAATTGTAGGTAAAAGTCCATCTTTTCCTTTCTTTTCTACTTCATCTCCTCCCTCTCTTTTACTCTAATCAAATGTGCAATCACCCAAATCATTTTGGGACATGACTCTAATGATCACCTCATCTCATTGAGGTTGGTTAAGGAGTTATCTCCTACATTCCAAATCCTACTTTAAACCCCCCCCCCCTTTTTATGACTTAAAGAAGAAGAAGAAGAATATTTTCATTCATGTAGATTTTGATCAAGCAAGACCAACTTAAGTTGGGCGAGATGGGTGTTTCGGTACTTCTGTAGACACCCCGCCTTGGACCGCTCACCCCGATTGCACATTTGATTTTTTGTTTCTCCCCATTTTAAGTGTTTCTCGTTAGTTTCTGTCACTTCCGTTAAGTTCCTGACTGACTTCGTTAAGTCCAGGGACTAAACTGAATGACAGGGCTGACTTTCTAGTCCATTCTGTCAAAATTGCCTTCTCTGAGTCGCGCGCCTCCGACAGGAGGAGCCAGGCGCGCGCGCCTCCCGCCCCCAAAGCAGGAAGCGCGCGCCTCTGGGCGTCAGCTACAGATTTCTGGCCAGGATTCCCTCCCCTGCTTAATTTACAGGATTTTGCCCGGGAAGGATTTCTTGGTGACTGAGTTTTGGCACCAAAAACACCCCTCTTTCACCTATAAAAACCTCTCTTTACCTCCATTTTCAAGAACCGAAAATTGAACTTACAAAAACTATACCAAAATCACTTTCTAAAGGTTCTCCAAGGATTTCATCAAGAAATATTTGAAGGTCTTCAAATTGTAGGTAAAAATCCATCTTTTCCTTCCTTTTCTACTTCATCTCCTCTCTCTTTTTACTTTAATCAAATGTGCAATCACCCAAATCATTTTGGGACATGACTCTAATGATCACCTCATCTCATTGAGGTTGGTTAAGGAGTTATCTCCTACATTCCAAATCATATTTTAAACCCCCCCTTTTTTTTATAACTTAAAGAAGAAGAAGAAGAAGAACATTTTCATTTATGTAGATTTTGATCAAGCAAGACCAACTTAAGTTGGGCGAGATGGGTGTTTCGGTACTTCCCATCTCGTAATCTAACCCCCGGACCTCAATACAAAGAATCTCTGTTTTCGTAACGAAAACTTAGGCTACAATCAATAGGTTTTTCTTATGTTCCTCAAAACATAGGTGGCGACTCTAAAACAATCTAAAATCAAGTTAGACATCCTAGGATAATATCACGCGCTCGAGCCTAAGGCCGTGGTGTTCCCACCCGGGGTATCTACAGTGGCGACTCCGCTGGGGACTATTTGAGGGTTAAACTTGCGTTCTGATCGAAATCTACATCTTTTCTGGGCATTCTGTTTCCTGATGGGGCAGGCGCGCGCGTCTGGCCTTTTAAGCCTAAGGCGCGCGCATCCCACATCAAGAACCAGAATCGCCCACTTCTTCATATTCTTCATCTTCTTCTTCTGTTATTCTGCACTAATCACTTCTGCAGGGGTTACAATATGAACATAGGACCAGGGCAATCCCCTGAGTCCAAAGTCTGACATTCTGACAGGTGTGTCCCAAAAGCGCGCGCCTCCCATAAGCATTGTTCCATGCGCGCGCGTCCCACATCAGAACTCAGAGGCGCACGCTTCTGGGTTGGTTCCAGAACAGAGACAGGTTTCAGTGACTGAGCAGTACAGTGGGGTGTGGGCACAGTTGCCTGCATCAGAACAGAATTGAACCCTCGGACTGTTTTAATTTTGTGTTTTATTTACCGGTCACACGGGTGATTCGGGAGTTGTAATTTTATGTGCTTATGTGTTTTGTGTGTTTTTCTTTCCTTTCAAAAAAAAAAAAAAAAATAATAAAAAAAAAAAAATTTTGTCACTTGTTAGACCTCACACTACATGCACATATTCCTATGAACTGCTCACTATCGAGTCGCACAAGTCCAACCCCAAACCCGTCGAGGCCCGTCCTAGAAAGTTTCAAGCTCCACCAGACCTTGGCTCTTTCGAAGCGGTAAACCTCAGCCCGTGGCGTAGTTCAAGACTACATGCCGGGGGTGACCTTTGAGCCTCATATTCAAGCCGAGCACAAACCACACAATTCTAGTTAGGGTCTAACACTCCGTGACTCAAGTCGGTTTCCATGTACCGAGATTTCCCTAAACTAATGTCTTCAAATCATACATGCCAACTTGTTGAAAGGGACGCAATAAAAATCCGTCCCCAAAAGTGGTTATTTTGGACGAAAATAAAAATCCGTCCCCGCATGTATGCTTTACTACATTAATTTAGTCTAATCCCGATACATGTAGGATTCACAAACGTGGTGGAATCCGATGAGTATATGGGACCGCGAGATGGTCTATATACTAGTGTGACGATTCCATTATTTTCTTAGAAACCCCAAAAGGGATTCATTCCCTCCGACTTATAAAAAAAAAAAAAAAAAAAAGAGTCTTTTCTTATGTGGTTCGAGTCGTGTGCCCAACTGTGTGCTCTAAGCCTCTTCATGGACCGCAAGTGTTACTCAAGACTGACAAGGGCCTCTTCTGCAATATAGGTTCAATTGGTACTTACAAAGTCTACCGGGATTCAGCAAATCGGTTAGTCCGTGAAGAGATCACTCCAAGCTCCAACATCAACCATGACCGGCAGTAGCAACACCATGTCTCTCGAACAGCTCTCAACTATGGTCCAACTCCTCCAAGAGCAAGTCTCCACCCTTAACAAGGAGGCACAAAGCAAAGATGACATTTGGCAATCCCACCTCGACAGCCAAAGGGAGGCCCACGAGGCCGAAATGGAGCTAATGAAAGAAAAGCTCACCAACCTTGCCAAGGGAAAGAACAAGAACAATGATGATGAATCCGAGTGGACTGAGGGTTTGTTCAAAAGTCCGTATGTCAACACCCGCACCAAGAAAATGGGGGAACCAACGGATTCATCAACAAGGGTTCACCAACGGACTCAACCAACGGATTCACCAACGGATTCGTCAACAAGGGTTCACCAACGAACTCATCCAAGGGTTCACTAACGGATTCATCAAACGGATTCACCAACGGATTCGTCAACAAGGGTTCACCAACGGACTCATCCAAGGGATTCACTAACGGATTCATCAAACGGATTCACCGACAGATTCGTCAACAAGGGTTCACCAACGGACTCATCCAAGGGATTCACTAACGGATTCATCAAACGGATTCACCAACGGATTCGTCAACAAGGGTTCACCAACGAACTCATCCAATGGATTCACTAACGGATTCATCAGAAGGTTCACTAACGGCCTCATTCAAAACATTCAGCCGGCAGGTTCACCTAACGGATCATGCCACCCCCTCTATCAACAAAAGCCGCTCACACAGGGAGCGCACCACTATCTCTCGCAATTTCAAATTCCTGCTTTCATCGAGTCTTTGCCTTTTTTGGTGATGTCCTTGGCGGGTGTTTTTAACTTTCGTCGACGCGTTTTGCTTTGCAATCCACGTCACCGAGGGGCTCTGTAGACACCCCGCCTTGGACCGCTCACCCCGATTGCACATTTGATTTTGTGTTTCTCCCCATTTTAAGTGTTTCTCGTTTAGGGGTGGAAATGGTTCGGCTTATCTCGGTTTGGGGAAATTTAGGAGCCAAACCGCTATACATCGGTTTGGAGAAATCCCAAACCGAGCTGAACCACAAAATAGTCGAAGCCGAGCTGAGCTAAACCATCACGGTTCGGCTCGGCTCGGTTTGAACCACGGTCTGATTTCGCGGTTTAAACCGTGGCTTAAACCGCGGTTTGAACCACAACTCTTACACCATACTTATTACTTAGAAATTAAACACTGATGGAGTATAAAGTCTAAACATATAACATAATGAAAACTTGCAAGGCTGCAAGAGTACAAAATAAAAGAACAATAAAACACAAGAATCATAACCTGCCTTAGTACAAAGTACAAAGAACAACAACACACAACAAAATAAAAGATATCCATGAAAAATTCCATCCGTCCCAACAAAACACAAGAATCATAGTCCAGTTCTCAATACTTCCATCCACTTCCATTCTTCAAAATTCTTGTAAGGCTGCAAGAATACAAAATAAAAGCATCAATAAAGACTACCACAAGTGCAAGAAAAATAAATAATTGTTTTGGGACGGAGGGAGTAATTGTCAATTACTCAAAACTGAATTGGCCAATATTTTCAAGAAACTGATGCATCACATTTTAGTCTAAATAAAAGAAAGGGAACACAACTCATTCAATTGCTTCCACTTAGACCACATTTTGAAGTGGCTGCACATTTTGACTTGCAGAAACTTACAAGAAACTGATACACACTTAAAATTGATGCATCACATTTTAGTCTAAATAAAAGAAAGGGAACACAACTCATTCAATTGCTTCCACTTAGACCACATTCTCGTAGTACCTTTGTAGAATCACAAGTGCATAGAGAGTAACATGAAAAATAAATAAGCAGCATTCATCTCTGCTTATGTGAATTTTCAAGTCACAAGACACAAACATTAAGACCAACATGTCATGGTGGAAGGAAGTAAGATACAAAGATATGATCAATGTTTCATAATGAAAACCTATCAAGATAAGACTCATAGCAAACGGATAGGAAGATCACAAAGTCGATAATGACGTCAAACATAGATGGCTTATCTGATAGGCCTCAAAAACATAATACAAAAGAATACTACAGGAATGTATGTTTCACAAAACAGATAACCCAGACCAAACATCCACAACCATCTTAAGACAAACTAATAATCCTCTTTTCTTTTTTTTTAAACCAAACAATCCTTTCATGGAAATGCAAAAGCAGCCAGGGTGGAAGTAACGGCCTCAAAATCATACTCCCTCCGTCTCAAAAATGATACACTAAAAAGAAAAACAGCCCCTACTTTCCATCAAGATGTACTATCCCATAAAAGCAAGAAAAAAAAACATCCCATAGAGTGACAGTAATAAAATCACAGGTTCTACAACAATGTCATAGTTGTTGGAAGGGCAGGGAGGTCCATTACTCCATTTTTACTCTGGCAAACTTTCAAAAACTAGTTCATATTATGCAGAAACTATTATGCAGCCATATGCTCAAATAAAGAAAGCACATATAAAGAAGAAGAAGGACTTACCATGACTCCTTCCTTCAACAGCAGCTACAATCAACACAGCCCCATCATCAGCATGGAAAACAGCTTGCATGAGAAACAGAGAAAGTGATGAGAAAATCACATATAAAGAAGAAGAAGGACTTTATAAAAAGAAATGCAGAATTAAAAAGAAATGCAGAATTAAAAAGAAATGCAGAATAAATACTTACAAACTTCAAATATCAGTCCCTAAAGGTAGATGGACCCACAAGATCTGAATTATCAGTGACCACTGCAACATGTAAAGTTATAATTAATATAAGAAGATATGTACAAACTTAAAGTGGACAATATAAATGAATGAAAATAGTTGATTTGTATATGGTTAACTTACCAGATTCACAATCACTAAAGTCCTCCAACCTCGTTTCAACATCAATTGGAATAGGTTCAGCACGCAACCAATCTTGTGCACATATCAAAGACTCCACAACCTTGGGACTCAAGGAGCTGCGAAATGGGTCTAAGACACGACCCCCGGTGCTAAAAGCTGATTCTGAAGCAACTGTAGTAACAGGAATCGCCAATATGTCTTTTGCTATTAGAGAGAGAATATGATACCTATGGGCATTCATTTTCCACCATAACAAAATATCAAAGTCCCCAACTTTTTTCTCTACCGTTTCTTCCAAGAACCTTTCAATTTCCGACTTTGCACCATGATCCACTTCTTCCAAGTGCTTATAATATAAGCTTTGCATATCTTCAAAATCATCACGACTACGTTTACGTGAAGAATCGGTCTCTTTTTCCACTTCAACAACATTCTCCACACTTACTTTCGCATTTTTGTCAATCAACTCATAACAAGAATACATGCGAAATAAAGTGTCCTTCACCCTCTTTTCCAACTCAGCCACTTTTTCAACAGTGTAAATGGTTGCATAAACAAACTTCACATAGTTCAACTTGAATCGAGGATCTAAGACAACAGCAAGTAAAAGATTCATGTTAATCTTAGTCATATCACCCCAATATTTGTCAAACTTTCTTTGCATTGATTGTGCCATTGCCTTCAAATCAGCATCATCCTTACTATTAGCCCACCCAATCAAACTCTTCTCAATCATGAACACATCATGAAAATAAGTATTGGAAGTGGCATACAAGCTACCCGAAAATCTCCTAGTCACATCATAGAATGCTTTCAAAAACTTGCATAAAGTAGTAGCACGTGACCAATCACTTTCTGTAGGACAACCATTAGGGAGATCACTATCGAGAGTAGTTTCTAAATCCATGGCTTCAAATGCCTTCCTAAACTTAAGAGCGGTTTTTAACATGAGATATGTGTAGTTCCACCTAGTTGGAACATCTAGGACTAACTTGCTTTTATCCTCAATTTTTTCCCGCTCACAAAAATCCTGAAATAGATGTGCTCTTTGTGGGGAACTCCTTATATATCTCACAACTTGACGAATTCTACTTATTGATCCATCTACCTCTCCAATCCCATCTCTAACAATTAGGTTTAGAATATGGGCACAACACCTCATGTGCAAGAACTCACCCTCCAAGATAACTCCACCTTTCCTTATAAGTTTTCTCTTCAAGTGATCAACAGCAGTGTCATTAGCTGAAGCATTATCAACGGTGATAGTGAAAACATTCTCAATACCCCAATCAAGCATGCAAGCCTCAATTGCACCAGCAATTGCAAGGCCTTTGTGACTATTAACAACTTTGAAGTTAAGAACTCTTTTGTGCAAATTCCATTCATGGTCTATAAAGTGTGCCGTAAGAACCATATAACTCAAATTTTGCAAGGAAGTCCATATATCAGTTGTGAGGCAAATCCTATGAGCATTAAGAGATAAAGCGCTTTTCAACTTTCTCTTCTCCTCATTATATATTTCCATGCAATCTTTGGCTATAGTCTTGCGACATACTAACTCCAACCTAGGGCACGCAACCTTCACAAAAAGTTTGAAACCCTCACGCTCAATAAAGCTAAATGGAAGCTCATCGATAATTATCATCTTACCAATAGCTTTTCTACACTCATCTTTATCAAATTTCCAAGGGAGTAACTTGCTTTCTCCGTCCCCTTCTTTGAAAATCTCAAGTGTTTTTTGTTTTTTCTTCACCTCATTATAGGGATACTTAGGACACTTGCCTAAATGATTTGTAAGAGTACTAGTGCTACAACTTGCAGCATATTTCTTGTTACAATACTTACAAAGTGAATGCAGCGCTTTTTTACCTTCCATGACTTTGTTATAGTGTTCCCAAACTTCCGAGGTAAAAGTTTTATTCTTTGCATCACTATATCCATCAACAGCAGTAGAGGAATCGACTTCAGTCTCTTGAGTTGAAGTAGCTTTTCTCTTCTTTGTCATTTCAACCTAAATTATTCACATAAAGAAAATGTCAATAACAGAATGCAGTTTAAACTTGTTCCTGATGAGAAACCTAATCTAGGACAGCAATAAATAGCAAAGTATAAGACCAATTGGCATATTATCGAAAGCAAAACAACTTTAGAAAAACAGAAAACAAATTACAGAAATGATTTTTGTTTGAAACAAAACTGAAAAAAAATAAATGGAGAAGAACATACACTGCAATTAGCAACATTATCCATGGATGAAGCCAGCAAGGATGTCGGCCGGAGGGATGGAGTCGACCGGAGGGATGGAGTCGGAGGGATGGAGTCGTGGGTGGAGGAGACGAGAGAACTGGAGATGTCGAGATGAGAGGATTTTGCCGATTTGAGTTTCCAACTGATCGCTAATCTATCACGGCGTCGGCGGATAAGGTATTAGGTTAGGGTTATAAAAATCTAACGGTTCAGATCAAATCAATAAACTTAATCAATGGTCTATAATATAGCTCACCGGTTCAGCTCACGGTTTAGCTCGACGGTTCAGCTCGACGGCTCAGCTCGACGGTTCAGCTCGAACGGTTTGGCTCGGTTCGGCTCGGAGGGTCAAACCGTGAGCCAAACCGAACCGTGTGGTTTACCCATTTTCCAAGCCGAGCTAAACCATATAATTTTAAAAACCGAGCTAAACCGCACGGTTTGGCTCGGCTCGGTTCCGAACCGCGGTTTGAGCCAAACCATTTCCACCCCTATTCTCGTTAGTTTCTGTCACTTCCGTTAAGTTCCTGACTGACTTCGTTAAGTCCAGGGACTAAACTGAATGACAGGGCTGATTTTCTAGTCCATTCTGTCAAAATTGCCTTCTCTGAGTCGCGCGCCTCCGACAGGAGGAGCCAGGCGCGCGCGCCTCCCGCCCCCAAAGCAGGAAGCGCGCGCCTCTGGGCGTCAGTTACAGATTTCTGGCCAGGATTCCCTCCCTTGCTCAATTTACAGGATTTTGCCCGGGAAGGATTTCTTGGTGACTGAGTTTTGGCACCAAAAACACCCCTCTTTCACCTATAAAAACCTCTCTTTACCTCCATTTTCAAGGACCGAAAATTGAACTTACAAAAACTATACCAAAATCACTTTCTAAAGGTTCTCCAAGGATTTCATCAAGAAATATTTGAAGGTCTTCAAATTGTAGGTAAAAATCCATCTTTTCCTTCCTTTTCTACTTCATCTCCTCTCTCTTTTTACTTTAATCAAATGTGTAATCACCCAAATCATTTTGGGACATGACTCTAGTGATCACCTCATCTCATTGAGGTTGGTTAAGGAGTTATCTCCTACATTCCAAATCATATTTTAAACCCCCCCCCCCTTTTTTTATAACTTAAAGAAGAAGAAGAAGAAGAACATTTTCATTTATGTAGATTTTGATCAAGCAAGACCAACTTAAGTTGGGCGAGATGGGTGTTTCGGTACTTCCCATCTCGTAATCTAACCCCCGGACCTCAATACAAAGAATCTCTGTTTTCGTAACCAAAACTTAGGCTACAATCAATAGGTTTTTCTTATGTTCCTCAAAACATAGGTGGCGACTCTAAAACAATCTAAAATCAAGTTAGACATCCTAGGATAATATCACGCGCTCGAGCCTAAGGCCGTGGTGTTCCCACCCGGGGTATCTACAACTTCCCATCTCGTAATCTAACCCCCGAACCTCAAAACAAAGAATCTCTGTTTTCGTAATCAAACTTAGGCTACAATCAATAGGTTTTTCTTATGTTCCTCAAAACATAGGTGGCGACTCTAAAACAAGTTAGACATCCTAGGATAATCCACCGCTCGAGCCTAAAGCCGTGGTTCCCCCGGGGTATCTACAGTGGCGACTCCGCTTGGGAGATTTGAGGATTAAACTTGCATTCTGATCGAAATCTACATCTTTTCTGGGCATTCTGATTCCTGATGGGGGAGGCGCGCGCGTCTGGCCTTTTAAGTCTAAGGCGCGCGCATCCCGCATCAAGAACCAGAATCGCCCACTTCTTCATATCCTTCATCTTCTTCTTCTGTTATTCTGCACTAATCACTTCTGCAGGGGTTACAATTTGAACATAGGACCAGGGCCCCTGAGTCCAAAGTCTGACATTCTGACAGGTGTGCCCAGAAGCGCGCGCCTCCCATAAGCATTGCGCCATGCGCGCGCGTCCCACGTCAGCACTCAGAGGCGCACGCTTCTGGGTTGATTCCCAGAACAGAAACAGGTTTCAGTGACTGAGCAGAACAGTGGGGTGTGGGCACAGTTGCCTGCATCAGAACAGAATTGAACCCTCGGACTGTTTTAATTTTGTGTTTTATTTACCGGTCACACGGGTGATTCGGGAGTTGTAATTTATGTGCTTATGTGTTTGTTTTCTTTTTTTTTCAAAAAAAAAAAAAAATTGTCACTTGTTAGACCTCACACTACATGCACATATTCCTATGAACTGCTCACTATCGAGTCGCACAAGTCCAACCCCAAACCCGTCGAGGCCCCTCCTAGAAAGTTTCAAGCTCCACCAGACCTTGGCTCTTTCGAAGCGGTAAACCTCAGCCCGTGGCGTAGTTCAAGACTACATGCCGGGGGTGACCTTTGAGCCTCATATTCAAGCCGAGCACAAACCACACAATTCTAGTTAGGGTCTAACACTCCGTGACTCAAGTCGGTTTCCATGTATCGAGGTTTCCCTAAACTAATGTCTTCAAATCATACATGCCAATTTGTTGAAATGGACGCAATAAAAATCCGTCCCCAAAAGTGGTTATTTTGGACGAAAATAAAAATCCGTCCCCGCATGTATGCTTTACTACATTAATTTAGTTTAATCCCGATACATGTAGGATTCACAAGCGCGATGGAATCCGATGAGTATATGGGACCGCGAGATGGTCTATATACTAGTGTGACGATTCCATTATTTTCTTAGAAACCCCAAAAGGGATTCATTCTCTCCGACTTATAAAAAAAAAAGAAAAAAAAAGGAGTCTTTTCTTATGTGGTTCGAGTCGTGTGCCCAACTGTGTGTTCTAAGCCTCTTCATGGACCGCAAGTGTTACTCAAAACTGACAAGGGCCTCTTCTGCAATGTAGGTTCAATTGGTACTTACAGAGTCTACCGGGATTCAGCAAATCGGTTAGTCCATGAAGAGATCACTCCAACAGCTCCAACATCAACCATGACCGGTAGCAGCAACACCATGTCTCTCGAACAGCTCTCAACTATGGTCCAACTCCTCCAAGAGCAAGTCTCTACCCTTAATAAGGAGGAACAAAGCAAAGACGACATTTGGCAATCCCACCTCGACATCCAAAGGGAGGCCCACGAGGCCGAGATGGAGCTAATGAAAGAAAAGCTCACTAAACTTGCCAAGGGAAAGAACAAGAACAATGATGATGAATCTGAATGGACCGAGGGTTTGTTCAAAAGTCCTTATGTCAACACCCGCACCAAGAAAATGGGGGAACCAAGTTCCGAGAACAATGAGCCCAAAATGGTGGATTCTATCATGGCCTACATCGACCAAAAATTCAATGGGCTCAACATGGGGAAAGGCTCCGACACAAGCCTTTATCAATCATCCATCCTCATGAGTACTATGGCCGCTCTTCCCGATAAGTTCAAGATGCCCGACATAAGCAAATTCAAGGGCAACTCTTGTCCCATGGCTCACATTGAGACTTATATTTGGGCAATGGTTCCGAAGAAGGTCTCCCCCAAGGTGATGGCTCAATGCTTTCCTCTCACTCTCGAGGGGGTGGCAAAAGATTGGTATGCTACTCTTCCGCTCACTGTCCGTCTTGATTGGGACTCCGCCATGATTTCCTTTAAGAACCAATACCAAGGCAACACCACTCACCGGCCCACAAGGAAAGAGCTAGAGAACACTACTCAACGAGACAATGAGTCCTTCATCGACTTCACAAGGAGATGGAATGATAAACTCTCTGAAATTGTTGAGAGTCCAAACACAAAAGAGCAAATGGACATCTTTCTCAAGTGTCTCAAGATTGATCTCCGCACCCACCTAAGTGGGGCTTGCTACTCGGACTTCTCCCAAATGTATGAGGCGGGGGTACGCATGGATGACTTGCTCAAGGAGATTAAGAAGGCCACTCCTACTTACCGCTACAAGGCCGCTTCCAACTCCACAAAAGAGGCCTCGGTCAACGCCGTCACTATTGACAAGGGGAATTACAAAAAGGTTCCTCCACCTCAAGGGAAGAAGTCCCGAAGTGACCGTGTCTACACGCCTCTCCAAGGAATGACTCAAACCGAAGTGTTCGAGGTCCTCAAGGCAAAGGGTCAAGTCACACCCGTGCAAGGGTACCAACCCAAGACGATCCACCCCAATCATGCTCACCACAAATATTGTGGCTACCACCAATATAGTGGCCACACCACCGAGGATTGCTTCGTTCTCCGCAATGTCATTCAAGATCTCATAGATAAGAAAGAATTTGTAGTGACTAATGACGAACATGTCAATGTAATAGAGATAGGAGAACTCGAGGGGACCACCCATTCAATCCCAATTGTGAATGGGGGCCCCAATGTTATGAATAAACTTGACAATTCTTGTTATGTAGTGACTTACGATGAGGTAATGAGGGAAGTACTAGAGAATAGGAAAAAGAAGCAAGATGGGAACGTCAACATGCTAACTCGATCCGGTCGAGTCATAGCAAGCAACCCTTCCACTTCCGCACCAAGCTCCTCTTCTCAAAGACCGCAAGCTCGCGACACTCCCGAAGACCCTCTACTTGTCCAACTCAAGAAAACTCAAGCCAACATCTCTATTTGGGACCTCATTGCATCCTCAAAGAAACACCGAGATCTTGTCATCCGCAATCTCAATGATACATCAGTTTCTCCCGATACTACCCCCGAGGACCTCACAGCAATGATTGGTCAGATTCATTTTGGCAACGTCATCACCTTTGCCGATATGGACCTTCCACCATTTGGTTCCGACCACAACGAAGCTATTTACCTCAAGGTACGAGCAAGGGGGAGGCCCGTCTCAAGAGTCTTAGTGGACGGTGGTTCCGCACTCAATCTCATGCCTGGAAGAATCATGGGCATACTGGGGCTTAAGGATTCCGATTTGAAGCCTTCTACTCAAGTAATCCGAGGTTATGACAGCACTGCCCGTACAGTCATGGGTATGATCGAAATAGACATCGAGTTTGGAAGCATAGTCATGTCCGTTCCATTCCAAGTGCTTGATATCCCGGCCTCGTTCAACTTACTTTTGGGATGACCATAGATCCACAGTGCTAATGCCGTACCATCAACTCTCCACCAATGTGTCAAGATCCGAAATGGTGATGAAATAGTGACCGTCATGGCTGAAAACGTCACTATCCACAGAAAAGGTGAGCCCGTCCACCAAGTTCAGCATGGTTTACCAGACTCCACTCTCTCCGGTGTCTCGATCAACGCCATTGACAAAGAAGGGGGAAACGGATCATGGACCCCCAGCAATCACAAAGTCCTCCGCATGATGAGGAATATGGACTACTTCCCTGGTTTAGGCTTAGGGAGATATCAACAAGGAATCCTACACCCGTGCAAGTCCCATTTGTCAAAAACACATTCGGTTTGGGGTATGAGCCTTCCAAAGAAGACTTGAAACAAGAGCAAGCGATCAAGAACGAAAAGGCCCGAGCTCGTAAAGAATGCCGTCGTTATGAAGTCCCTAATCTAAGGCCTTACCGCAAGACGTTGAATGGTTATTTTGTCCGCCAAGGGGAAGACGTTCCATACATGATCTTTCCCGAGGCTTTGGTGTCCCGATATACCATCCACGTTATCACTTTCGAACCCCACGATCCTGAGGTTTTAGCATCTCTATATCCCGTGAGTTTCACAAACTTCCTTGATTCGTACGCTTCGTAAGATCTTCTTCTTCGTATACCGTGTTGTCTCATATTCTTTCGGCATGAGTTGCTGGTGTCTCTAGACATGTTTACGGCGCTTATTCCTTTCCCCATTAGAGTCCTAGCAGCGATTCCTCTATCACCAGCGGACGGTCATATTTATACAGGATATTATCCCCAGCAGAACACAATATCTCATTTCTGTATCCCCACAGAGCCTGAACTACGACCGGCTTGAATCCCCTTAGGATACGTAGGTAGCCTGACAAAGGTTCAGCCACTCGACCAACCTGTTCACCTTCTTACCTCTCTTCCCCAATTTGGAACTCATTGTTTTATATTGGTTCCTTTTCTTAATCGATGACCCTCCACTGCCTTGAAAGAAGCATCGCCGAGGGGCTACTATTAGTACTCGGTCTGAAAAATGAGTTATTAGGCATTCCAGAACTCACAGGGACCTCACAGGTATTCAGAAACTGCGCAGGACTTATCTGGAATTTCTCGAAAAGCCCGGATAATAAGATAATTACGTCTAATCATATTAGGCTTAAAGATAAACGTCATCTAGGGTTTTCCAGAGTCCATATTTGGCCAGAACCTTAGGAATCATGCCAAACTCCATACCTGGCCAGGTGGCCAGTCTTGGTCCGTCCACGCGGCCACTTCTTCTGGCCCAAAACCCCTATAAATAGGTGGCCCCAGCTCATAATTGAAAACAAAAACTCTCTCCCCCGAGTTCCAAAGTCAAAACTAACGAAAGAACTCAAAACCAAAGCTCTCCTAGAAATCCCGAAGGTCCGATGAATCTACGAAAAAGATTCGGCTTCGTTCTTGCCAAGATTGGTGAGGCTTACTATGTTTCTTGAGATATTCATGCCATGTTCATAGGATTAGATCTATTTCATACCTATGCTTATTATGTTATTCATATATTCATGATGGTGTTCATAATATGCATGCTAGATCTAGGGTTTCTACATTCATAAATGCTAGTTTTAGGGTATCAATCTTCTCTTATTCATGTTTATTCATATGTGTTCATATAAAGCTCATATTATATTGCTATAATTAGGGGTTTTAATCTTCATTTGTACATGTTATAGCCGATGATGATCTTATCAGATCCAGGAATTACTTCTAAACCCTAACTTTAGGTAAATATTGACATGATCATTAAGTCTCCTAGGATGAGTGAAGATGATCACACATCGATCTTATTGATGGTGTAATAATCACTCTAGGATGTGATTATCTTGCATGACTCTTTATCCTCCCCCTACTATATGCATGATCCGGCTTCATCTCTCTATTCTCCACTCTATGTGCGAACTACGCTGACCTGAGCTTCTCATACGAGAGAAACGTAGGAAATCCTCGGATCCGGTCTAAAACACTAACACACTACTAACATATTCTTAATCATGATAGAAAGTCTGAATGCTCGGGCGATAGGAGTGATCACTGAAATATTCTTATCTTATCATAACTTGACCCCGAACCCTCTCTTTTAGCTTTTTTTTCAATGTTTTAGCTCAATAAAACGGTGTGGCGACTCTAATAAGTTAAATGCTAACTTGAATATCTTATCCCATAGAAAATATAAAATAAGATAAATAATAAAGAAGCTTCTCATGCGTCGCTGCATTGGAACGGGGTATTCACACTATCATGTAAACCATTTTAATGTGCTAAGACCGGATATCTCTGTTGGATATTATGCCCTAGGCTCTTGCGAAAGGCCTATGCGTTACATCGTAGCTTCATTGTTATAGAGATAACAAACCCGATTATTGTATCTTTTGCATGTTTATTATAATAATCATTGTCCCTAGCACTTATGAAGAGCTAGCATGAGTTTAATGGATAATCATATGATAATTATGATGCAATGGATGCGGATTAAACTTATGGGTACTTGTTGGAGAACAAGGTACTGGATAGACCCGTTATGAGATTTATGTCATGGTCAAATGTCATATTAAATCTCATAATATTCATACCATTTAAATCCTAGACCAGAGATTATCATGGTCTTCCACATGATGAATATTATATTTGATGTAATCAAACGCTACCCATAACCGGTTAGTTATAAAGGCTACGATTGGCATAATCGGTTCTTGTAGGGAAGAGTGATAAATCAAGATGAGATTTGTCCCTCTTCGGAGAGATATTTGCTTAGGCCACTCGATAAGTGAGATTGATGATAGTGCATGGCCATGCCCAAATGAATTGATGTGATCAATGTCATTTGCTCATATCAATCTACTCAAGATCGAGAAAGCATTGGACAACATAAGTTGACGTGGACCATGACTTATGTCCAATATGATATCGCGTGACAAAGGGATTGTAATATGTTCTATAAGGTAACTTTGGACTTTCAAAGTTATACTAATTGAGTAGTCATAATGACTTGCTAGAGTCTACTTATGACTTACGGGTTCTGACTTGTTTGGACTCATTGCCAACATAGTATAATTCTATTGGGTCACACACAATAGAACAGATTGAAAAAGGCTAAAAATCTGGGAATCGGGAACTGCTGACCGTACGGCTCTGTAGGAGGAGTACGCCTGCCTTACGCGTATCTGGTCAGATTCCTGAGATTTCTTTTTGGAGAAGGAATCCTGAGTCCCAAAGGAATTAGGTCGAACCTTTCATATAAAAAGGAGTGCCGGGTTTTGCAGCCCCAAACTCTATTGATAACCTAGGTTTTAGAAACCTATATTAATTGTTTGTGAAACATTAAAATATATAGAGGTAGGATTATTAATTTGAGATCTATGATCATCAAATTCAATAATCAAAGAAGCAAGATAATTCCTACGAAGAAAGTGTTTCTTCATCAAGCCTTTAGATCTAGCATTCGCATCAAGAAGGTGTTCTTGAGTCTGTTCGACGTGTGGATACCGATAGAGGTTGTTTGCTTTAGCACCTTAAAGTCTGTGTTCATGGATGCGATCTTCAAGAGTTAGTATTCTTTCATCTTGTATTTAATTTTATCAACATGGACGGATCCGGGCTCATGGGTGTTTGATTTCATGTTATTATTCCGCTGCGCATGATGCATCAAACCCTAACACCTTGAACTTTGGTGCTCCAATGATTTGAATTTCGAATTACTAGGTTCTTCAGATGCAGATTATGCAGTATGCACAATTGATAGGAAGAGCACTAGTGGCACTTGTCATTTCATTGGAAATCAACTTGTTGCTTGGGCGAGCAAGAAACAAGCTTCAGTTTCTATGTCAACAACGGAAACAAAATACATTGTTTCTGGAAGTTGTTGCTTCCAAATCATATGGATAAGCAACAACTGGTCGATTATGACATCAACAAAGAAAATTGTCTAATCTACTACAACAACACATCCACCATAGAAATCGCCAACAATCATGTCATTCATTCAAAGACAAAGCACACAGATATCAAATATCATTTTCTTAAGGACCACGTGGAGAAAGGCAATATACATCTAGAGCATGTGGGCACACACAATCAAATTGCTGATATCCTTACAAAGGCTCTTGATGCAATGAGATTTGTCTTCTTGAGAGGAGAAATGGGTATTCTTGAACTTAGCTAATTGTCCATAAGTTTTGTTACTACTAGTAACTTTTGTGTTTTCTTGAAAAGTTCCAAGTATAAGTAAATCTCTACGCACCTGCGCATTGGCTGTGCAATGGATGGGTACGCATGGAGCAAAGTATTTACTAACTTTTATTAAAACTCTGCATTTAGTGATGTTATTCATGGTGTCACATGTGCATGCTACATGGACCACAAGTAAGTCTTCTTTTCATTAATTGCACTTAGGTCCTTGACTCTTAGAGTCAGCGCATAGTTCACAGGGGTACTTGTGAAATTATTTTTCCCTCTCTTTAATTTTTGATTTTTATTGAAACATTACCTTTTTGCCCTCCTGCGATGTCTCATTGTCATTAACGCTACAAGAATTGACGACTGCGCCATTAAACCCTAAAGTGAGCTATTTATGAGGGAAGTATAAAAGACATTCTAATCATTAATTCTGATACACCCAAGAACTTCAGTCAGGACCAGTCACGCGCGTTCCTCCTTGCGCCACGTCACTCATCACGTGCTTGCATCTGACACTTTACCACTAAACCCACGTCCACTATATCCATGACATCATGCGTTTTTCCCTTTTCATATAAATCTCTTCTAGACCGCCTTCTCTCTCTTTCTGTTCTCAACCAACTCTCTTCTTCCATTCTCTCTCACTGCAAACCCTTCTTTCTCTCTGAACTCTTTCTTTTTCACTCCATTTTTGTGCTTTAAACTTTTCTTTAAACTCATGGCTCCTAAGAAGTTAACTAAGGATTCCTTAGAAAGACCAGACGTGAATGATATGGTAAGAGTTTCGAACCTTAACTCTACTTCTCGCCATTGTTGAGTTCAAACTCAAAATTTTCTCCCTTTCTGATTTCTCCCTTGTTTATTAATCGTTTTTTAAATCATTTCTTGCTATGTGTTTGATTCTATATTGTCTACTCATTTATGTAATTCATTTTATGATTAATTCTTGTTTCAAGAGATTTCTGTGAGATTTTTAGTTTTTAAACCCCTTAACTTTGTATGCTTCAATCTCAGTTCCTGGGTTTAATTTCCAATTGTTGGTGTTTTTGTTTTCATATGTGTGTTCGGTTTTCCTCGAGGAACGTTTTGATATGATTTTCATGCATTTTGGATCACTTAGACACTTTTGTGTTCTTCGTGCATTCAAAGCATGTTCTTCGTGTTCTTCGTTGAAAACCTTTATGGTTTAGGTTGCTTGTATACCTGCTATGTTTATTCTTTTGTGCATATATTTTACTTTTGATTATCTATGTTAGTTGTTTGTCTTATTTATATATTATTTTCTAAGTATGGACCATAGTCCATGCGCTTGCACTTTTAGCTCATGCGTATGCGCTTTGCTCCATGCGCAAAGACAGAACTAACTCTTCAAAATTTTCAATGCGCAGGACATAAATTATTTCATTTCTGGTTGCGAGATAGATATCGAAGATCTCTCCAAAGATGTCCTAGGGAGATATATGATCGAGGCTATGGAGAAGTCTGGCATTCTTCCTTTGTTCACAAGGGGTTAGACCTACATCATCCCCTCTCATATAGATGAATTCTTCATCACCGTGCAGGAGATTGATCGCGTTGATGATGGTGACTCCGTCAAGTGCTTGAAGGGTTCTATTCGTGGACTTCCCATAACAATATACTATGCGCACATTTTCCAGACGCTCAACTTTCTTGCACACCATAAAAAGGTCTATTCTCAGGTGGCCCAAGATCACCTTGCACAAAAACTCCTTGGAACCCTCCCTATCCAAAGACTACAACAACTATGATCGCAGGGAGTTAGACGAGCTCATGTACTATCTTTGCACCCTAGTAGAAGGCACCATTAACTGCAAAAATGGTAACAAGTCAAACTTCATCAGCAAGCAGTGGATGTGCTGCGCAACGATCTACAACATTCGCAAACTAAGTTGCGTGGAGATTATTATTGATGTTGTCAACGATGTACATTCCTATAAGAAGAAGGCCTCAGCAAAAGACACCAAGAAACTTCCCAAGTATAAAACGTATAGCCGACTTCTCATTGCCATCTTCCTCATGTTTCCTTCTCTGTCCAAACTGATAGATGAAAATAAAGGACTTCATGTTGATGTCTCTGAACCAGAACATATATGCATATCTTTCTTCACAACTTTCGGACTACTATCAATAACTTTCAGTACAGGCGTTTATGGGCGGCTGATCCTCGAGAAACTTATATCAACATGCATCTATCTGTTCAAAGTACTGATCCTGATGATGATGATGACAAGGAAAGTGTCAACTTGGAATCTGAGTTTAATACAGAAACAGTCTTTGAGCCTGCGCTCACTCCTGCGCAATGGAGGCAGGCTGAGAAAGTGCTTATTCCTGAAAAAGGAAGAAACCGCGTAAAGATGGCACTGTGCGCGTTGAACCGGTTAGTGGCCCTAAGGTTGGTCCTTCTACTGTGCTTGCTTCTAAGAACAAGGCGATTGTTGCGCCTAAACCTTCCAAGAAATGAAAGAAGTCCAAGCCTTCCACTCTAGTTAAGGCCAAGAAATCAAAGGCTTCTAAGCCTTCTGCGCTCAAAAAGACCAACCAAACCAGAACTCTACTGGATGAGTCTAATTATGATGTCCAGCTTGTCTCTGATGATGAATACATTCTTGCTCCTACCCCTCATGTGCCTGAGCCTGTTGGCGCTTCTAGCTCTCACACTGAACCTGTTGAAGAGGCCATGTTTGAAGAGGAGTTGTTTCGGACAGATCCTCTCCTCAACCCTCCCAAAGCCTCCATCATAGGTCACTCTATTAGAGCTACACCAAGTCAGAGGGAGGAGCACAAAGAACCCTCCAGTGAGGATGAAGTTCCTTTTTCTGCAAAGAAATCTCAACGAAGAAAGAATAAACGCGCAACCAAGCATGCCAAGCAAGATCTGTTGGGTTCTGATGGGTATAATGAGAAACCATCTTCTGCTTGGGAATATCCTAAATGATAAGGGATTGTCACTGCTGGGGATGATATATGGAAGTGATAAGTGACCACGTCGATCGGGTGACTGGAATATCGACAATGAGTGTCAAAAGGATAGGATGTGTAAAATACATAGGCAATAAATACCGCAAGGATGGGAATGTATAAATAGATAAACTATCAATAAATAAAGCAAGGAATATGGAAATACAGCAAGTAAGAGTCAAGAAATATTTGAAACCTACGGGATATGGAGATGCTAATACCTCTGGATTGTGGGGGCTCATAATGGAAATGTGTACGGTTATATCGGGACGCTAGTGTCACTGAATCACGCGAGTCACAAAAGGATATCGTGTGTAAATATCAAAGCGAAAGGTGCGGGACGTAGAGATGCTTGTGTCTCAGGTTCGCGCGGTTCATAATTAAAGATTTAAGGATTTATAACGGTTCCTGAACCTAAAGGGATTAGATTTGGAATTTATAGTGGCTTTCCGGGCCAAGGATAATTTAATTTGTAGTTTATAGTGGCCTTCCGAGCCAAAATTCGGTTAAATATGACTTAAGGGCATCACTTTTGGTTAAAGAATAAGCTGGAGGGGTTGAAATGGGGAATATATGGCCGCCTGGCCAAACTTTCTTATTGGTTGGATCTTGTTCACTAGGATTGGCTTAAAGAAACACATATTGGAGGGCTGATATTATGCCATGTCAACATAGGAAAAGTGGCCGCTCGGCTAGTCCTTCTGTCTGGCTGGGTTTAAGAGGTTAAGGCGGACTCTCTTCTTCCCCATTCTTCTTTTTCTTCCTTGCTTCAAAAATAGAGAGAGGGCGTATGATTTTTGAGAGAGAAAATCTCCATTGTTAAGAAATTTTGAAGTTTTAGATCAATCCATGGCGGACCAATTTCACGACGATTTGCTTGGGGAGGGCCAATTCATCGAGGGAATGTAGGGTGTGGGACAAGCACAGGATGAGGAGCGCACCCAACATCAGAGGATGGTGGTGCGGAATTACCGGCCTCAAGAATGGTACTTTGCTGGGGTACAGAGGTGCAAGCTATACGCCGGCCCCGGCAAGCATTGGTCGCGGGGGTAATTTTGTTGAGACGAAGGATGTAAGTACCCTACTTAATTTTAGTTCTTGCAATTTGGGGATTTTGTGATTTGTTTTTATTTTGTGGAATTAATTGTGTTTTTGTGATATTGAGAGTACGTAAAGTATGGGTAAATGTTAAAAGTTTTATTATGGGAAATGTAAAGCATGTTTTGAAAAATAAAGTATGTATGTACACATTTATTCTACATGAGTAGATTGCACATATAGACATGTATATAAATTTTTAATGCTAGAAATAACGTACATTTACTGTGTTTACCTGTAGAGAATGAAATCTCGTGGGTCTACCAAGTTGGTGGCGGAGCTCTTGCAGAGCTTGCCGGCTGGCAGGACAGTTCGAGAGCAGATCCAGGAGTTGGGATTTGGCCCTTTTTTCGAGGCAGTAAAGGCCATTGGCGTTACCCAGAAGGTGATGGGTATTGTGGAGATTATGCGTGAGTACTAGTGGGACACCACGCATACATTTCACTTCAGTTGGGGAGAGGTGACCATGACTTTCATAGACTTCACTGCTATCATGACGCTGCAGTTTGCTGATAGGCTCTTCCCTTTTGACGAAAGTTTGGCTCGTGACCCTGATCGTCAGTCCGAGCTGCTTGGTGCCCAGTTGGGGTGAGGTGAGAAGGGCTACGGCTTCGAGGCTGGTAGGCCGAAGACGAGGATCAGAGCAGCTATTCAGGCCTTCGTCATCGGGGTGGATGATGTGGACTGCCTAGTGTGGGCCATCTTTTGATACAGTCTGACTCAGACTCTATTTCCTTGTGCCAACCCTGTTTGTCGGTACTCTTTGTTGGGGGCTCTGTCCAACTTGGATGTTGTGAGTGAGATTTCTTGGGGAGGAGCCGGTCTGGCTGAGGTCTATCGGTCTTTAGAAGTGTGTTCGAGGTTTAGCACCTCATCTTTTGACTTTTTTCCAGTTTGCTTGTGAGGTAATGTGAATACGCGTGATTAAAATTGGGAGTCGCCACGCCGTTTTATTTGTAGTTAAAACATTGGAAAAACTAATTATGAGAATAATTTGGTTCGATGGTCAATTTACAATAAGAGAAGAATATTATGGTGATCACTCTTATTGCCCGACGAATCGGTCTTTCTATCATGATCAATGTGTGTGTGTGTGTGCTTAGTGTTTGAGACCGGATCCGAAGATTGCCTACATTCTTCTCAACGTGAGAAGCTCAGGTCAGCGTAGTTCATTGATGAATTTAGAATAGAGAGATGAAGTAGGATCATGCATAAAAAGGAGGAAGATTAGGGTTAGAAGTAGTTCCTAGATCGTATTAGGGTTTGATGAAACCTTAGGATCATCATCGGCTATGTTATGTGCACATAAATAAGGATTAAAACCCTAGATCTAGTATGTTATGTAGAATAAGTCTTAGATCTAGCATAATAATAAGAACATCATGAAAACATATGAATGAACATGTAAAACATGAAGATCGCTACCCTAAATATAGCATTATGTAAGTAATATGTGACCTAGATCTAGTGCGGGTTTCGTGGAAACCCTAGATCATCATAGGTAAAGAATAAGAACGATGAACAAAACCCTAGATCTAGTAATATATTAATGAATAAACTAGATCTAAGCAATTAAAGTAGTAAGAACACATTACCAAACTGATAGAGAGGCTTCGAAGGTTGAATCTTCACTCCTTTTGGTTGATAGTGGTGTTGGATCTCTTTGACTATCAAAGAGATATGAATTTTTTTATTTATTTTTTAGCGAAAGGAGACGGCACTCCCTAGATTTTATTAATAATGTAAATAAAAAATACAAGCATGGTGGGGGACATTACAAACCTTACCACCAAAAGTAAACCAAAGGGGAAGGTCTTACACAAGCTGTAAGATCCTCTACAAAAAAGGGAGGGGTAACTACAATACAAAGATAAAAGATAATATAGAAACCTAGCCATCTAAACTAACCAAGAGAACTATTTTACTCTAAATGAAGGGATAGCAGCCTTATCCAAATTTAGAGCACCGCGGCAGGGTTTGGGAAGATTCGAGAAGGAAAACCACACAAGGTTAGATCGAACATCCACAGCCTTGTTGGCCAATCCATCCGCCACCATATTTCCTTCACGCAAAATATGTGTAACCCTAATATACATAGAGTCCATAAGAAGATGAATGCGCTGGATAATGTAGTGAATTGCCCATGGGATATGATAAACTTTAGTGATGATCTTTGCAAGAACTTCAGAGTCAACTTTAATCCAAAGGTGAGATATGCCGAGTTGAGAAGCAATGGTCAGCCCATCAAGGACAGCTCTGGCCTCAGACCACATATTAGTTCGAACTCCGTAATAGTTTCCATAAGCATAAACCAAATTCCCATAAGAGTTCCTGAAAATACCACCTCCCCCCCCCCCCGGTGCTTCCTCCAGGTTGCCTCGAGAAGTGCCATATGTGTTCAGCTTAAAAAATCCAGTGGGAGGTTTCATCCAACAAACCAACCTCGGTATAGAAATTTTAGAAGGAGAAAAAGGCTGAAGCATATTCACAATGTTAGAATCGAAAATAGAGTAGGAAAATTCCAACTTATGAGCAGCAACTATATACGAGACTTGCTTGAGAATGGAGTGAATTATAACCTTGGAATTAATCTTGGCGCCTTCAAATCTCCATTTATTACGAGAATTCCAAATGTGCCAAATGATTAGAACAGGGAGAATTTTTGATAACCACTTACTGATCATGCTAGCAGCTCGGGGAAGTTAAAAAAACAAGAGGAAATGAGTTGATGAACGCTGCCGAATCGAAAATTAATACCCATAAACTGTCCAAAGAAATTCCATATGGATTGAGCTAAATTGCCATGAATGAAAAGATGATCCAATGATTCAACATGATGGGTGTTGCAGCAAGCACATATAGATACAATGGGGATACCTCTACGTTGAATAGCATCATCGGTAGGCACACCTTTATGTAAAACTGTCCATAGCAATAGAGAAATCTATGGAGGCGTATGTTTATTCCATATAGCAGCAAATATAGGATGCTTAGGCATGGCAATTCGGCATTCTTTCCATGCAGAGGCAGTAGTGAATTTCCCCGAAATCAAAGAGATATAAAAGAGAGGGTTTTAAAGGGTGTTGAGAGGGACAGAAAGAGGTTGGGAATAGCTGCTAGGGTCTTCCCGTATGTGAAAGATGTGTTGAATGAGGCTGAGGAGGGCTGAATTTATAGGGAAAACTGGATCTGGGACATGCGGCAGCACGGCTTGGAGCCAGCCGTACTGTGGCCATAGAGCCGTACGGCTCCCTTCCCATTTCTTGATCTCTAAGTTTTTCTCTAAGGTCCCTGGAGGGCCTTGGGTGAAATCCTAGAAAGGTCCCTGGATACTCCTAAACGTCTAAGAGGTCCTTGGAAGGTCCTACGAAGGGTTTTAAGCTATTTTTCAGGCCGGGTACTAACAGGTAATCTTTGTAATTTTCCTTTTCCATTGTGTTTTTAGTTGAACTGTAGTCTGAATCTGTCCTTTTATTGTGTTGTCTTGTAGGTGTGGACCTATGAGATCTTTCATATTACTCTGTTTATACTGGTTAACATAGAGACGACTGTCCAGTGATGGGATATTGGGGCAAGAGCAACCGCAATGAGGGTCGCAGCAAGGCAAGGAAGACGACAGACTTAGAGGTGTTGGCGGTGAAGCTTTAGGGAGGCTTTGACCCAGACTTCACACTCTTCCCTTGGTCTCAGTAGGTCCTGGGTGGAGTTGGTAAGGCTCGGTCTTTTACGGCTTCGAGATGCTTTTTGGTTGGCTTGACTGGGGACGCCATGTACCTGGGCGAGATAGCGTGTCATCAGCATAGCGCACATCCAGAGATCTTGGCTCCGAGCGACCCGCCTCATAACATGTTGCTTCCTGCTAGGCTTAGGCCGAGTATAGACTTCTTGGAGTGGACTCTGACTCTTGACTATGGGTGTGTCATGGAGAACGCTTGGTTAGCCCACATGTCATGGCTAGGAGGTAGGCAAAAGGGCATATGGTTGGATCTAGTAGAGGGGCCTGGTATGCAATGGACATGCCATGTTTTTCGGAGACTGTTAGAGTGAGGTGGGGTAGTTATGATATTGAGGTATACTTGACCCCTACTACTGATGACAAGGTCATGGGACACATCTTCCTCTTTTTGGGGCCACGGTATGGTAACCTGTTTTTTTTTTTTTTTTGTCACACGCACACTCTTAGATCTGTTATCTGATGACCTATGTTTTAGGTGACTCGGGAGGCCTACATTCGCTCTATCCGTCGGGGCAACATTTTTGAGCATTTTTACAAGAGAGTGATGAGCGCTTGCTCTTGCCGTCAGGAGGATGTGGTTCGACCACAGCGCCAGAGAGGTCCCCTACCAAGGCTAGCTCTTCAGCTCGTGCTGGTCGGAGGTCTGTTCGAGGTCGAAGTTCTGGAGCTGGCAGGTCTCACTATATACAGCAGAGGGGTGACGATGGTGATGATGATGATGCGAAGGAGGAGGATTCAGATTAGGCATAGGCTTTTACTTTCCTGCACTATTAGTTATGGAGAGAGAGAGATAGATATAGACATCATGTATGCAGACATTAGTGTGTACTATTTATTTTTCATTTGGTGTGGTATACACGCGATTTATGTACTTTGGGCCTTGTTGAGTCGAATATTTATTTGATATTTTATTTACATGTTTTTACAATTACTACAATGCATGAGCCTTAAGGGAAATATGGGGATTGTATGTACATCTGGGGTACTCTGGGCATCTTTTTCAGTTGTTCTTGTGATCTGTTACACTTGAAATTTCTGCAAGGGGTCCGTTCTGGCGCGGGAAAAGTTCAAATGGGGAACGGGCATTAATTTGCCACCAGGGGAATATGTGGCCGCGTGGCCGGTGATGGGGATGATGTGGCCGCCCGGCCGGTGATTGATCTGACATGTTTTTTGTCAGATTTTTCCTTATGTGATCAGGACTTGGACTTCAAAACCCTATTTAAACAGCTATTTGTGCAGAACAACAGGACAGACATTCATTTTTTTCAGTTTTCTCTCTAGGTTTCAACTTTTTCTTCTCTTTCAATGGAGAGACACCCTAGGGTTTCTGAAGATCGTCAGGGTCTTTTTACCAAGGGTTTGAAAATCTGGATTAGTAGGCTTTCTACATCTGCTCGTAGATCTTTTGATGAGAGATTTGGGATCAAGTGTCTTTGGTCTCTTTTCAGGGTTAACGTAGATGGGAACATGCTTCGCGTTGTTCCTAGTTTTTGGGATGAAGATAGTCATGTCTTCAATTTCTCCTACAATAAAATTACTCCCACTTATGAAGACTTTTTGGCACTCTGTGGTGGAAGGTTGACGGATCAAGTTGATATGCCGCAGTATCAAGTTCATCCTATCACTCGGGTTTCAAAGCTGCTTAGGATTTCTGTAGGGGAGGCAGAAGATCTGTTCAGAGGTTTTGATGTTGATATTTGTGACCTTCCAATAAATTTTCTCAACAGCATGGTGGATTCTAAGGCGGCTCTAGATTGTCTTGCCCTTTATCTCTTTGCTTTGGTTTTGTTTCCTCCTTACTTGGGGGTAGCGACTATAGGTTGTCAGGACATGGTGGATCAGGCTCGGGCTGGTCGTAGCATCATTCTGTCTTTGCTTGGGGAGTCTTTTCATGGTATCTTAGAGCTGGCTTCTGGTTCTCGTCGGATGACTAGGGGTAGTGCACAATAATTGACTTTGTGGTTGCAAGAGAGGTTGCACGTTCTGGAAGGGCCTCTTGCCGGGGTTCCTCCTTGGTCTTGTCAGAGTAGAAGGGTTGTGGAGTCTTTATAAGGGATTATTCAGACTGTGTGGTTGCCTTACTTATTACAGATGGGTACTACTCAGATCAGATAGACGGTGCCTCTTTGGGGCATCAGTACGGCCAGGTGGACTCAGGCAGGTCTCTGCATGATGGGGATCCCAAATTTCGATCAAACCACTTAATGCTATACTGTGCGAGTTAGCTTTCAGTATGAAATGTCTCAGATTATCCCTTCTTCATGGGATGATACCAGGGCTAGGGTTAGTGTCAGGATGCTTCCTATAAATGTCATGGTTGCAGTGCTTCTGGAGCGGTGTTGGTCTTATGCTCTTATGCCCAACGTCTTCTATATTAAGCAAACCCGTGACATATTCCTTTCTCAAGATTTCTTGTGGTATCACAGATCTCTGGGGTGGGTGAGACAGACTCTAGAGAGGTTGATACATAGGGTGGTTGTGCCTTATGTCTCAAGCAGATATTTGAGTACATTTGCAAAGGCTTTTTGTGACAATCCTACTAAACGGGCTTGGCGAGGACAACAAGGGAAGAAGAAGGATGAAGATTCAGAAGAAGCTAAGGAATGATTCTGAGTATCCAACCTTAGTCATTACAAACACATAGTTTATGTAACGACCCGATCCCGTAGACCACCCCGACCCGCCACATAGGCACCACACACTAGCCCACCAAGCATCTCCTCAATTGGGTCAACCACAGCCCATCACATGCCTCCAAAAGTCTAATGGATGATTTGATGCTTAGTAAGAGTGTATGGGACTTCTATATAGCATACTCAGTTCCCACATATTTCTGATGTGGGATGGGGATATCACAATCTCCCCCACTCAAACTCTTTCCGTCCTTGGCAAGGTCAATCAATACCCAGATCGTACCCCCGAGCTAGCCCGTAGGCTTTAAGGTCGGGGTTCCGCTATGATACCATTTGTCACGACCCGATCCTATTGACCTGACCCGCCACATAGGTACCACACACTAGCCCACCAAGCATCTCCTCAATTAGGTCAACCACAGCCCATCACAGGCCTCCAAAAATCCAATGGATGATTTGATGCTTAGTAGGAGCGTATGGGCCTTCTATATAGCATACTCAATTCCCACATATTTTCGATGTGGGATGGGGATATCACAGTTTAGCTTTGCTTTGTTTTAGTTTATTTAAGTTCATAGCGGGCTATAAAGTCGCAGGTTATTTTGAGCTTAGACGCATCAAATAAGTATAACGTGTGGTGACTTGTGGGAATAAAATTTGCATTTATATACACAGGCTTCTTTCAAATATATTGCTCATAACCAGATTTGGGTTTTTATTTATTTTTTAGACCGCACCATTGAAGGCAGCCTACGTTCCCCTTTTACAAGTATGGCTAAGGGGCTCAAGTCATCGTAGTTCATTCCAGTTCGAATTTTTAGAAAGGGGAGAGAGAAGATGGAAATTTAGAGGGGGATTATTATTGGTACTCTAATTTTTGCTTAGACCGCCCTTTTGGGTTTTCAATCTAGCGAGCTTTTTTGCGCACCCTTATTTTTGCATAGACCGCCCTTGCGAGTTTTTAGTCTATCGGGCTTCTTATTGCGTTTTTTTTTACTAGGAAGATCGAGATAATCAATCGTAGTAGCGTATGAGCTTGCTGAGGTTGACTGATTCCTTGAATGGGTTGCCATCCAAATCTGTATTCTGACAGCTCCTTTGGAGAAGATCTTCTGTACTACAAATGGACCGGTCTTTGTTGGGGGCCACTTGACCAGAGAGTTATATTTGTTGGGGAGACGTGCCTTGAGTACCTAGTCTCCTTGTTTGATGTCGACAGGCTTCACCTTCTTGTTGAAAGCCTTTGTTGTCCTTCTTTGATAGGATTTGATGTGTTCCATAGCCTTCAGTCTTCTTTCGTCCAGCGTAGCTAACTGATCGTAACGGCTGCAGAGCCATTCAACCTCATTTACTTGGTTCTCGAGTAAGACCCTTAAAAAGGGTATCTCTAACTCAATCAGGAGTACTGCCTCCAAACCGTATGTCAAGGCGTAAGGAGTTTCTCCAGTAGCCATGCGTAGCGATGTTTTGTAGCCCCAGAGTTCCTATGTAACTTTTCAGGCAATTCCCTACTCTTCACAGCCATCTTTCGGATAATTTGCTCAATTGTCTTGTTTGCCGCTTCTATTGCTCCATTAGTCTGGGGATAGTACGGGGAAGACTTCTTTCATATAATATTGAATTATGTGAGCAACAGAGCTGTTTATGCTTCGAAGTGACTACCATTGTCTGGTATGATTAGATTCGGGACGCCAAATTTTTCCACTTTTTAAGAATTCAACACTTTGTAGGACTGCGACTCGACCCATTTGGTGAATTAATCTATGGCTACCAACCCAAACTCGTGACCATTGCTCCCCTCTGGTGTGACCTTATCGATGATGTCTATGCCCCATACTGCAAATGGCCAAGAAGTACTCATGTTGTACATGTCATGCAGAGGAATGTGGTTTATTGGAGCAGATTTGACATTTATGGTATCTTTGGTCCCATTGGATGTATTCCATCTCCATACTGATCCAGTAGTAACCTAAACAAGTGATTTTCTATCAAAGCATCCTTGCATTCATTTGGGGTCCACATAATCCATCGTGCACTTCCTCCATGATCGCCTTTGCTTTCTTATCTCCGATACACAAGAGTAGGAGACCATCGTAGTGCCTCTTGTACAAGGAGTTGTCTAACAATACAAATTGTCTGAGTGCTTGCAGACTCTTAGCCTTTACGTCACCCTTGAAAGAGGTCTCTCTGTATTTGAGGAACTTGTAAATCTGCGTGTACCATTATTCTTCGACCGTCTCTGACTCAGTCTAAATTTTGCAGCATATGCAGGATTTTCTCTATGACCAACTCTGAACGGTTTGACTGACTTTCCTCAGAGATTTCCACCAGAGATGCCAACGTAGCTAGGGCATTAGCAAATCTGTTTTTGTCCCTCGGTAAATAATGAAATATGACTTCTCAGTATTGTCCAATCAGCTCATCCTTGTAGATTTGATACAACTGCAAGTAAGGGTCCACAGATTTCCCCTTCTTCTCTGTTTAGTTTATGATTAAGCCTGCTATACGCGCCTCATACTCAGCAGCGTTGTTGGTAGTTATAAAGTTCAGCTTTATGGCTATTGGGGTATTTTCATCCTTAGGATCAACTAGTACAAGCCCCACTCCATTACCTCTTTTGTTTGAACCTCAATCAAAGAACAACTGCCACTTGTCTATAGTCTCTGTTGCGAAAATACTGTTGTCTAGAAATTCAGGCTTTGGACCTCGTTCTTTTGTACTCAGAAAATTTGCCAACTGATATGCCATAGCTCTTCCCTTAACTGTCTTCCTCAGTACGTAAGGGATATCGAACTCACTCAAGAACACCGACCATTTGGCAAGTCTCATGGACATCAAGGGCTTGTCAAACAGGTACTTAACCGGATCCATCTTTGACACCAACCATATGGGGTGAGACACTATGTAGTGTTTGAGTTTCGAAACTACGCAAATCAGTCCAGTACATATCATCTCTAATGCTGAGTAATTGATCTCACTATCTTATAGCTTCCAACTGACGAAGTATATAGTGTCCCCTATCTTAGAGTTTTTGGCTTCTTATGCTAGCATGGGCCAAACCGTCGTATCTGTTACTGTTAAGTGCAACAATAATGGTTTCTCTTTATGCGGTGGGAGCAGGATTGGGGTATTCACCAGGTATCTTTTGATCTATTCAAATGCTTCTTGGCACTCGTGATTCCATTCCACATCCATAGTCTTCTTCATCAGCTTGAAGATCGGTTCGCAAAATGTAGTCAACTGATTAATAAAGCGGCTGATATATTGTAGCCTACCCATAAATGCTTTGACTTGTGTCTCTGTGCGGAGGGGGGGTTTCATCTCCAAAATCACTTGTATTTATCGGATCAAATTCAATTCCACGCTCTGTGACCATGTATCCTAAAACCTTTCCTCGAACAACCCCGAACGTGCACTTAGCCTGATTCAGGCGTATGGCATGCTCTCGTATCCTATCAAAGAACTTCTTAATGTCCCTCATGTGCTATCCGTCGAAACCCTTGGAATGTATTATCATGTCATCTACATAAACCTCAATCTCCTTGTGAATTATGTCGTGAAAGAGAGCGGTCACTGCATCTTGATAAGTAGCCCCAGCATTCTTGAGCCCAAATGGCATCAAGTATAGCAGTAAGTTCCCCACGGCGTGGTAAAAGCAGTCTTATCTTGGTCTTCTTTTGACATCTTGATTTGATTGTAACGTGCAAAGCCATCCACAAACGACTTGACTTCATAATTTTTGGTTGCATCAACTAACAATTCGGTATTGGGTAATGGGAACTCATCTTTGGGACTAGCTTTGTGGAGATCTCTGAAATCCACACAAACTCTGACTTTTCCATTGGACTTTCTGACAGTGACAATGTTTGACAACCACGTCAGATGGTCAATAACAGTGATAAATCCTACTCTAAGCAGCTTCTCAATTTCTTCCTTTGCTTGCAGAGACCATTCTGGCTTGATGCGGCGTAACTTTTGTTTGACCTGCTTGACGTCTAGTGCTGTCGAAATTCTGTGTTCTACGATTGAGTTGTCCAAACCCAGCATGTCCTTATAAGACCATGCAAATACATCAACATACTCCTTATGTATCTCAATCAGCACCTCTCATTTTGTGCCTTGAAAGAAGCTTCTAATCTGTGTCTCATTCAGCTCATCGTCGGTATCCATATTCACACATGTTAACACCTCATCAGAAGCTTGGGCTCGGTTTTCCCCTTGGTTAATAACCTACTCTGAAATTTCTCTTATCTATTTTCCATTTAGTTCGTCTGTGTCTGCCTCTTTTAATGAATCGTTCTTAACTATGTGTATATCATTAAATTGGTTATTAGTTAATTTATCATTTATGAGAGTGGCTATGGCGGGATACTCGGAAAGAAAACATACGACAAAGGAGGAGTATGAATAAAAACGTAAACGGGTTTGGGGGAAACGGATTTTTTGGGGACTTTGAGATCGACCCGCTCGTAAAACGCGGATTTCAACGTTTGACAGATGATTTTAATCAGGAGCTACTGAAGAAGTTGTTGGAAAAACCCTTGGATGAGGACTTGTTAGATGTTTATGAATTAATTGCGTTTTTTGAACTAGCCGAAATGGACATAAAAAATAGATTACGAACTATCTAGTGCTTCATGCATGGAAAAAGGAAAGACAACATTGGCAACCTTATCATAGTCTTCTCGATCATGAACTCAGTTGTTGCTACAGGTTCGCCGAATTTACACCAATTCTTCAGCTTGCCTTCCATAGGCACCACCAATGTCCTTGGATCAATGCTGTCAGTGTCATCTTCAATCATGGCTATAATGTCGTCTGAGGTAAAGGAATTTTTGTGTTTGTTTCCTTTACATGCGTCTCGGCTAGAGAGAGTAGCTGGATATCAGCTCTATTCTAATCATGCCCTTCCATAAAATACGCTTCCCCAAATAACTTTTCTAAAGACAACATGTAACAAGAAAGGTCGCTATTATTAATAGAATTTGGGGTACAAACTGTTTCATCATCATGTGCCTCATAGTCTACCACAACAAGCTCGGTCAGATCAGTGAGGGCTTCCTCTATCTCTCTATTACCTAAAGTAGTTCTAGGATCTTTTATGAAACCATCATGAATTAGATTTTGAGCAACCCTCTTCAAAGTAGTGCACTCCTCGGTAGTATGACCAGTAACCTTGTGGTAGTGGCAGAACTTCTCTAAATCGCATACCATGCGAGGTACATAGTTCTCTTGACGTTTGAGCAGATCCTTCTTCATCAGCACTTTAAGTACCTCAGCCATTGTCACATCGAGTTTCTTAAGAACATCAGTAAGCTCCAAGATACTAATTTGATTGTCGCAGCTTTCTACCTTGTCAGCATCCATAGCAATAAACATCCTCAGGTCACCTATCACATTGTCGTTGACAAGCTTCTGTATGCCCAGTGATGTTATGATAGTGGCAGAACTTCATAAAATCACTCTCTAAACGGGATCAGTAACCTTCTAGTGGACAAAGCAGCCCCATTCTTGACAAACCATGAAGTAAAGATCTCATGTCTACTTGCAACTGTCTGAAAGCATCAGCCATCTCTAGAATGTCGATCTCGTTTCCACCTACTTTAACCATATTCACGCCACCATTATTGGGAAGAGGATTCACTATAGTATTTGGCCCCTAGGGCTTCTCAATCTTGTGCTCAGTAACCAACCTATGAATAGCACGCTTCAATTGTAGACAATTATCGGTAGTGTTACCGATGTACTGGTGATACTTGCAGTACTTGGACGCATCAATCTCTTCCCTCTTGATTACAGGCTCATAGTTCTCAAGCGGCTTGATCAAGCCTTTCTTCATTAAAACCTCGAATACTAGGCCAGTGGGCATGTCGAAGTCACAAAGTGTTCATTTTCCCATTGCGGCGTAAGAGAACCGTTTTTGGACTTTGGGACTTGAATCTTCTTCACAACTACATTATACACATTTCTCTCAAGAATTCTCCCAACAACAATTCAAGCATCAAAACTCTACTCTTTTCAAGTCAAAGTTTAAAGTCCTCTTCTTAAGGTACAACTTCACTTTTCTTCTCTTATTTTATTCTTCTTAATGTATGCAATCTCCATAAAAAGGGAACATAACCAAAAGGCCACTTCACTATTGAAGTTTGGTCAAGGTTATATTCCAACGTTCTAAACTCTAGTTTAATTTACTATTCTTCTCTTAATGTAATCTTTAGCATAAATCAATAAAACAAGTTTCTTTTTATTTCTCTTTTGTAATTCCCCTTTCTTTACATTATAATTGTTAGCACTTTTCCATATTAAAATAAAGACATTTAGTATTAGAACACCAATAATAGCAAGACCCGCGTAAGCGGGGCGGAGTGGGTGTTTAAGTACTTCCCACTCCGTCACCTAACCCCCGAACCCTTTTTTTCCCGAATCTCTGGTTTCGTAATATTAAAATAGGCTATTTCTTTAAGTTTTTCTTATGTTTCCTCAATAACATAGGTGGCGACTCTACAAATTAAAACAAGTTAGACATCCTAGGATCCTTCCACCGCTCTAGCCAAGTAGTGGGCTCTCCCGGGGTATCTACAGTGGTGACTCCGCTAGGGAGATTTTAGAGGGTTAAACTTGCGTTTTCATCTTTTGGTGTTCTTTTATTCTGTTTTCTGGGCATTCTGGTATAAGGGGTTGGAAGCGCGCGCCTCTGGCCTTCTTGGCCTAAAGCGCGCACGTCCAACCCCAATTACCAGAATCGCCCGCCTTCCTTCTTGTCCTTCCATTTCATGTTTCTGTGCTAACAATTACTGCAGGGGAAAGTTCTGTTATTTAGGGTCAATGCAATCCCTTAAACCCATGAGTTTGCAGGTACTGCCCAGAATCGGGCACCTCGGCCTCTCTCGCTCGGAAGCGCGCGCCTCCAACTCTCACTACCCAACGTGCGCGCTTCTGGGCAATTCTCCAGAAACAGAACAGTGCATAGAAACATAACAGTTTAGACAATGTGTGGGCACCGGGCCTGCGCATGACTGATTTTATTTTCTATTTATTTTATCGGTCACACTGGTGATTTGAAAATTGTAAATTATGTGCTTATTTGTTTTTTTTTCTTTTGTTTTTTTGTAAATAAAAAAAAATGTTTTGTCACTTGGCTTGACCTCAAACTACATGCACATATTCCTATGAATTGCTCACTATCGAGTCGCACAAGTCCATAACCCCAAACCCGTCGAGGCCCGTCCTAGAGAATTTCAAGCTCCACCCGACTTTGACTCTCTCGAAGCGGTAAACCTCAACCCGTGGCATAGTTCATGACTACATGCTGGGGGTGACCTTTAAGCCTCTCTTTAGCCGAGCACAAGCCAACACATTCTTAGTCTAGGTTCTAACACTCCGTGACCAAGTCGGTTTTCGTGTGTCGAGATTTCTCTAAACTAATGTCATCAAATCATACATGCCATTTCCAAAAGAAACAAGTGGTTATTATGGACGAAATAAAACTCCATCCCCAAGTGGTTATTATGGACGAAATAAAACTCTGTCCCCACATGTATGCTTTATGACATTAATTTAGTTTAATCCCGTCACATGTAGGTATCACAAGCGTGGTGGAATCCGATGAGTATATGAGACCACGAGAAGGTCTATATACTAGTGTGACGATTCCACTATTTTTCTAGAAACCCCAAAAAGGACTACGTCCTTCCGACTTTTGTAAATAAAATTAAAAAAAAAAAGTCTTTTTCTTATGTGGTTGAGTCATTTTCTTGTTTGTGGGTTAATTTATTTTATTCAAAAGGTGTTTGTGGGCCAATCTAAGATCGACCGTGCTCTTTCAATAGGTTCAATGGCTTCCAACGGCAACAACAACGATGGTGGGTATTTTTTCGTGTCCAACGAAAATCTATTCGACATAATAAGAGACATGGGGGAACAAATGGATATATTTGTCGAGGATGCCCGCCGCAAGGATGATTTGTGGCAAGCCCATTTTGCTCTTGAGAAAAGAATTCACGAGGAAGAAGTTTCCGAACTCAAGGCCCGTTTCGATCATGAGAAAAGGATTTGCGAAGAAGAGGTTTCCGAACTCAAGGCCCGTTTGCAAGAGCTCACCGACAATAAGGCAAAGGTCGATGATAAAGCATGCTCAAGTGTCCCGTCCCTCAAGAGCCACAAAAGTGCCGCCAACAACCGAATTTTCACTCCTCTCCTAGGAGTAACCCAAGCCGAAGAATTTGAAGCCTTGGTAGCAAATGGAAAGGTTAAGCCTTTAGATGGATACAAGCCGAAGGGGATACGTAAAAATCATGCACATGATATATGGTGAAACTACCACAAGCATAGCGGCCACACTACTGAGGGGTGCTTCGCTCTCCAAAACATCATCCAAGATTTGATCGACAATGGTGAATTTACTGTGGGTGAAGAGCAACCGTTAGAAAGTGACAACATGAAAGAACTCATCAAATAAGAGGCTTGGTTTTTAAATGGGGCTTCAACAAGAGATCATGCTACAAGGAGGACTACAACGACAAGGATGATGACAGAAATCTCTGTTTCTCTTTCTCTACCTAGAAATAGGATTTAAAAAAAAAGAGTCAAAAGTCCTCTAATGTGTGCATTAAGTTTTGTTCCTTCTCGTCAATGTTAAAGTTTGAGTCGGTCTTAATAAAAGTCATTCTTGTCCTCATACACTATTCCAAGTTGTTCAATTTAATTCTTGGCAAAATGATGAAAAGATGTCTAAGCAAGTTTTAGAACGAAGGCCATCACTTGAACGCCTAGGGGCTAAACATCGTGACGAAGGCGACAACATCAACGATAAATCCAAGACATCAAGTGCCAAAGCAAGGTGGAACTACAACCATGGAGAAAAATAAAGCAATGTTTCAAAGGGGGTTAGTTTGAACTCTTCAAAACAACCTAGGCAAAAGTTAGAGCACAAAAAAAAAAAAAAAAAAAAAAAATCCCCCTCATTCAAAGAAGATCAACATCATCAACAACCATCACGACGAAGCAACAATTCCATCACGAAGAATGGAGCATTAACAACAACTACGGTGACCTGAGCCTCTACACTAGAGGAGCGTAGGCAACCTGTGGGTCCGGTCTCATGCAAGAAATAAGATATGTTTAGCCCTAGTGCGTTATGGTGATTGGCCTTCATCTCGAACTTGTCAAGAGATCTTTGTACGAGTCATTTTCCAATGAATTAATCACCTCAAGATTGAACAACTTTCCTAGATTTGAAATCATTTCACGTTCCTTGTCGAGTCTAGGGGCTTCTTATCTTTCAGCGATACTCCCAGTTTCTTGCAATCAAATTGGGGCTTTCCTTCTCTTCTCTCTTAATGACTTACTTGCCTTCGTGAGTCGTTCAAAAATATATAAATACATGAAGTCAATACTAGGGACCACTTCCCTAGTCAAGTCAATGTCACTCATCATTAATGATAAAAGGTCTCCACCGTAAAATCACATGTCTCTCATCCTCAGCTAGAGTCAATGCACACTTCTTCATTAATCGAGTCAAAATGAAGACGCAAAAGAGATGCCCTGTCATGACCCGAAATCTAGGCTCTATTTTATTAGTAGTAAATAATTATTATTTATTTATTTGCTTATTTATTTATTTAAATTATTATTTATTTAAATATTTATGTGTGCATTTTATGTGTTATAATAATTATGCCTAGCATTTTATTTGGGTCATTTGTGTTAGTGCAGTATTGTTGGGTCTTAATTGTTAGCAGGGAGTGTAAGTATTGTGTTAGTAGATGGGGAAGGGGGCCTAAGTGTAACTTCGATTTTAACTTCACCTCCTTCCTTCTTCTCCTTCTCCCTCACAAATTCATTTCCCAGTTACTCTCTCTCTCTCTTCTTGAAAAAGGTAAATTTCTCTTTCCCTTCTCTCTTCATTTTAGCTATCTTCCTCTCATCTTCTCTCATTTCTCTCTATACGAAATGTGTTTAGATCGTCGATAGGATCGTAGGAAGCCAAAAATATTTGAAATCCATCATCTTTGAGAAATCTCAAGTAAGTTGCTTTTCCCCCATTTTTATGCTAAAATGTTCATATCATGCTTATATAATGCTTGAGTTGTTATATTTGAAGTTTGGTTGAGTTTCGAATTTATTTGGAATTTATTTGAGTTTTGGTCAAAAATGGTGATTTTATGAATGTTGGGTTTGAATCTTGATTTTGGTTGTTAAATGTTGTTATATGAGTCCTTTTGACCTATAAGTTGTTTTAGTTCATTAACATGCTAGTTAAGAGTGTTGGATTTTGGTTGAGTTTTGGTTTGGGTTGAAAAATGGAAGAACCCAGTTCTTCCCTCCCGAATTCCGACAGACCAGAGGATTGGGCGACCGCCCAAAAATTGTAGGGCGACCGCACATCTATCTGAAAGGTTTTGTTCTTGTTTGATGGCTTTTTGGGCGACCGGACAAACTCGAGTGGGCGGCCGCACAGAACCTCTGAAAGTTTTCATTTGTTAATTTGTGTGATTGAAGAATGCGTTTTGGTCTAAATCTTGGGTGTCCTTCTAGTTGACCTTAGTGAACATTGTAGTACACTCTAGTGATAGAATTGGGTCCTTTGTGATTAAGTTTGTGTTGGAAATTAATTAAGTGTTAATTGAGTTTATTGGAACACTTTAATTGTGCGTTGTTGGTACATTTCACTTTCCTGGTGACTTCTTGGTATGATTCCCTACTTTGGAATCGTAAGATGTTTATTCATGCTAATATATTATTACTTAGCATTTATTTGGAAACCCAGCTGGCATATTTGTTGCATCGGGCGATGGGAGAGATTATAATGGCAAAGCCAAGTCCATTATAATGTTGACCATTGTTTGCCCTTACTATACCCCCTTTTTCCAGATTGGCCTTGGAAGAGATAAGTTAGCTTCCTTTGTGAATGTATCTAGCTACCGAGCATGACTTTGTGGCATGGCTCTTGTCCTTTGTGACACTCTTATGGTTATTGTTCCGGTACCGGGGATTTCTCTTCAGCTTTCATGCTATTATGAAGATGTGATTGGTTGACTATTGAAGCTGCGCAGCGATCCTTTATTTGGATGTATCGGTTTGGAAACCTTGGCTAATATCCTTTGTTATGTGTTTATTCCCGCTGCTATCTGTTATGTGATAAATGCTATGTGCTAGCTATGATTTATTATTGTATATTGCATCATAGCATGTCATGTAGTTGCATTAGTAACTTATTGAGATTTATCTCACCCCCTTTCTTTTATCTTTGTTTTTCCTTAACCCCCCCCCCCCAGGTGCTAAGGATTAGTCTCGCTGATCACGAGAAAGAGGACGTCGAGTGTGGATACATTCTTTTGGGGAAAGTTGTTATAGGTTGGTTTACATTATATAAATGTGTAACCTTTTTGGGATAGTTGTACCAAACAATGACGTCATTAAGAATTGTACATTTATATTCTGTTGGGCATAAACTTGTGGAAGTTTATGATAGTTGTATTTGGTTATTATCAAACTTGGATTTGTAAAACTTTGGATCATCACCTTTTGGTATCAAATGGAATTTTTAACTTCGGTATTTCACAGTTTTGGTTTTAAGTCGACGTCCAGCTCGCGGTCTCGGGCCCGCGGGGTTCGGGGTCACGACAGTTGGTATCAGAGCCATGGTTTAGCTCTAAGTATAAGTCTAGGTGGACTAGTATGACCTAGGAGGGTAGTTGTGTTCGGAGTGAGTAACGGTTGATGTTTTATGCAGGTAATGGTTTCCAATGGCTAGAAGGAGAACAGGTGAAGGCTCTAGTGGAGCGCAGAATCAGAATGACACAAGGGAAGAAGCACGTGCTATGTTTCAAGGCATGTTCGAGGCGGCCATGAAGGCCATACATGATCAAGGTCCGAGGGTAGAACAAGCACCACCCCGCTATGGATTGGAGCAATTTCTCAAACTGAAACCGGTTGAATTCAATGGGGAACCCGATGTTCAGAAAGCTGAGTTGTGGATTGAGTCGATGGAGAAGATTTATGAGGTATTTGGTTGCACGAATGAGGACAAGGTCCGGTTCGCGGCTTACAAACTTGTGGGAGCCGCCGAGCATTGGTGGAAGGGTGTTAAAGCTAGTTGGGATGATACTCACACAGTGTATGCGTGGGAGTTGTTTGTGCGCAAATTCAAGGAACATTTCATTCCGGTTGTTGATCAAAACCGAAAGGAGATCGAGCTGCTCAACCTAGAGCAAGGTTTGTTGTCGATAGCGCAATACTCGGCTAAGTTCACAGAATTAGCCCGGTATTGTGACTATTTGGTGAGGACCGAGGAACAAAAAGCTATGAGATTCATTCGGGGATTGAAGACCTCCATCCGTACTCAACTTATTGCCCAACGGATTATGACCTTCCAAGATGCGGTAGATCGAGCCTACTTGATAGAGCAAAATATTGGGGAGCACAAAAGGAAAACCGTGGTTGTGGGTATGGGTAAACCGGGAAGCCATGCTAAATCTCAACCTCAATACCGTTCCGACAACCGAGGTAACCCGGGAGCATCATCTCAGTTTAAGGGGCAAACCACACCGAGGAATCCGGGTGCTACTCCGGGGATTCAGAATAGGAAGCCTTGTACCTTTTGTCAGAGGGTAGACCATACGGAGGATAGGTGTTGGAAAAAGCAAGGCAAGTGTACCAAATGTGGTGAAATGGGGCACTTTGCGAGAGATTGCACGAGGCACCGAGGTCAGTCATCCGGGTCAGGGGTTGGTACTAATCAGGGTCAGAAAAGGGATGCCTCTGGGAAGCCCAAAGTTCAAGGAAAGATATATGCCATGAATCAACAACAGGCGACCGATGATCCTTCGGTTATTGGAGGTATTGTTTCTGTGTCTAATGTGAGCGCACGATCGTTAGTAGATCCAGGATCATCTCATTCATACGTTTCTGTGCAATTTGCTTCCATGTTAAATGCTGCATTCGAGTCTTTACCGTATGTGCTAGAGGTGTCGACCCTTATAGGAGAATGCTTGATTTCTGATCGAGTCTTTCGTGCTTGTGATGTGGTTATTTGTGGTCGTGTCCTTTGTGCGGATTTGGTAGTTCTTCCTATCCAAGACTTTGATGTCATTTTGGGTATGGATTGGTTAAGCAAGTTTCATGCTTCCGTTGATTGCCGTAAGAAAACTGTTACTTTTTCTATTCCCGATGTGCCTAAATTTGTGTTTGAGGCTAGTCCTCTGAGTAGAAAGGTTCGCTTAATTTCTTATTTGAAAGCGAGAAAATTATTGCATAGTGGTTGTGAGGGGTATTTGGCTAGTGTTCTTGATACTAGGAAGGAATCCCCTAGTTTGGATAGTGTTCGGGTAGTTTGGGAATTTCCCGATGTTTTCTCTACCGAGTATGATATGCCTCCCGATCGTGAGATTGAGTTTTGTATAGACCTTTTGCCGGGTACGGCTCCAATTTCGAAAGCACCTTATAGGTTGGCTCCCGCAGAGTTGAAGGAATTAAAGGTTCAATTGCAAGAGTTGCTTGATCGAGGGTTTATACGCCCTAGTGTTTCCCTGTGGGGAGCATCGGTTTTATTTGTGCGGAAGAAAGACGGTTCCTTAAGATTGTGCATCGATTACAGAAAGTTGAATCAGGTTACCGTGAAGAACAAGTATCCTCTACCTCATATTGACGATTTATTTGATCAGCTTCAAGGGTCCGTGGTTTTCTCTAAACTTGATTTGAGGAGTGGGTACCATCAGTTGAAGGTTCGATCGGAGGATATTCCAAAGATGGCCTTTCGCACTCGTTATGGTCATTATGAGTTCTTGGTTATGTCGTTTGGGCTGACTAACGCGCCTGCAGTATTTATGGATTTGATGAACCGGGTTTTCCATCCTTATCTTGATTCGTTCGTGGTGGTTTTTATTGATGATATACTCGTTTACTCTAAATCTCGAGAGGAGCACAAGCAACATTTGAGAACAGTGTTATCCGTTCTTGCGAGGGAGCAGTTGTTTGCGAAGTTTAGTAAATGCGAATTTTGGCTCGAGAAGGTGTCATTTTTGGGTCATGTTATTTCAAAAGATGGGATTTCTGTGGATCCTTCAAAGATAGAGGTAATAGTGGATTGGAAGAGACCCGAATCAGTGACAGAGATTAGAAGCTTTCTTGGTTTAGCCGGGTATTACAGAAGATTTATTGAGGGGTTTTCGAGGATCGCTACTCCGATGACTCAGTTGACTCGGAAGAATGTCCCGTTTGTGTGGACCGATAAATGTGACAAGAGTTTCGAGGAATTAAAGAAGAAGTTGACTACCGCACCGATCTTGACTTTGCCTAATGGGAGCGATGGCCTAGTGATTTACAGTGATGCTTCGAAAGAGGGTTTGGGTTGTGTGTTGATGCAGTGTGGGAAAGTAATTGCTTATGCTTCGAGGAAGTTGACCCCTAGTGAACAGAATTACCCGACTCATGATATGGAGTTGGCGGCGATAGTCTTTGCATTGCACAAATGGAAGCACTACCTTTATGGGGCGAAGTTTGAAATTTTTACCGATCACAAGAGTTTGAAATACCTTTTCTCCCAGAAAGAGTTGAATAATAGGCAACGCCGATGGATGGAATTGTTGAAGGATTATGATTGCACGATTTCTTATCATCCGGGAAAGGCGAATGTGGTAGCCGATACGATTAGTAGAAAATCTTATGTGGCTTCGATGATGGTCCGTGAATGGAAAATGCTTGAGGATGTTTGAGATTGGTCTCCTCGTGAATCGAGACATGGGGCTATTTTTGCGAATATTAGGGTATCTCCGACCCTAATTCAGAGGATTAAAGAAGCTCAAAAGGAAGATCCCGAGTTAGTGAAGGTAATGGGTAAAATGAAGGAAAAGAATTTCGAGGATTTTTCTATGAGTTCGAATGGGGTGTTGACTTTCCGTGGTCGTTTGTGCGTACCCGATGTTGGTGGGATGAAGAGGCAAGTTTTAGATGAGGGTCACAAATCAAGATATACTATTCATCCGGGTAGTACGAAGATGTACCAGAATCTGAAGCAACATTTTTGGTGGAATAACATGAAGAGGGAAATAGCCGAGTATGTTTCGAAATGTTTAACTTGTCAGCAGGTCAAAGCCGAGCATCAGAGACCCACAGGTCTACTTCAGCCGTTAGAGATTCCTGAGTGGAAATGGGAGCATGTGACTATGGATTTCGTTACGGGACTACCTCGTACCCGTAGGAAGTATGACAGTGTTTGGGTAATAGTGGATAGATTGACCAAGAGTGCCCATTTCTTGCCTATTGACATCAGATATTCGGTGGAGAAGCTTGCGACCCTTTATATTGATGAGATTGTGAGATTGCATGGAGTCTCGGTTAGCATTGTGTCAGATCGAGACCCGAGGTTTACTTCTAGATTCTGGAAGACGTTTTAGGAAGCTTTGGCTACAGATTTGCGATTCAGCACAGCTTTTCACCTTCAGACCGATGGTCAATCTGAGAGGACTATTCAGATTTTGGAGGATATGTTGCGAGCTTGTGCGATAGACTTCTCTGATTCTTGGGATTCACACCTACCGTTAGTGGAATTCTCTTACAACAACAGTTATCAGGCTAGTATCGAGATGGCACCGTATGAGGCCTTGTATGGAAGAAAATGTAGATCGCCTATTTGTTGGGATGAGGTTGGTGAAGCGAAGATCGTGGGTATTGATTTGCTTCAGGATTCAGTTGAGAAGGTTAGAGTTATCCGGGATCGATTGAAAACAGCCCAGAGTCGACATAAGAGCTATGCAGATAACCGAAGGCGAGATCTTAGTTTTCAGACCGGTGATTTTATGTTCTTGAAGGTGTCTCCGAAGGTGGGTATCCGAAGGTTTGGGAAGAAGGGTAAATTGGCTCCGAGGTTTATTTGCCCGTTTGAGATTTTGGGAAAGGTTGGACTTCTAGCGTATCGTCTTGCGTTACCGCCATCTTTGGACCGGTTACATAATGTCTTTCACGTTTCTATGCTTCGGAAGTATGTTCATGATCCATCTCATGTGTTACCGAGGATACCGGAGGATATCGAGCCCGATATGACTTATGAGGAACGGCCGGTTCGGATCTTAGATTCTAAAGTCCAAGAATTGAGAAACAAAAGCATTTCATTGGTTAGAGTTCTTTGGAGGAATCATCATACCGAGGAGTCGACGTGGGAGCTCCGAGATGAGATAGAGAGGAAATTTCCGTGGCTTTTTAATTCGGGTAAGTCTCGTTAAAATTCGGGTCGAAAATTCTTTAAGGGAGAGTGAATGTCACGACCCGAAATCTAGGCTCTATTTTATTAGTAGTAAATAATTATTATTTATTTATTTGCTTATTTATTTATTTAAATTATTATTTATTTAAATATTTATGTGTGCATTTTATGTGTTATAATAATTATGCCTAGCATTTTATTTGGGTCATTTGTGTTTGTGCAGTATTGTTGGGTCTTAATTGTTAGCAGGGAGTGTAAGTATTGTGTTAGTAGATGGGGAAGGGGGCCTAAGTGTAACTTCGATTTTAACTTCACCTCCTTCCTTCTTCTCCTTCTCCCTCACAAATTCATCTCCCAGTACTCTCTCTCTCTCTTCTTGAAAAAGGTAAATTTCTCTTTCCCTTCTCTCTTCATTTTAGCTATCTTCCTATCATCTTCTCTCATTTCTCTCTATACGAAATGTGTTTAGATCGTCGATAGGATCGTAGGAAGCCAAAAATATTTGAAATCCATCATCTTTGAGAAATCTCAAGTAAGTTGCTTTTCCCCCATTTTTATGCTAAAATGTTCATATCATGCTTATATAATGCTTGAGTTGTTATATTTGAAGTTTGGTTGAGTTTCGAATTTATTTGGAATTTATTTGAGTTTTGGTCAAAAATGGTGATTTTATGAATGTTGGGTTTGAATCTTGATTTTGGTTGTTAAATGTTGTTATATGAGTCCTTTTGACCTATAAGTTGTTTTAGTTCATTAACATGCTAGTTAAGAGTGTTGGATTTTGGTTGAGTTTTGGTTTGGGTTGAAAAATGGAAGAACCCAGTTCTTCCCTCCCGAATTCCGACAGACCAGAGGATTGGGCGACCGCCCAAAAATTGTAGGGCGACCGCACATCTATCTGAAAGGTTTTGTTCTTGTTTGATGGCTTTTTGGGCGACCGGACAAACTCGAGTGGGCGGCCGCACAGAACCTCTGAAAGTTTTCATTTGTTAATTTGTGTGATTGAAGAATGCGTTTTGGTCTAAATCTTGGGTGTCCTTCTAGTTGACCTTAGTGAACATTGTAGTACACTCTAGTGATAGAATTGGGTCCTTTGTGATTAAGTTTGTGTTGGAAATTAATTAAGTGTTAATTGAGTTTATTGGAACACTTTAATTGTGCGTTGTTGGTACATTTCACTTTCCTGGTGACTTCTTGGTATGATTCCCTACTTTGGAATCGTAAGATGTTTATTCATGCTAATATATTATTACTTAGCATTTATTTGGAAGCCCAGCTGGCATATTTGTTGCATCGGGCGATGGGAGAGATTATAATGGCAAAGCCAAGTCCATTATAATGTTGACCATTGTTTGCCCTTACTATACCCCCTTTTTCCAGATTGGCCTTGGAAAAGATAAGTTAGCTTCCTTTGTGAATGTATCTAGCTACCGAGCATGACTTTGTGGCATGGCTCTTGTCCTTTGTGACACTCTTATGGTTATTGTTCCGGTACCGGGGATTTCTCTTCAGCTTTCATGCTATTATGAAGATGTGATTGGTTGACTATTGAAGCTGCACACCGATCCTTTATTTGGATGTATCGGTTTGGAAACCTTGGCTAATATCCTTTGTTATGTGTTTATTCCCGCTGCTATCTGTTATGTGATAAATGCTATGTGCTAGCTATGATTTATTATTGTATATTGCATCATAGCATGTCATGTAGTTGCATTAGTAACTTATTGAGATTTATTTCACCCCCTTTCTTTTATCTTTGTTTTTCCTTAACCCCTCCCCAGGTGCTAAGGATTAGTCTCGCTGATCACGAGAAAGAGGACGTCGAGTGTGGATACATACTTTTGGGGAAAGTTGTTATAGGTTGGTTTACATTATATAAATGTGTAACCTTTTTGGGATAGTTGTACCAAACAATGACGTCATTAAGAATTGTACATTTATATTCTGTTGGGCATAAACTTGTGGAAGTTTATGATAGTTGTATTTGGTTATTATCAAACTTGGATTTGTAAAACTTTGGATCATCACCTTTTGGTATCAAATGGAATTTTTAACTTCGGTATTTCACAGTTTTGGTTTTAAGTCAACGTCCAGCTCGCGGTCTCGGGCCCGCGGGGTTCGGGGTCGCGACATGCCCGCTAGATTGAAAACCTAAAAGGGCGGTCTAGACAAAAAACAGGGTGCGTCATAAAAAAAATGAGATAGTGAGAGAGAGAAGGGAAAGAGAAATGGAGATCCCCGGCCTCTAAAGAAGACAAGTTCTACATTGAATCTCCCGAGCAAGTCAATTCCCCACCAAGTCAACTTTGGAATTGCAAAAGGCTCGACAAGATATGGCACAATCAAAGGTCATTTGGGTTGTTGGTATAAGAGAGATTGTTCTTGCAATGTGCATTTTTGGGCTCATGTGAAAGAAGGCCCGTCCGAGAATGAGCTCATGATTGATATGGGGTACGAGGTTGCACAAATAGTCCCCAGTAAGTCAATTGGTTTGGGTAGCAAATGGCAACAACGTGTGATTCAGTTTTCAAGCTTCTTTAAGCATGTGCCCCTACAGTATGTTAGAAGGTTTCACGAGAAATGGAGTAACTCTTGCCATGTCCTCTTATGCTTGTTCCCCCACACGAGGACGATTCTCTTGATCGACAAATGATGACGCCCTAGGGGCTATGTGACTCAAGAACGAGAGCTTCTTTTGCTTCATTTGACAGTTAATGAGCCCTAGGGGCTACGCTCAAGAAAGATGTGTGAGACTATCCTCAAAGTCTCTCAAGAGGAATGTCTAAAAGCCTTCACGTCATGTGTGCTCGTGCATGTTCCCCCAATCAAGGGTATGCCTTTCTTGCTATACTTACAATCGATGATGACACTCTAGGAGCTAGACTCAAAGTCTCCCTCAGCAAAAAGGCAATTCACGTCACCTCCGGACAATGGCTCTAGCAAAGTCATGTGCAACATTGGAGGCATCCTCAGTTATTTTGGCACCAAAGGTCTTAAGGGGCTTCACAATCTACGATCTTTTGGGCTACGTCGTTACAGTAATCCAAGCAAAAGGCAATATTGGGGCTTCGCAATTGACAATCTTTTGGATAATGGTACTCGAGCAATGCAATATGGGGAGTGGTCCAAGCTTAAAGGGTCTCCTAGTACTTCACGTCAAAGGTCTTCTGGTTTGAAAGGAGGGCTCCGATGTTATGAATGAATTTGATGATTCTCATGTTGTGACTTACGACGAGATTATGAAGGAAATCTGAAAGAAAAGGAAAAAGATTCAATATGCTAAACTCTATCAAAACAGGGTTATAGCGGGAAATGCCTTGGCCAATCCTAATGTTTCTGCAATTCAGCACCCCCTTCTCCAAGATCAAAAGCAAAAAGTGCGGCTCTCGAGCTTCAAGCACTAGTTACATCCAAAGATCCGTCATTAGTTTAACTCAAGAAGACTCAAGCAAGCATACTCATTTGGGACCTTATCACACCAAGACCTTACCATCCGCGATCTCGATGGCACCACAAGGCATTACTGCATCTTTTGACATAAACCCTCTGCCATTTGGGTACCGACCACAATGAGGCCATTCATCTTCCCAGAAAGAGTAACAAGGAGATCTCTATCAAGAATTATACCCGACGGTACATCCGCTCTCAATGCCGAGCCGATTCCAAGATAATTTGGGGCTTTACATCGAAAGGTCTTCACATTCCACCATCTTAAAGCTCGCAAACAACAAATACATGACATTTGGGGCTTGGCAATCTCTTGAATCTTGGTATCAAGAATCTTCTCTTGGGACTTGCTCACAAAAGGCATTTTATTCGAGTGGACCAAGAGATGATTTATCTTAGGGGCTACGCAAGTCACTCAAAGTTTGGCATCAAAGACGTTCTAGGGGCTTTACAATCAGCAACCCCTTACCTCGGCATCGAAAGTCTTTGAAGCCCCATAATCAACAAATTTCTTGGGGCTAGACACCAATCTTCGTTGGGCATAACAGCGACAACAGAATTCGAGCGAGGCAATCCGGACTTCGACCGAACATGATTTGATCTTGGGTTGGCTTCACAAACACACAATGGTTAAAATGGTTCACCCACGAACTAAAAAAGACAAAAAGATTTTTTTTTCCTTTTCTTTTTCTTTTTCTTTTTCTTTTTTTTTTCTTTTTCTTTTTCTTTTTCTTTTTCTTTTTCTTTTTCTTTTTCTTTTTCTTTTTCTTTTTCTTACTTGTGTAAAAAGTATGTGCTTTATTTTGCTCTGCTCTTAGCTTCTTCCCCATCGTTCTCCATCATCCTTGAACTACGCTGGTCTGATTCTCTTAAAGGGATACGTAGGCAGCCTTTTAGCACGACCAACGCATCATCCAGAATGTCATCTCACCGACACTCCATCAAAGTACAAGCAGCTCATCAAAAGTGTCGACATCCTTCATCAAAGCCACGGCATCAGAAATCCATCTCAAATAAAGTGGCCATGGTAAGTGAAGGTATGAACATCATTCACGCTTTCTACAAATCACATCACACCACAATCACAATTTTCTCTCGCAATTTCTATTTCACATCTCACACAAGCACATATATCTGCAAAGCACATAGATAACAGGTACAAGCACACAGCTCCACGGTGAACCATTAAAATACCACCTCATCAGCAAAGTCTACTCAGCATCGGCAAACGGATCCTCGGATCTCGCCAGGTCTTCTCTAGACTTTAAATGTGCGGCAGACGGATTCTCGGATCTCGCCAGGTCTTTTCTAGACTTTAAATGTGTGGCAGACGGATTCTCAGATCTCGCCAGGTCTTCTCTAGACTTTAAATGCGGCAGAAGGATCCTCAGATCTCGCCAGGTCTTCTCTAGACTTTAAATGTGCGGCAGACGGATTCTCGGATCTCTCCAGGTCTTCTCTAGAATTTAAATGCGGCAGAAGGATCCTCGGATCTCACCAGGTCTTCTCTAGACTTTAAATGCGGCAGAAGGATCCTCGGATCTCACCATGTCTTCTCTAGACTTTAAATGCGCGGCAGAAGGATCCTCGGATCTCGCCAGGTCTTCTCTAGAATTTAAATGCGGCAGACGGATTATCGGATCTTGCCAAGTCTTCTCTAGACTTTAAATGCGGCAGACGGGTTCTCGGATCCCGCCAGTCCTCTATCAGCAAAAGTCTTTCACACAGGGAGCGCATTCCTGTCCCTTGTAATTTCAATAATTCCTGCTTTTTATCCAGTCTTTATTTTCTTTTGTCGATGTCCTCGGCGGTTGTCTTTCTTTCGTCAACGCGTTTTGCTTTGCAATCCACGTCGCTGAGGGGCTCGGTAGATACCCCGCCTGGGACCTCTCACCCCGATTGCAGACGTAGTGTTTTTATTTAACTTATTTTTGTTGATTTCTGTTACTTCGGTTAAGTTCCTAACTAATTCTGTTAGTTTTGGACTAAACTGCATAACAGAATTAACTTTAGAGTTATTTCTGTCATTCTGCCTTTCTCACCTGCCGGCGCCTCCCGTAATGGTCATGGGGCGCTCGCACGTTTGGTCCAATAGGCCGGACTCGCGCGCTTCCCACTTTGACTGTTACGGATTGCAGCCTTTTCCCTCCATTTTTAGAGTCAAAAACCATCTTTTGGTCACATGTTTTATTCTAGCATTAAACCCCTTTATTTCATAACTCTCAATCCCATACTTCTAGCCATCTCTTTAAAATAAAATATCCTTTTTTATTTTATTTGATTTTCTCTTTATTATTTATTTTTCTTTATTTTCTTATTGGTTGAAAAGCCATCTTTTCATCTCTTTTCTACCTATTTAAACCCCTCTTTTTTACCTTAGAAAATGACCAAACTTCATCTTCTCTACAAAAACTTTACACAAGATCTTGGACTTTGGGACTTGAATCTTCTTCACAACTACATTATACACATTTCTCTCAAGAATTCTCTCTACAAGAATTCTCCCAACAACAATTCAAGCATCAAAACTCTACTCTTTTCAAGTCAAAGTTTAAAGTCCTCTTCTTAAGGTACAACTTCACTTTTCTTCTCTTATTTTATTCTTCTTAATGTATGCAATCTCCATAAAAAGGGAACATAACCAAAAGGCCACTTCACTATTGAAGTTTGGTCAATGTTATATTCCAACATTCTAAACTCTAGTTTAATTTACTATTCTTCTCTTAATGTAATCTTTAGCATAAATCAATAAAACAAGTTTCTTTTTATTTCTCTTTTGTAATTCCCCTTTTCTTTACATTATACTCCCTCCGTTTCATGTGAATTGAGACTTATTTCCCTTTTCGTCCGTTTCACCTCAATTGAGACTGCCCAAAATGGCAAACTTTTTAATATTTTATATTCACCCAACCCCACCCATTTAACCCCACTAATTCTCTCTTTTAATTTTCCACCACTCATTTTATCCAACCAACACTACTATTTACCCCCACTCATTCTCTCTCTTCATTTTCCACCACACATTCACTACTTTCTCTTAATTATTGTGCCCATTTTTTTGGCCTCAATTTACATGAAACGGAGGGAGTAATTGTTAGCACTTTTCTCATATTAAAATAAGGACATTTAGCATTAGAACACAGTAGCAAGACCCACGTAAGCGGGGCGGAGTGGGTGTTTAAGTACTTCCCACTCCGTCACCTAACCCCCGAACCCTTCTCTTCCCAAATCTCTGGTTTCGTAATATTAAAATATGATATTTCTTTAGGTTTTTCTTATGTTTCCTCAATAACATAGGTGGCGACTCTACAAATTAAAACAAGTTAGACATCCTAGGATCCTTCCACCGCTCTAGCCAAGTAGTGGGCTCTCCCGGGGTATCTACAACTTGACCAGCCACCTCTTTAGCAGTTTTTGCAGCTGTGCTCATCGGAGCCTTGTAGCGGAAAGAACTGTTGCTACCTTTAGCAGCTTCCTTTGGTTGGGTAACCCCAGTGATACCAGCTTCATGTCTTACTCCAGCATCAACCATTTACCTCAAGTCATGGAAGTAACCATTACCAATCGCCACCCTAAGCTCGAGCAACAAGCACTTGAAGAAGATTTACTTTTGTTCTTTTGCCTTAGAAAGGTATTGAACTTCAGATAGCTTATGATTCCACCTATTATAGAAGTCATAGATGGGTTCACCGGGCCTCTGCATAGTGTTCTCCAAATCAGTGCGGTTAATATGACAATTCGGATTCGACTGATACATCTCATAGAAAATGGTGGTAATCTGATCCCATGTCACCCTCTCACTTGGATCCAAACCCATAAACCAACGGGGGGCTATTCCGTCCAGAGTAGTGTGGAAAACCTGAGCCATCTTCTTATTAGTATAATCTATGGCTATGATAGCCAACATGTAATTGTCAATGTGAGTCTTGGGGAAGGAAGTGCCATGGAATATGGAGATCTTTAGCATCTTAATGTCTCTTGGGAGGGAACCCACATTGCTTGGGTTAATGGTCTTAACTATAGGGGCAACTTGCTTACTAACCATGTCTTTCAACAACCAAACTTGCTCTTGCATAGCAATCACCACATGATAAGTAGAAATGTCAGAGTTGGGTTCAGCTTAGACAGTTGGAGGAACAACGGAAATTGCATGAGAGGATTTCCAATACTTAAGGGCAGTGACGGAGCGGGAAGCTTGATAGAAGACAAGTAGCTACCCAACATCTCAGCAGACGGCTCATAGACATTCTTGTTCTTGCTGTAGGACGTGGTTTGCTTTATACCATACAGCGGTGGAGGAGGGACATTCTGGTAACTGGGCAACTTGAAAGGGATAGCACGGGATTGGACAGGTGGGTAGTGGGAACTTCTTCATCTTCAACATAGACCACATCATCTCCAAGGAACCTAGCACCGACACCCTTTTTCTTCATCTCAGTCTGAAAGTGGTCCTTAAGCTCTTGGTTATGGTTCTCTAGGGTACATTTCTGATCCTCTAACCTATAAATCATGTGTTGAATCCCAACAAAGAAGTGAAGAGGTTGGAAAGGACATCGGTGAGCTTGATGCCGGTGGTCATCTCAGCGTCGAGGATGGAAGTATCAGCAGTAGTGGACGATGGAGGGGCATCTCAGCATTTGGTGAATACATCGTTGGAGTAGAGACTGCAAATGGAGACGAAGGCGTGCTTGAACGTTGCAGTCGACCACCGGAACGGGCCCAAATTTGATTCTCTGTAGAAGTGGAGTAGGATCCAATGCATTTTTATTTATAAAAACGTACATTATTTACACCCTAATTGGCTGGAAGGGGTACCTTTGGGGTTTTTATCTATAAGCCTGGACCAGTGGAGGCCAACACAACGTTTGTAGACCCCTCGTTTTTCACCTGTATTGCACACTCCCAAACGGACAATTTGGGTGAGGGTCCTATAGGGCAAGCAGCTTCCACCAATCTAACTAATTCTAACGGCTAACCCTTCCTTAAAAGAATTTAACGTAACTTCAATGTTACATCCGTTAAGTTATTAACGAGTAGAGATCTTTATACAAAGTTTCACTCATCTTACTAACTTGCACGTCCCTTGTAGGGAAATCATTTATTTTTTTTGTTCTTTTCTCTCGAAAGATCTTGACTCATTAATGACTTAACGGATAACTAGACATGGACCGCACATTACTTGTTTGTAAAGAAAAGCTAGTCAAACCAAACGGTCAAAGTTTGGAGTGTCTTAGACTCTAAAAGAGTGAATGGTTTAGATATGGACAAGGATAAACCTCAAATGCTCGCAAGCGTACACGGTGAGTTAGATAATTCGGGTGCCACGAGAGACGGTGACAGGATCACCACCAATCTATGCACTCGGCGAATTATCTGGAGTAGGGTTGTGCAGTGTGACACGGACTAGTGGTAGTGTGTAGAGATAGACTAGTTATTTTTAGGGAGAAAAAGAGAGATTTTTTTTTGTTTTTATTTTCATTTTTTATGTATGCAATGCAGAAAGCAGTAAAGTACAAGGGAGGTAAGCAGAAATATATACAACATAAGTAAAGTACAAGGAAGTTAAACATAAATATGTACAATCATGGTAATAACGAACGTCTGACCCACTAAATTTGAAAATGTTTCAAACAATTCCCCAATCGCCACTGTGAATACCCCGTTCCGCTGCAGCAACGCATGAATGTTTTATGATTTATGTTATTGCTACTTATTCTATGGGACAAGATATCAAAATGACATCTAATCTATTAGAGTCGCCACGTTGTTTTATTAGAGCTAAAACATTGAAAAAATCTATTTATGTACATGTAAGGGTTCGGGGGTTAAGTTACGATAAGAGAAGAATATCTAGTGATCACTCATATCGCCCGAGAAATCATACTTTCTCTCATGATTAAAGAGTTTAGGGGGTGTTGGTTGTGTACGGTGTTTACAAGAATAAATTTAAGAAGTGGAATCATGCATAAGGTGGAGGGAAGAGAAAGAAGTTGTTATATGTAGTAGTATTCACATGTAACACTCTTCTCCCACATTGAGTTTGTAAGCAACCTTTATTGATCATCCTTTATACAAAAGTCCTTTTGTCTTCTTTGTCTTCTTTCATTGTATCGCTTTTATCCCACATGGGATTCCTATCTAAAGCTTGGAGCTAAACTTACTATATCATAGCTAAGTTGAAGAGTTCTAAGTAGCTTGCTTGGGCTTCCCATTAATATGGGAGAATACCAAGTATGGCTTTGAGTATTATATTATATTATTATATATATATATATATATATATATATATATATATTTAAGAAAGAAAGAAAGAAATTAATTAATTAATTAATTATACGATTAATTAGTTAGTTAAATGTTTTTAGACTAATTAGTTAGTTAAATGTTTTTAGACAATCCGACTGGTTTGAGGTCAGAAGGGGTGTACGCAAACAACCCGTTTTGTTTGAGGCAAAGGGGATGTGTTCAGTTTGATTTGTTTGGGTATGACTCTTCGAATGGGCACCGTTGTGACTGTTCTGAGAGACACATTTATCCGAACAAACCAGTTCAGTCAGGCATTACCGCTATAAATAGGATTGCCTCTACTGAATTGGATTACTGAAAAAAATTACAGAGTTCTTTCTTATTAAATTTCCTCCCTTCTTCTATACAGTTTAAAAGCTTCGAGTTCTTGTTCCATATTTATTCAAAGTAGTGTAACTTTGAATAGAGTTGAGTAGGTTTTGTAACCTGGAGGTGAAATTCGTTGAGAACCATTACACCAGTATGGGACGAATTAAATACCTTAAAGATAACATCTTTTTCGGTGTGCCTAACCTACTTATTCCTTACCCACAAATCGAGTCATATATACAACAATTTTAAGGTATTTTAATTCTGAGTGATGGAGTCAGTTCTGTTGAAGGCACAACTTCCTGAAGCAGATAAGTTGGAGAGGCTAAATGGGCTTAACTATAATCGGTGGAGTTTGAGAATGGAATACCTTTTAACCATTGCAAAGGTATTCTATGTGCTATGTGATCCTTGTCCAAAGGAGAATGAAGATCCAAAAGCAGCCGAGGCACAGAAAACGAAGGCTTCGGAGAAACTGAAAAAGTGGAAGGCGGATGACTTTATTTGCCGTTTCACTATTCTGCAAGCATTGAATAACACGTTGTTTAATGTGTTCCATATCCACAAGACCGCGTTCGAAGTTTGGTTTGCAATCAAACGAAGGTATGTCAATGAAGATGCTGGTAATAAATCATTTTTGGTTAATAAATTTGTTGAATACAAGATGGTAGATTCGAGGCTTGTCATTGATCAAGTTAACGAACTCAATGACATAGCCACCGAATGTTCCGATGCGGGTGAACCCATTTCTGAGACTTTCCATGTTTCGACCATCATTGGTAAACTTCCACCTTCATGGAAAGATTACCAAAAGAAATTGAAGCATAAGAAGAAGGCCATCTCTTTAGATGAACTTCTTCAAGGCATCCAAATTGAGTCTGAAAGTCTCAAACGTGATGGTTCAATTTCTGAGAAGATTGATGGTGTAAACTATGTGGAAAATAAAAATGTTGCCGGAACTTCCAAGGGAAACCGAGGAAATTTCAAAAGGAAGAACAACAATAAAAATGATGGAAATGGAAAGAAGAAGCCAAAGGGTGCTTGTTATGTTTGTGGCAAAAAAAACCATATGGCTAAAGACTGTTATCACCGCAAAGGGCAACAGAAAAATGAACAAGCAAATGTAGTTGAGAGCAACTTCATCAGCATGCTTTCCGAAATCTGTCTAGTCAGCAATGCCGATTCAGATTGGTGGATTGATTCAGGGGCTACATGTCATGTAACTCCAAATCGAAGCTTGTTCAAAACATTTGAAGAAGTAAAAGAACCGAAGGCTGTTTATATGGGAAATGCTTCTACAAGCGAGGTCTTGGGCATAGGGACTATTATTATCCCCCTTACTTCGGGAAAAACTCTTACTTTGCAAAATGTGTATCATATTCCCTCTATGAGGAAAAATCTTGTATCAGTCCATAAAATGGACAAAAATGGCTTTAAAGTAACCTTCCGCGCCCAACAAGTGAATATCACTAAAAATGGGACGTTTGTTGGAAAGGGCTACATTAAAGACAATATGTATTTATTAAGCGTTGATAATAAAATTACCAGTTCTGCTTACTTTGTTGATTCTAATTTTAATGTTGAAAAGCATGATTTTTGGCATTCTAGATTAGGGCATATTGGTATGAATGCAATGAGTCGCATGATTAAATATGAATATATTCCAAAATCTTCGACTATTTATTCTATGAATAATTGTGAATGTTGCGCTCAATCTAAGTTGACTAAAACATCTTTTAAATGTGTAGTAAGATCAACTAGGTTACTTGAGTTAATTCATACCGATATATGTGACAACAAAGAGCACTTGACAAGAGGTGGAAAACGTTATTTTATAACATTTATTGATGATTTTTCTAAGTTTACTTATGTGTATTTACTTAGAACAAAAGATGAAGCTTTTGACAAGTTTAAAATTTTCAAAGCCGAAGTTGAAAATAAAACCAATTTAAGGATAAAAGAATTGAGATCGGATAGAGGTGGTGAATATTTTCCAAATGAGTTTATTTCATTTTGTCAACAAAATGGAATTGTTAGAAAATCTTCAGCACCTAATACTCCACCTCAAAATGGAGTAGCCGAGAGGAAAAATCGATCCTTAATGGAGATGGTTAGTGCCATGATAATACATTCAAAGTTACCAATGAGTTTTTGGGGAGAGGCACTATTAAGTTTTGTTTACGTTAGTAACAGAATTGTGAATAAACATATGAAAACTCCATACGAATTATTTATTGGGCGTAAGCCTAACATTTCACATTTTAAAGTATGGGGTTGTATTGCATATGTTTTAGATGCAACTTTGAAAAGAAATAAACTTGGGAGCAAAGCTGTGAAATCTATATTTATTGGTTATTCTTCAATAAGCAAAGCATATAGATTTATGAGAATGAATGACAATCGTGTGTTTGAAGCTACTCATGCTATTTTTTATGAACATTTAAACATAAAAAATGTAGACAAGGTAGATATAAACCGTGAATTGTCAAATGAACTTGAAGTAGAAAATGCATCAAGTTCACATGATAATGGTAATACCATTCCAAATCATAAAAATCCAGACAACAATGAAAATGATGAAATGGTTGAATTAAGGAGGATCAAAAGACAAAGAATTGAAAAGAATATTGGTCCTGGCATGTTTACATATATGTTAGAAGAGGATCCTAAGACTTTTAAAGAAGCTATGTCTATGTCTGATTCAGACATGTGGAAAAGAGCCATGGATGATGAAATTAAGTCTATACTTGATAATCAAACATGAACTTTAGTAAATCCTCCTCCTAATACTAAACCTATTGGCTGTAAGTGGGTTTTGAAAAAGAAACTCAAAATAGATGGTACTATTGATAAGTACAAAGCAAGATTAGTAGCCAAAGGTTATAGTCAAAAGGAAGAAATTGACTATTTCGAAACATTTTCACCAGTTACTAAATTTACATCAATTAGAACAATGTTTGCTATAGCTTCCGTTTATGGACTAGAGGTTCATCAAATGGATGTTAAAACCGTGTTCTTAAATGGAGATTTAGATGAAGAAATTTACATACAACAACCTGAGGGGTATATCTCTAAAGGAGAAGAACATAAAGTATGTAAATTAAACAAATCTCTATATGGACTTAAACAAGCACCATTACAATGGTACAAGAAGTTTAAGCAAGAGATTCGAACGTTTGGCTTTAAGAGTAGTAAAGTAGAAAGTTATGTTTTTACTAAAGTTACTCTTAATTATAAAGTTGTTATAACTTTATATGTTGATGACTTGCTAATATTTGGTTCTGATATAAATTGTATAAATGAAACAAAGAACTATTTAAAGCAAGTGTTTGACATAAAGGACTTAGGTCCAGTAGATGTCATTTTAGGGGTTAAGGTGATTAAAAAGGACAAAACATACATATTAACTCAATCTCACTACATTGAGGAAATATTAAAGAAGTTTAATAATTTTGATTGCAAAATAAGTAAAAGTCCTATTGACTCCCAAATGAAGTTAGTTCCAAATAAAGGTGAGGCTGTAAATCAAGGAGAATATGCCAAGATAATTGGTAGCATAATGTATGTGGTTAATCATACAAGACCTGATCTTGCATGTGCAATTGGCATACTTAGTAGATTTACAACCAAGTGAAGAACATTGGACGGAACTAAAAAGAGTACTAAGGTACTTAAAATTCACAATAAACTATGGCTTGCATTACAAGTGTAATTCACCTGTACTTGAATGCTATAGTCATGCAAATTGGGCATCAGATGTAACCAACTCCAAATCAACAAGTGGTTAGTTATTTACCATTGGAGGAGCCATAGTTGCTTGGTCTTCAAAAAGACAAACATGTGTTGCTCTGTCTTCTATGGAATCTGAATACATAGCCATGTCAATGGCTAGTAAAGATTTAATATGGTTTAGAAGATTTCTAAGAACAATACATTTTATTGATTCTAAGAAAGGAGCCACAACTTTGTATTGTGATAATCAGGCTGCCATATACAATACAAATAATGAGAGAATATCAAATCATAGCAAACACATTGCTATGAGATATAATCATATTAGAGATATGGTCAAAAAGGGAAAGATAGCGCTTGAGTATCTTCCTACAAATCAAATGTTAGCTGATCCACTAACAAAATCTTTATCAGGGGATAAAATTACAAAGGTCATGAGAGATATGAGACTATTACCGGTCTAAACAATATCTTAATTGAAACCAACTTCATCTTAAGATACAAGTCATGGATTTGTCATCTTATGTTTAAAGTTAAAAGGAAATTCAATATTAGATATTGGTGAAATGAAAACTTGGACACATTTCAAGTGCATAACTTAAAAATAGTGGGGGTGTCACTATTTGAAAGTTTCATATCTGACCTATGCACTTTTCATTACCACAACAAGATTAGGTTGGATTAAACATCCTTAATAGACGTATAGCTTTCATAGAATGCGTTGTGGACATTCTTGATAAGTCTACCTATACAAGTAAATAAGTGAGAGGCCGCTTCTTATGGATTACTCCGGTAAAATTCCTAGAGTACTTGTGAAACCAGGATTAAAGCACAAGGCCCAACTACAAGGTGCTGCCAAGATTGAAGGAACAAGAAATCATACATGACGAGGATATGTTTCCCTAAAGGTTTCACATTCAACCATAAAGTTTAAGGCTCGTCTACTTAATGGATATTCGTAATGTAAAGAAGCTGTAAACTGTTATTGTCTGTCTAGTGTTATATGTAAATAAGTGGGGGATTGTTATATGTAGTAGTATTCACATGTAACACTCTTCTCCCACATTGAGTTTGTAAGCAACCTTTATTGATCATAACAAAAGTCCTTTTGTCTTCTTTGTCTTCTTTCATTGTATCTCTTTTATCCCACATGGGATTCCTATCTAAAGCTTGGAGCTAAACTTACTATATCATAGCTAAGTTGAAGAGTTCTAAGTAGCTTGCTTGGGCTTCCCATTAATATGGGAGAATACCAAGTATGGCTTTGAGTATTATATATATATATATATATATAAGAAAGAAATAAAGAAATAAATAAATTAATTAATTATACGATCAATTAGTTAGTTAAATGTTTTTAGACTAATTAGTTAGTTAAATGTGTTTAGACAATCCGACTGGTTTGAGGTCAGAAGGGGTGTACGCAAACAACCCGTTTTGTTTGAGGCAAAGAGGATGTGTTCAGTTTGATTTGTTTGGGTATGACTCTTCGAATGGGCACCGTTGTGACTGTTCTGAGAGACACACTTATCTGAACAAACCAGTTCAGTCAGGCATTACCGCTATAAATAGGATTGCCTCTACTGAATTGGATTACTGAAAAAAATTACAGAGTTCTTTCTTATTAAATTCCTCCCTTCTTCTATACAGTTTAAAAGCTTCGAGTTCTTGTTCCATATTTATTCAAAGTAGTGTAACTTTGAATAGAGTTGAGTAGGTTTTGTATCCTGGAGGTGAAATTCGTTGAGAACCATTACACCAGTGTGGGACGAATTAAATACCTTAAGGATAACATCTTTTTCGGTGTGCCTAACCTACTGATTCTTTACCCACAAATCGAGTCATATATACAACAGAAGTATTTTGGATGATCACATCCTAGAATGATGATTACACCATCGATATAATCAATGTGCGATCATTACCATTCATCATTGGAGAATTGATTGATCATGGGAGTATTTACCTAAAGATTAGGGTTTAGAAGTAGTTCCTAGATCTAGTATGGGTTTGATGACCTAGATCATCATAGGCATCATACATATGAAATAACACGAATATTCAAAGATGGAAACCCTAATTATAGCATATAATATGAATCTAGACTAAGATCATAAAGAACGCATGAAGAACATATGATTATGAATGAATAAACATAAAGACAAGAATGCATAAATAAGATCTAGCCTAATAATATAACAAGAACATAATAAGAGAATCAAGAAGATTCACCAATCTTGGCAAGAACGAACTCTTGTAGATTAACCGGAACATCCAAATTTCTAGAAAAGCTTAAACTAAGAGTTTTCTCATCAATTTTGACTCTGGAACTCTAGAGAATGAACTTTGTGTCAATATTATGAGCTGAGGACCCCTATTTATAGGGATTTGGGCTTGGAAACACCGGCTGCCCGGATGGGGGAGGACTGGCCGCCCGGCCGATCTGTTCAGATTTCGTGGTTCCCAAGGTTTGGCTCAGATTTGGACTCTAGAAACCCTAGATTATGTTTATCTATGGTAACAAATCCGATCAGACGCGTTTTTCTTCAAATCTTAACCTTTTTAGGATTTCTGGATCAGTCCTGCGCAATTTCTGGATTCGTGTAAGGTCGATGTGAGTTTTGGAATGACCTGAGACCGGGTACTAACAGCGTGTTATACTTTACCAAAGTGATATTTGTGCGCATTAGTCATTGCTTTGCAAAAGGGTTTGAAAAAGTTTCAAAACAACTATTCACCCCCCCCTCTAGCTATTTTTAATACCCTTGTTGCCCCTTTAGGACCAACACTCTTTCTTGATAATTGCTCTAATGCTCTCGATGTTTTGAATGAATGAAACTGATTATCCTGGAGGCTATTTGTACTTTATGAAGAGTTGTAGGTGCATAATGACTATCCGATTACACCCGATCGAGGATCCAGATTCAGCGAATCGGTCCGCTCCAGCACGAACAGGCACGACTGGACCGATACTGGTCAATCTATTTTCACAAGGAATAACGCGCGCCACCCCCAGTCTAATCCCTGGTTGAGGCCGTTCCATTTCGCTCAAACCGAACCGCGCTCACCACACGACATCGTTTCGACCCTGAGCTGAGTTTGGACAAAACTTTAAGACTCTTTAGCTACTAGCGACGATGTGAAGTGTAAAGTGCGCCCAATGCGGCCTTTGCGGGCTGCGGATCTATCCTTGCAGCTTGTGGACCATTAGGTGGTCTCTTGGAGGAAATCATTTGATTGAATTCTCCTTGGATGATTCACTTCAAATAGCTCTTCACATTTCTTCTTTAAGTAATGTGGGATATGACATTCCATATTCCATAGACTCTTTATTTACCAATATCATCTTGCTTACTTTAGACATTAATTTCTCATTCACCCGGATCTTTGTAAATGATCATAACTATTTAAAAAATGCGTGGTGACATTTTTTAAAATAATCGATTCTTCTTAACACCATCTGACGTTCTTCAACACACGAACTGGACATTTATTACCCAACAGCTAGTCATCTTAAACATTGCTACTAACCATCTATAAAAACTTCATTTATAAAAACTTCAAAGGTCCATTTGAGGACCTAAATGACGTCTTTTGAGGTTTTTAAACTCATAATCAAGGGGCAAAGCCCATGACTTTTGTAGGTCTCTAAATTTCTTTTGAAAACAAACCATCTGCCTATCCATTTCAAAAGTTCTGGCTATCAGTCTCAATGGTCCTAGCTATTAGTCATCAACTTTAAAGGTTCTTTCAAAATGCTCACTACTATAAAAAAAACACTACAAATAGCTATCAAAAACACTAGAACTGAAACTAAAATACACTCTCATTTGCGCTTAAAAATCCAATTTTTTTACCCTGGCGATAAAAAAATACATGAACTGGCAAAACAAAATACTTTATTATTGATATCCAGAACCCTTTGAGGTTGATATCCAGAAGGTTTGTGGTCATGGCTTTGTTAAAATGTGCTTGAAATCATATCCAGAAGGCCTTATTATTGATGTCCAGAACCTTTTAAGGTTGATATCCTTAATTTTTCTTAGCCATGACCTTCAAATGTACTTGAAAATCATATCCAAAAGTTTGAATAGTCACGGCCATGATTCCCAATGCACGCGACGTTTCATTTATATACAAAAATGTCACCGCACACAAAGTTCTATTTATTTACAAAAATGTCACCACGCATTTAAAAAAAACGTTTGTCCTAATCACTAAGAAGCACACATTTTACCCAAAATTTTGGCTTTCTTAATCTACCTGCAACGTATTTTTAAATTTCACAAATTGTTTTCATTAACAGAAAATGAAACCATTTTGGAAAATAGAGTCAAAATGTGGTCAACGCCACATTTCTAAAACTAATTTTCAACATTATTACGCTCTTCCATCCTTAAATGAATCGTCCCATTTAACTTTTTAAAAATATTTACTTATATTGATAATTTTTTTAATTGATACTCCCTCCATCTCAAAATGATCTTCACATTTGACTATTCAAACTTTTTAAGGATATGAACACTTGCTTCACTAGCATGTTTTGTTTATGCACATTTAAGCTTAAATTATAGAAATGGGAAGAACTTTTTTGAGACAATGAAAAATGGCAAATGAGAAGATCATTTTGAGACGGAGTGAGTATTTATTTAAGGAAGAATGAGTAGTGAAGCTGTATTGATGATTCTTTTGGCGCCATAGAAGGAGTAGTCTTAGGTGGTGTTTGATGTATTAAGCACTTGATGCTAGATGCTTAATACATTTCAAAGGTAACTTGGAAGTAAGTTGTCTCTAATAACATTGAGCTAGAGAGATGTCAAAAGTTCTGTGAGCCTCTTATTGGTTAAGCAACGATTTTGATTCTCAATCATTTAGAAACTCATGGAACTTTCGGCAACTAAAACTCAATGTTATTAGAGGCAACCTACTTCCAAGTTACCTTTAAAATGTATTAAGCATCAAGCATCAAGTGCTTAATACATCAAACACCACCTTAGCATAGAATTACCAAAATATAATGGTTGGTTACCGAAATATAATGGTTGAAATGGAAGAGTAATCTCTTAGTACATAATTTCAAAAAAGTAATTGATGAAATGGGAAGGAGCATTTTCTTATGAGTTAATTGCAAATGTAATCTTTATATAAGTTGTGTCATTTGAAATTTTATATAAATTATAAATGCATAAAGAATCATGTACAAAAACTTTATGTTACATTACAATTTAAACCTTTTTTAGCTGGCTTTAAAAAGTGAGTTATAAAAGTGCATTCGACCTCTCCAAAATTTATCCAATATGTAGTGTTCCTCTAAAAAAAAAAGTATTTTTATTATTGTTTATTTTGACTAATTGAAAAATGTAATAGAAAATTTATTAAAAATATGAGGCATTATTTTTTGAATTCATCATTTAATTTCTATCAAAGACTAAATCATAAATAAAACTTAATTATATAATATACAAGATACATGTTAGTCAAAGTTAGAAATTAAATGGTACACATTAAAATATTTATAAAATATTATTCATAGTTAAAAATGAAAAGATAAATTTTATACAATGGTTGACTCGTTCAAATAATTTTAAAAAGAGAAGTCAACTATAACATACTATTTTTTTTTTGTCGCAAACCAAACTTATATACAAAAACGAAACAACAGTTATTTTACAAGCTTTGTTACACACTGATACAACACTATGTCTCTACTCAAAATACACCCATTAACATCCCAACTTAAACTTGGATATAGATATAAAGGAGGTCTTTCAAACCATTCATTTATACATTCTGATTCTGCATCTTTTTTTTGCCAAAAGGTTTGCCACTCCATTTTTTAGTATGCTCATTTTAATTTTAAATATGACTGAATTTAATCATCTTAAAATTTTAAAATTGTCTTTTAGTTAATTGTATTGTTAACACTTTCTATTTCAAATTCGAGGGCGCAATCACTTATTGTAAATTTTTTTATTATATTTTTATTTAGTTATTCTTTGATGTACAAGTTAACCAAATAATGTCATTCTAATTTATATTAGCTTAGATAAAATATGAAAGCCATTTTAATGTTTGATGTTAAAAGTAACACATAGTACCTTTTTTATTTTAATATTCATGACTTCAATAAAATATATTATAACTAAATTCCAAAAAATAGGAGTTAACTCTATTATAATTTATTCAAAATTGTTTAATTCAAAACTTACAATCCCTCAATTCTGGACTAAGGTTCTTAGTTTGACTTTATACGAAGATTAAGGAAAAGCAAATGTTATGAGTATGAAAAATAAAAGTAAGAGAAAGTCGGAGATATAAAGTGGGTAGGGAGTTTTTGTTGTAAAAATTACAAGTGGGTCTCATAGTCCATTTTAAGTAATAAACTAACTAAAAACTTTAGTATGAGACAAACAAAAAAAGAAAGTAAAAACCTTAGTTTAGGATAGAGGTAGTTCTCAACTTGTGAAAATTTTACTTTGGAATTATCTAATTTTTCATTTTCATGTGCACTTATGTAAGGGTTAGTCTCTCGTAAAACGCGTTTTTCCTAATGAGTAGGAAAAAACGTGTTTTTTCTAATCATCTGACGCTCCTCAACACACTCGCTGGAGCTTCGTAACATGGTCATCCTAAATATTGTTTTCTGCTATCTATTAACACATCAATTGCTCTTCATAATTCTTTTCAGAAAAAAACCTTCTGGCTATCACTTTCAAAGGTTCTGCCTATCATTCTCAAAATTCTGGCTATCAGTCTCAAAAGTTCTTTTCAGCTTTAAAAAGGTTTTTTTTTTTCTCATAGGCAATGCTTGTTAAATCTATATATATACTCCATCCGTCCCACTCGAATTAGGAGAAATTTCCATTTTGGGTGTCCCATTCGAATTAGGACAACCCTAAAATAGAAGTGTTTTACTTAATGGGGCCCACATTCACACTCACAACAACTTTCCACTCATTATTCTTTACCCTACTTTCTCTCTCCTACTTCACTTTTCATACTCACAACACCTACTCCACTAATACTTTTTTCTTAATCCCTGTGCCCAACCAAAAAATCCTAATTCGGGTGGGACGGAGGGAGTATATATTAAAGTTGGTGAGGAGAGCCATGGTGTTGCCACATAGACAAGTCTTAGAGAAAGGTTGTATTTGGTATTGCCACATCATTACCACTCTTATAAATAAGATACTTTTCAAAAAAAAAAAAAAAATCTTAGCTAATAGTATTAGTTACTATATAGGGTAACTATTATAATTAAATACTATAGTAACTAATATTATAATTGTAATAGTTACTATAATAGGTAACTATTATAGTTAACTACTATAGTAACTAATACTTGTAATAGTAATAGTTACTATAATAGGTAACTATAATAATAGTTAACTACTATAGTAACCAATACTTACAATAGTAATAGTTACTATAATATAATAGGTAACTATAATAATAGTTAACTATTACTCCCTACGTCCCACAATAAGAGTCCTACTTTCTATTTTGATACGTCTCAGAGTAAATGTCTTTTTCCTAAAATGACAAAGAATCTTTACTATTTATCTCACTCATTATCTCTCCTACTTTTCTTTTATACTCACAAAACCAATCAACTTATTCCCTCCGTCCCAGACTAAGGTTCTTACTTTCCTTTTTGGTTTGTCCCAGACTAAGGTTCTTAGTTGCTTTATTATCTAAAATGGACAATGAAACCCACTTGTCATTCTCACAACAAAAACTTTCCACCCACTTTCCCTCTCTTACTTTCTCCTACTTTACTTTTCATACTCACAACATTTACTTTTTCTTAATCTCCGTGTAAAGTTAAACTAAGAACCTTAGTCCGGGACGGAGGGAGTATTATTATCTCTCACTCATTCTCTCTCCTAATTTACTTTTACACTCACAACATTTACTTCCATCATTTCTTAATCTCCGTGCAAATGAGAGATAAGACTCTTACTCCATGATGTAAAAGGGTCTGCGCACCCAGTTTTTTATTTTAGACCTGCGTGTCCACTTTACTTTTTCTTTGTTATTGTCGGACCTACGTGTCCACCTTATGTTTCTAAGTTTTATTGAAGTTGGTTTGAAGTCCGCCCTCCACCTATATAAGGAGGCCTTGTAAGATGTAAAAAGGGGGAGCAGAATTTGAATAAGAATTAAGTTTTCTTATGAATATCTCCATATTCAGTCTAAGTGAAAAAGCTTGACCACAAAGACCGAGAAGCAATCCGCGGGCCAGTTACTGCAACTGGTGGCAAGGAGGCTCGAAGCCTTAACCCACTTATCTCCACAAAACCTACCAAGGTAATTTCCTCAAAAAACTATGACATCTTGGATTGTTTATGGTAATGAATATAACAACATAGAATACTTAAATTATATGATTAAACAGATAGAGTTTAATGCATATCTTACTAAGAAGTATGGCTATAGCAGTTTGTTTACTAAATTTATTATTAATGATTTTGAAGAATATATTGATTGTGATCATGTATACATCAATCAGAAGCGAATAGCTAGAAACTCTCTTAAAATATTGCAAAAATTTTATGAAAGACATGGAGAATATTAAGAAAGAAGAACTCCCTTGGAGCTTATAAAAAGACGGCAAGGTGATTAAATTAAAGAATCTTGATTATCTAAACCATTTATTAGAACTAAGTAATAAGGCAATTAACAATCATGATATTATAAGAATGAAATTCCTTATTTGGGATTTTAAAGTAATAAAAGAAAGTGAACCAAGTTTTGCTAGGATGTTTCAACTACAGATAGAATCTGAAATAAAAGCCTTAGAGCTTATCCTAAAACTTAAAAGCATAGATTACGTAGAAGAAGTGATCGTTTTGTCTGACTAACCCATATCCAGGATGAACAAAGTATATTGGCTGAAACCATTAAACATTCTATCTAACGCTTCTTTATGCGGTCTCACACACTTCATATTGAAGTACTGGAAAAACTTATGGTCCTACGAAAGCCACGTACCTATTCTTCTATGGAATAAAATTAGTCAAACATACTATTCAAAAAAAAGTCAAAATTACTATTCACAATAGTAATTATTAGTCTCTTACTAGATAGCAAAAAAAAACTGGTATCAGAGCCTGTACCCTCACCGGTATATGTTGTGATCCATGACAGAAATGGAAATTAATTCAGAAAATTCTTACGAAAATAAGAACTATGAACAAGTATTTGATGAAGAAGGATATTATGGCCAAGAAATAACTCTTGACAAAGATCTTCTCCACCAAATATAAAAGACTGAACTTAATTTACTCCCTTCTGAGGTATTCAAAAATAGAAATATACTTTCAAGATTTCTAAAACCAAGAAGGAATACATGTATCACCTGCATTAGTACTAGAGAATATCCTTTAGATATAAAAGGCACAAATGGATTAATAGAAATTCCCTTCTTTAATAAGCATGAGATAGAAAAGAAAATAGCTTCCCTCAAAAATAGCGAAGAGAGAAAGTCTATAGGATTTATTCACATAGGAACAATTAAGATAATGATAAAATCAACCTTTAGCACATGAATTGATTCTCCAGTAAAAGTAGCACTTCTAGACAGAAGAATAATAAATCCTAATGAAGCCATCTTCGGAGAAATACAAGGAAATTTAGCTTATGGTAAAATAATGTTTACCTGTAGCCCCAATATATGAGTCTCTTTGAAAGACAAAGAAATAAGTAAAATATTATGTTTTGCACATAAATTTGAAAGAAATGACCTCATGAACCAAGGAAACCATCCTTACACTGTAACCTATAAATTAGGTTATACCCTGTCAAACTCACACCATAGTATGGAATTCAAAATAAAAGATAAAATAGACATTGGTGATCTTTTCAAGAAAATTGGAAGAATATCAACCATACCACCTAGAGAATTAACTCCTTTGTTGGATACTTGGACAATGAATTTAAGAAATAATAATATAAGTATAATTATCCAAGAAAAACAAGAGGAAGAGCCAGAGCCCAGTAAGAGGTCTTTCTCTAGAGTCCTCAGTCGTAAATACGGATTACCACCTACGGATGATTTAGCTGCTGTCTCTAGAAGAATAAATATGGCAGCAAATCAGCTCGATGTCTGATTATAAAAAATACCCTCACATATATTATAAGAAAAAATATATAGGATTACAAATACCGAATGTATCTAGAGGAAATCCAGATTATCTCTTTACAAGTGAAAAGGGTATTGACGGATGCACTAAACAATTAAATAACATAAATGCGGTCACAGGAAATATACATATAATGTGCAATTTCATCTGTAAAACTCTGGGAATAAAAGCATATTTCTACAAAGATCACCCAGAAGACAATAATAATGATGAACTACTGTCCCGATTAAATGAAAAAATTAAGCTTGATACTACATATCTAGAAACTAAAATTAAAACCCTAGAAAAAAAAATAGAAAATTTAGAAAAGAAAATTATTTCTATAGATAAGGAAACAATTAACAAAATCTTAGAAATTGTTAAGAAAATAGACGATAAAGTCTAGATGGGGCAACCAGAGGGAGGAAAAATAGATAAGGTCTATGATAAAATGATCCAAATGGAAGACCATTTCAAAAGACTTGAAGAGAGTCAACAAAGACAATTTAAAGAACACATTGAAAAGGCTGCAGCTTCTATTATTGCAGAAATTAAGAAAAAGATAGACGAATGCGAGTGTAGCGAAAAAATAATCGGATATCTTAGAAAGGACCAAGGAAAAGAAAAGTGGAAGAAGAAGAAGAAATTCCCTCTCCCATAATAAAACAGAAATTTAGCCTAGGCTGGCATCCAGAAAATTTAAAGATAGAGGATACTCCTTTCTACAAAAAATGATTATGAAAAAATTAGAAGATTTCTTTGAAACTACTTACAACTCCGAACATATGGACTATGTAATCCAAATGCTGAGTCTCACAGATATAGAAATAGAAAGTCTAGGAGAAGAAAAACTCCAAGCCATAATAGAAGGAACTACCGAAAATTATAAAGTAGAAATTGACGAAAAAAATGCCAGAAAGCTCTGCTACAGGGGAAAAACCCAAAAGGCATAAAAACCCTCTTAGAGGAGGAGACTACCAAGGATACCATGAAGGAACTAATAACCAAAAATATAACAGGTATAATATTCTAGAAGAATACCAACCTACTAAGAAGATAGGACTAAGGGAGGGAAGCAGGAGGGAGATACAGATGTCTGGTGAGAGGGGGTTGTCTTTGTAGTCAGTCAGAGTCTGCTTGAGCTGACTGAGGTGTTGTACAAACTTTATTATTGTCTTTTTACGTCGCTGTCTTCTTACCAAATTATTTATAAGAATCCGTTACTTTAGTTCAAAATCTAATTCTCAGTAAAAAAACGGTTTCGGTGTAATTTCTGAAAATACATGGAACTTTTTAAAAAACCGTTCGGTGTCATTTTTCTAGAATAAGATTAGAAACACTGCAGATATGTGATCTATGCAGTTTAGAAAATTTCTTCTGTGATTATGAAAAACACCTTATGCAAATACCTATAAATGAATGGGGAAAATACGTAGAAACCTTTATAATGAAAATCCCTTTTGCCGGAGAAAATGTTTTCATAGAGTATCAAAATTCTGGAAATGTCCTCAAAAATAGTCTAGCATATGCTAAACTTCTCATTACTAACTTCATGGAAAAACACTGTAGAGATCTACAAATTAAAAAAGCTATGAAAAAGACTTTTAACAAATGTTGTACAGACTTTCCTAGTCCTGACACAATGTATGGTTGTCAACCAACAAACCCCACAAAATGGAAAATCAGGTACAAAAAGACTAAAAGAAAATACAGATTAAAGAAACCTAAAAAATGGAACAAACATTATAGGAATAAAAGGCCCTATAAAAGGATTTTTAGAAGACCCAACAGATACCAAAATAAAGATTTTGAAGGAAAACCCCAATCCCATAATGATACTAAAACTGAGAACAAACAAAAGTTTTGTCCTCAAGGAAAATCAACATGCAGATGCTGGATATGCAATGAAACTGGACATTTTGCCAGAGATTGTACAAATAAAACCTCTGGTTTTAGTAAAATCCTTGAAGAATTACAAAAGATTGAACTAGAGCCAATATTTAGCGATGAAGAAATAAGCGAAGAAGAAGAAGTCTGGGAACTTACTTCAGAAGATGAATCTGATTCAACGGATTCAGAATAATCTCTTGAAAGAAGAAATCCTTTGGGAAGAAGAAAATACAGAAAATACAATATGAGAAACAGACCAAAATTGTATTTTAGATAATACCAATGAAAATATCACGTCCCTTAGTAAAACCAACCCAAATACTCCAGTATTTATATCAAAGGACATTTTTATTTTAAAGGATACAAAAAATATTCCTTAGATATGTACATAGATACTGGAGCTAGTATGTGTACTGCAAATAAACTAGTTATACCAAAAGAATTCTGGGTATTAGCCAAAAATCCTATAAGAGCTAGAATAGCCAATGATGAAGTTATGATTATGAATAAAGTAGCAGAGCAAATACAAGTTCAAATTAGTGGAGTATCTTTTGTTATCCCAACACTCTATCAAGTGGAAACTATGGGAGATATTACCCTTGGTAACAACTTCTGTAGACTATATGAACCTTTTGCTCAGTATAAAGATACAATTACTTTTCATAAAAATGAAACAGCAATTAGTATCAAGAAAATAAGTAAAGCCTACTTTCATGGCCAAGAAGGATTTTTAGCAAGCAAAAGAATAGGAACAACCTTACCCATACCAAATCCTGAAAATGTCACCCCTATCAATGATACTGATAGCTATGACTTTTTCTAACACTTTTGAGGGGGAGGAGGAGTGTGAACTCAACAACACTTTGCACTCCTTACAGCATGTAGAAACAATATTAGAAGAAGTATGCTCTGAACATCCTTTAGATGAAAGAATTAATAAAGGAAGATTCACAGCCAAAATAGAATTACTAGATCCCGCTAAAATTATTAAATCAAAACCAATGCAATACTCTCCACAAGATAGAGAAGAATTTGGTAAACAAATAAAGGAACTCTTAGATTTAAGAGTAATCATAAAAACTAAGAGTCTACATTTCTCACCAGCCTTTATGGTAAACAAACATTCAGAACAAAAGCGAGGAAAGAAAAGAATGGTGGTTATGTCACGACCCGAAAATGAGGCTCTATTTTATTAGTAATAAATAATTATTATTTATTTATTTGCTCATTTATTAATTTAAATTATTATTTAATTAATGAATTATGTGTGCATTTTATGTGTTATAATAATTTATGCCTAGCATTTTATTTTGGTCTTTTGTGCTAGTGTAGAGTTTTGGAGTCTTAGTGGCTAGTAGGGAGTATTAGAGTTGTGTAGTGTAGAGGAGGGGGTCTAAGTGTAAGTTCTTTTAAATCATTTTAACTACTCCCTCCCTACTCCTCCTCTTCTCCCTCACTCTTCCCCTTCTCCCTCATCATTCCCAGCAACTCTCTCTCTCTCTTTCTCTCCTTGGTTATGGTAAGTTTTTCTTCTTTTCCTTCTCTCTTCATTTTCTTCATCTTCCTCTTATTATTTCTCATTTCTTAAAAGATGAATCATGTTTAGATCGTCGATAGGATCGTAGGAAGCCAAGAAATTTCGAGTTCCGTCATCTTTGAGAAAATCCGGGTAAGTTACTTTTCCCCCATTTATGTTAAAAATGTTCATCTTTGACTCCATTGATGCTCTAGTTGATATATATGGCTTCTTTGGTGGATTGGGAACCTATTTTTGTAATTTATTCATATTTTTGTGAAATTTGGGTATTTGAATCATCCTTTGGTTTGGGGTTGTTTAAATGTTACTAGATGAGTTATTTTAGGCTCAGAGGTTGTTTTGGCACTTGGGTAAACTAGTTGGGAGTGTTGGTGTTGATTGGGGTTGAAGTGGTGAATTTTGGGGTTGAAATTCGGGTAGAAGAACCCAGGAAGAATTCTGGGTTTGCTGATTTTGGTTGGAGGCGCGCGCATCCTTTTAGGGTGAGGCGCGCGCACCCCTCCATCTCACCTTGTGCGTTTTCCTTCTGTTTATAGGAGGCGCGCGCACCCTATGTGTGGGAGGCGCGCGCACCCTTTGTATCCTTGTTGGTGCCTTTCTTTCTGATTAAGGGAGGCGCGCGCACCCTGTTGGTGGGAGGCGCGCGCACCCCCTTCCTTTCTGTGAAAATTATTCGCTTCTTGTCCAATCTTTCGAAGGCTATAATTTCTTCGTCCGGGCTCCGTTTTAGTCAAGTAAGCTATCGTTTTAAATCTCTTTTAGCGTACTTCGAGATGAGGTGGTTTATTTAGGTGAGTTTCAGGTTTAGATTGTGTTGAGATTTCATTTAGTGTCTTATGACAAAGTGTTTAGAATCGGTCCGTTGTAATCAAGTTGGGAATATCGGTTTGCGTGGTTTCGCCTTGGTTCCTTTGTGAATAAATGGGTTATGGAATTTAGTTATGGATTATTGGAAAATGTGGGAACACTTTCATAATGAGTGGACGTTTGGGATAGTTTTAATGATAGTCATTGTGCTATTTGGGGAATGACGATTTGGGTAGTACTCTCTATGAGTAACTCGCGTGTATCATGTGAGGATGCGTTTGATATGGATCCTTGTCCTAGAATCATTTCGTTTTAATGATTTGTATTGTTGGGCTTTTATGAGCAATTCCATTTCTGTTATTGAACTCTTTTATGAGGAACTTCTTGCTATCAATGTTGTTAAACTCTTAATGAGTAATCGTTGTATCTTTATGGTGATTTGTGTTACGGTTCCCTACTTTGGAACCCTTTTGATGTTTATAAAGCTAGTATTCATTACTTAGCATTATTAAAAGTCCAGCTGGTTAAATTGTGTATCGAGCCAGGCAATGGATAATGCTATAATGGCACGAGCCAAGTCCAGTATAGCATCGCCCATTGGTCCTTCTGTCCTCTTCCAGATTGGCCTTGGTTGGGATGAGCTAGCTCCGTTGTGGGTATTCTAGCTAATCGTTTTGGAGCATGACTTTGTGGCATGACTCCCGCCCCTTGTGGCACTTTACATTGTTATTGGTTCCGGTACCGGGCTTCTCTTCAGATTTTATTGTCGCGACCCCGAACCCCGCGGGCCCGAGATCGCGAGCTGGACGTCGACTTAAACAATAAACTCTAAAATAATGGAGATAAAAATTTCCTTTTATACCCAAAAGATGGTAACACAAGGTTTTGTAAATCAACTTGAACAACAAAGTAAAACTAGTATAAACTCCATAAGCTTATACACCAAAGTTACAAAATACACAAATCCTAGTGACGTCAATGTTTGGTACAAATATCCCCAAAAGGTTACACATTGATATAATGTAAACCAACCTATAACAACTTTCCCCAAAAGAATGTATCCACACTCGACGTCCTCTTTCTCGTGATCAGCGAGACTAATCCTTAGCACCTGGGGGGGGTTTAAGGAAAAACAAAGATAAAAGGAAGGGGGTGAGATAAATCTCAATAAGTTACTAATGCAACTACATGACATGCTAAGATGCAATATACAATAATAAATCATAGCTAGCACATAGCATTTATCACATAACAGATAGCAGCGGAAATAAACACATAACAAAGGATATTAGCCAAGGTTTCCAAACCGATACATCCAAATAAAGGATCGCTGCGCAGCTTCAATAATCAACAAATCACATCTTCATCATAGCATGAAAGCCGAAGAGAAAACCCCGGTACCGGAACAACTTATCTTTTCCAAGGCCAATCTGGAAAAGGGGTATAGTATGGGCAAAACAATGGTCAACATTATAATGGACTTGGCTTTGCCATTATAATCTCTCCCATCGCCCGATGCAACAAATATGCCAGCTGGGCTTCCAAATAAATGCTAAGTAATAATATTTTAGCACGATAAACAACAAAGGATTCCAAACTAGGGAATCATACCAAGAAGTCACCAAGAAAGTGAAATGTACCCACAACGCACAATTAAAGTGTTCCAATAATCTCAATTAACACTTAATTAATTTCAAACACAAACTTGATCATAAAGGACCCAATTCTATCACTAGAGTGTACTACAATGATCACTAAGGTTAACTAGAAGGACACCCAAGACTTAGACCAAAACGCATTCTTCAATCACACAAATTAACAATTGTAAACTTTCAGAGGTTCTGTGCGGCCGCCCACCAGGGACTGTGCGGTCGCCCAAAAAGCCCTCAAATAAAAACAAAAGCTTTCAGATAGATGTGCGGTCGCCCAGACATTTTTGGGCGGTCGCCCAATCTTCTGAACTGCCGAAATTCGGGAAGGAAGAAATGGGTTCTTCATTTTCTTACCCAATTCACACAAATACTCACAATCAAACACAACCAACAATTTTGCTAAGGTACCCAAACAACATTTAAGCTTAAGGGAATCTAACTAACATCATTTATCAACCCAAAACCAAGATTGAACCATGACATTCATCAAATCACCATTTTAGCCAAAAAAAACTCAAATCAATTCCAAATCAATTCCAAACTCAACCAAACTTCAAATATAACAATTAAAGCATTGTAGAAACATGTTATGAGCATTTTAGCATAAAAACAGGGGAAAAGCAACTTACTTGAAAATTCTCAAAGTTGACGGATTTCAAATATTTTTGATTCTACGCGATCCTATCGACGATCTAAACACATTTCAAGTTTTAAGAAATGAGAGATTATGAGAGGAAGAGGAGGAAAATGAAGAGAGAAGGAAGAGAAAGAAACTTACACAAATGGAGGAGAGAGAGAGAGTTTGCTGGGAGGAGAAGAAGAGTGAGGGAGAAGAGGAGGAGTAGGGAGGGAGTAGGGGAAATGATTTAAAGAATTTACACTTAGGCCCCCTCCTCTACACAACACACAAATACTTGCACTCCTTACAACAATTAAGACCCAACAAAACAATACAACACTAACCCAAATAAAATGCTAGGCACAATTATTATGAAACATAAAATGCACACATAATATTTAAATAAATAATAATTTAAATAAATAAATAAGCAATTAAATAAATAATAATTATTTATTACTAATAAAATAGAGCCTAGATTTCGGGTCGTGACATTTATGCTGCTATGAAGATGGTTTGTTTGATTGATGGGTTGATTGGTCGCTTCTGACCGGGGTTTTCTCTTCGGCTTTTATGCTACTGAGAAGATATGGATGGGTTGATTGTTGAAGCTGCGCAGCGATCCTTTAATTGGTTCTATCAGTTGGGAAACCTTGGCTAATATCCTTTGTTATGTGTTTACTTTCCACTGCTATCTGTTGACTGTTATTTGTTACATGCTATGTGATATTTATCATTGTTTATTGCTTATTGCATTATAGCATGTCATGTAGTTGCATTAGTAACTTACTGAGATTTTATCTCACCCCGTTTATTTCCATCTTTGTTTTTCCTTAACCCCCCAGGAGGAAAAAGGATTAGGATTCGTGGATCGAGGAGGACGTCGAGAGGATTGAGATTTTGGGGTAGGTTGTTATGGATCGGTTTACATTATTTAAATGTATAACCTTTTGGGGATAGTTTTACCATTATTGACGTCATTAAGAATTGTATATTTTATTCTTTTGGGTATAAGCTGTGGAGCTTATGTTAGATGTACTTTGTTGATTTAAACTTGGATTTGTAAAACCTTGTGTTATCATCTTTTGGTTCAAAATGGAATTTTTAACTTCTATATTTTAGAGTTTTGGTTTGAAGTCAACGTCCAGCTCGCGTATTCCGGACCCGCGGGTTCGGGGTCGCGACAGTTGGTATCAGAGCTATGGCATTAGCTCTAAGTATATGTATAGGTGGATTAGTATGACCTAGGAGGGTAGTGTGTTCGGAGTGAGTAACAATTGTTGTTTTATGCAGGTACTTGTTTGAAATGGCTCGAAGGAGAAGTGGTGAAAGTAATACCGGTAATGCAAATCAGAATGAAACAAGGGATGAAGCCCGTGCCATGTTTCAGGGCATGCTTGAGGCGGCCATGAAGGCCATACATGATCAAGGTCCGAGGGTAGAACAAGCACCACCACCCCGCTACGGATTGGAACAATTTCTGAAATTGAAACCGGTTGAGTTCAATGGGGAACCCGATGTAAGGAAGGCCGAGCTGTGGATTGAGTCGATGGAGAAAATTTATGATGTCTTTGGTTGCACCGATGAAGACAAGGTCCGGTTTGCGGCTTATAAACTTGTGGGTGCCGCCGAGCATTGGTGGAAGGGTGTTAAAGCGAGTTGGGATGATACTCACACAGTGTATGCATGGGAATTGTTTGTGCGAAAGTTCAAGGAGCATTTCATTCCGGTAGTGGATCAGAACCGAAAGGAGATCTAGCTACTCAACTTGGAGCAAGGTTCGTTGTCTATAGCTCAATACTCGGCTAAGTTCACAGAATTAGCCCGGTATTGTGACTATCTTGTGAGAACTGAGGAGCAGAAAGCTATGAGATTCATCCGGGGCTTGAAGACTTCTATCCGGACTCAACTTATAGCCCAGAGAATTGTGACATTCCAGGATGCGGTAGACCGGGCATACTTGATCGAGCAAGATATTGGGGAGCATAAGAGGAAGACCGAGGTTGCAAATACGGGTAAACAAGTAAGCCATGCTAAATCTCAACCACAACACCGTTCAGATAACCGAGGTAATTTGGGAGCACCGTCTCAGTTTAAAGGACAAACCGCGCTAGGGAATCCGGGTACTACTCCGGGGAAACAAGGGAAACAAGGTAGGTGGCTTTGCACTTACTGTCAGAGGGAAGGCCATTTGGAGGATAAGTGTTGGAAGAAGCAGGGAAAATGTATCAATTGTGGTCAACTGGGTCACTTCATAAAAGATTGTCCGAGGTTTAAGGTTCAATCATCAGGAACAGGAACCAGTACTTCACCGGGTCAGAAGAGAGATGCTTCGGGGAACCCTAAGGTATAGGGCAGAGTAATTGCGATCAATCAGCACTCACCAGGTAACGGATAAATTTCAGGAGGTATTATTTTGCGTCGTGAGAGCGAGCGCGTGCATTTTAGGATCATCGCATTTATGTGTTTCTGTGAATTTAGTTGCATTTATTTCTTCTGAGTCTTTGACTTATGTGTTGAATGTGTCTACTCCTATAGAGAAGTTTAGGGTATCTGATGAAGTCTTATGTGCTTATGATGTGCTTAAGTATGGTTATGTCTCACCTGCTAAATTAGCCATGTTGCTATTACAAGATTTTGATGTTACTATTGCTTCAGTCTATTGTTGTAGGGGGATTGTTATATTCTCCATTCCTAATTTCTTAAAACTGTTTGAGACCGTTCCTTTGGGTAGAGTTATACCTATCTTTTCTTAATTGAAATCCGAGTATTTAGTTTCGGTCAATTTGTTGGGTGTATTTATCATTCGTAAGATTTTCGTTCTCTTCCGAATAGTACCTAGTGTTGAGGAGAAGCTTGGGGTTAAATTGCATTGCTGTGGTACAAGGTGGTAGTACTGATAATTAGATCAATATCTATATTGTAACGGTTGAGTTGTAAAAGTTGAGGATTCAACCGAGGGTTTCTTGTTAAGAGATTTTGTTTACTTTTAGTACATCTCCGTGAGTACATCGGGATTGATTAGTATGGAGGGATGCGTGAATTGTTATGGGTAATGAGTGTATGGTGGAATTTATAATCGATAATGGTGGTAAGCGTGTTGAGTTAGAAAGGACTAAGTACATTTTGGGAGAGTAATAATTTCTTAATCTATGTTAAAGGCATTTTGAAATTTTGGTTAGATAGTGGTTCTATGGTTCTAAATCCCTTCTTGGTGGCGTTTCCCGAATTGGATCAAGGATATGTGAAGGAAGTTGATTATCAATACTTGGGCATAATTAAAGAATATCATGATTTGGTATTGGGTCAGTTGGAACGTTGCTAGCTAATTGGTTTATTATGATGGTAGTACTATTTAGCCTAAGTATCATTAGGTTAATAAATGTATGCGTGAAAGACTAACTTGGGTTAGCTATTGAGGATTTGAGATTTGTTGATTTCCTTGGGTATATGAGCACAGATTTTTAACTAAAAAGGGAGTTAGAGGAAATCCCTTGAAGATAAAATTTAGATCATTTTCGGACTATTGAGTATTCGTAATTATTTTAGGCTTTCAAGGATTGGAGTGTTATGACGATGATATTATGGCGTAGATTTAAGTGAACATTTTGTATTAAAATTTTGGGTTTACATTACACCTCTAGTTTAAGGTGCTACCTAGAGCGAGAGCACTATAATGGGAATCCTTAGAGATACAGCCTTTGGTGAATATTATGGGGATGGAAAATTTCTTTAGCCTTTCATATTTTAAAAGCTAATTAAGCTCGAGATGGTAATGTTTTGAATTTCTGGGGAATAATACTAAGTAGGCGATTTACAAATGGAAGTACCTTTGCGGTGTAGTTAAGGTTATGAATAAGACGAGTTTGAGATATCTCGAGAATTATGCGTGGAAATAATTCGGATTCTTCGATTTTGAGTACGAATTTTGATTAGTAATGAAGATAATGATGGAATGATTCGGTTCGAGAGGTGGTGTTATCGTAAGCATTATTTAAGGTTACCTTGTAGTGGGTTGGATTGGACAATTGAGGAATTTGAGAAATGGCAGAACTATCGTATCCGTAGTTATTTGGTCTTTCGGGTAAGTCTTGTTAAAATTCGGGTCGAATTTTCTTTAAGGGGGAGTGAATGTCACGACCCGAAAACTAGGCTCTATTTTATTAGTAATAAATAATTATTATTTATTTATTTTCTCATTTATTAATTTAAATTATTATTTAATTAATGAATTATGTGTGCATTTTATGTGTTATAATAATTTATGCCTAGCATTTTATTTTGGTCTTTTGTGCTAGTGTAGAGTTTTGGGGTCTTAGTGGCTAGTAGGGAGTATTAGAGTTGTGTAGTGTAGAGGAGGGGGCCTAAGTGTAAGTTCTTTTAAATCATTTTAACTACTCCCTCCCTACTCCTCCTCTTCTCCCTCACTCTTCCCCTTCTCCCTCATCATTCCCAGCAACTCTCTCTCTCTCTCTCCTTGGTTATGGTAAGTTTTTCTTCTCTTCCTTCTCTCTTTATTTTCTTCATCTTCCTCTCATTATTTCTCATTTCTTAAAACATGAATCATGTTTAGATCGTCGATAGGATCGTAGGAAGCCAAGAAATTTCGAGTTCCGTCATCTTTGAGAAAATTCGGGTAAGTTACTTTTCCCCCATTTATGTTAAAAATGTTCATATTTGACTCCATTGATGCCCTAGTTGATATATATGGCTTCTTTGGTGGATTGGGAACCTATTTGCAATTTATTCATATTTTTGTGAAATTTGGGTATTTGAATCATCCTTTGGTTTGGGGTTGTTTAAATGTTACTAGATGAGTTATTTTAGGCTCAGATGTTGTTTTGGCACTTGGCTAAACTAGTTGGGAGTGTTGGTGTTGATTGGGGTTGAAGTGGTGAATTTTGGGGTTGAAATTCGGGTAGAAGAACCCAGGAAGAATTCTGGGTTTGCTGATTTTGGTTGGAGGCGCGCGCATCCTTTTGGGGTGAGGCGCGCGCACCCCTCCATCTCACCTTGTGCGTTTTCCTTCTGTTTATAGGAGGCGCGCGCACCCTATGTGTGGGAGGCGCGCGCACCCTTTGTATCCTTGTTGGTGCCTTTCTTTCTGATTAAGGGAGGCGCGCGCACCCCCTTCCTTTCTGTGAAAATTATTCGCTTCTTGTCCAATCTTTCGAAGGCTATAATTTCTTCGTCCGGGCTCCGTTTTAGTCAAGTAAGCTATCGTTTTAAAGCTCTTTTAGCGTACTTCAAGATGAGGTGGTTTATTTAGGTGAGTTTCAGGTTTAGATTATGTTGAGATTTCATTTAGTGTCTTATGACAAAGTGTTTAGAATCGGTCCGTTGTAATCAAGTTGGGAATATCGGTTTGCGTGGTTTCGCCTTGGTTCCTTTGTGAATAAATGGGTTATGGAATTTAGTTATGGATTATTGGAAAATGTGGGAACACTTTCATAATGAGTGGACGTTTGGGATAGTTTTAATGATAGTCATTGTGCTATTTGGGGAATGACCATTTGGGTAGTACTCTCTATGAGTAACTCGCGTGTATCATGTGAGAATGCGTTTGATATGGATCCTTGTCCTAGAATCATTTCGTTTTAATGATTTGTATTGTTGGGCTTTTATGAGCAATTCTATTTCTGTTATTGAACTCTTTTATGAGGAACTTCTTGCTATCAATGTTGTTAAACTCTTAATGAGTAATCGTTGTATCTTTATGGTGATTTGTGTTACGGTTCCCTACTTTGGAACCCTTTTGATGTTTATAAAGCTAGTATTCATTACTTAGCATTATTGAAAGTCCAGCTGGTTAAATTGTGTATCGAGTCAGGCAATGGATAATGCTATAATGGCACAAGCCAAGTCCAGTATAGCATCGCCCATTGGTCCTTCTGTCCTCTTCCAGATTGGCCTTGGTTGGGATGAGCTAGCTCCGTTGTGGGTATTCTAGGTAATCGTTTTGGAGCATGACTTTGTGGCATGACTCCCGCCCCTTGTGGCACTTTACATTGTTATTGGTTCCGGTACCGGGCTTCTCTTCAGCTTTTATGCTGCTATGAAGATGGTTTGTTTGATTGATGGGTTGATTGGTCGCTTCTGACCGGGGTTTTCTCTTCGGCTTTTATGCTACTGAGAAGATATGGATGGGTTGATTGTTGAAGCTGCGCATAGATCCTTTAATTGGTTCTATCAGTTGGGAAACCTTGGCTAATATCCTTTGTTATGTGTTTACTTTCCGCTGCTATCTGTTGACTGTTATTTGTTACATGCTATGTGATATTTATCATTGTTTATTGCTTATTGCATTATAGCATGTCATGTAGTTGCATTAGTAACTTACTGAGATTTTATCTCACCCCGTTTATTTCCATCTTTGTTTTTCCTTAACCCCCCCAGGAGGAAAAGGATTAGGATTCGCGGATCGAGGAGGACGTCGAGAGGATTGAGATTTTGGGGCAGGTTGTTATGGATCGGTTTACATTATTTAAATGTATAACCTTTTGGGGATAGTTTTACCATTATTGACGTCATTAAGAATTATATATTTTATTCTTTTGTGTATAAGCTGTGGAGCTTATGTTAGATGTACTTTGTTGATTTAAACTTGGATTTGTAAAACCTCGTGTTATCATCTTTTGGTTCAAAATGGAATTTTTAACTTCTATATTTTAGAGTTTTGGTTTGAAGTCGACGTCCAGCTCGCGTATTCCGGACCCGCGGGTTCGGGGTCGCGACAGGTTAACTATAAAATGTTAAATGACCACACCAAAGGAGATGGATATCTATTACCAAATAAAGAACAATTACTTCAACAAATTGGGGGGAAAATTATTATAGCAGCTTTGACTGCAAATCTGGTTTTTGGCAGGTAAAATTAGAAAAAGACTCCATTGAGTTAACTGCATTCACATGTCCACAAGGACACTACGAATGTATAGTTATGCCTTTTGGATTAAAACATGCACCTTCTATTTTTCAAAAACATATGGATGAAAGTCTATCTAATGATTTCTCACAATATTGTGCATTCTATGTAAAATATAATCATTTTCTCCGAGACAGAAAAAGAACATTATAAACATGTTACTAATATCCTAAATAGATGCTTAGATTACGGAATCATCCTAAGTAAGAAAAAAGCACAGTTATGTAAAACACAAATTAATTTTTTAGGCCTCACTATTGATCGAGGAAAATTAGTTTTACAACAACACATAGGGATTCATATTAGTGAATTTCCAGATAAATTACAAGACAGAAAAACTGTAGAAAGATTTCTAGGATTACTCATTTATATTTCTGGATATTATCCACGAATAGCAAATTTGAAGCATCCCTTACAAATCAAATTAAAAAAGGAAATAAAATGGTCATGGACTGATCAAGACACTGAAGCTGTCAGGAAAATTAAGAATCAAGTCAAGACCCTCCAGGATCTTTACAATCCTGGACCAGAAGACTCTCCTATTATAGAATGCGATGCATCAGACCTACACTGGGGAGGAATATTAAAAGTAAAAACCCCAGAAGATAAAGAAAAGATATGTAGATACTCTTCTGGAACATTCAAACCAGCAGAAACTAGATACCATAGTAATGAAAAAGAAATTCTTTCTTTGATAAAAACTATTAAGGCTTTTAAAGTTTATTTATTACCCTACAAATTTTTAGTGAGAACTGATAATAAAAATGTCTCTTATTTTAATAAAACAACTATAAGAGGAGATTATAAACAAGCCAAAATAGTTAGATGGCAGCATTGGTTATGATTTTTATATAGAACATATTACTGGAAATAAAAACGTACTCGCTGATCTTATGTCAAGAGAATTCTCAGGAAAAAATGAGCAGCAAAGAAGATCTGGAAAATCAGATCCTCCAGCTAAAAGGAGAAATACTTGAGAAAGAAACACTCCTCAGAAAACTTGAAAGAGCTCATGGTAAGATGAAAGAAGGAGAGTTAACTCCAAAAAGTGTAACTTCCTCTATAGACAACGAGGATAATACTACCCACTATAAGGGTGATTGCAATAAGCAAGAGGTGATAGCCTCAAAATCCTCTATAGGGATTAGTGTAGCTCATAATAAGAGTATAATTACACCTCTTGAAGGTATCTTCCTCCCAAAAGGAAACCTGACTCAGTCTACGGGAAATCAGACTACTCAAGAAATTTCATTATCTCCTCAAACCAAACGGATCTCCAAATACTATGTCCTTTATTCAGGTCCTAACCAAGGTATCTATACCGAATGGGCCAAGATAGCACCCTTAATTGGAAATAACCATCATCGGTCATTTAATGACCATGAGGAAGCCCAAAAAGCCTTATTCACTTACAAAAGAACCCAGAGTCTGGATGATCAAAAAACCTATAGCCAGATGGCACAATCTCCAACACCCCTGAGAATTAGGCCAATCATGCCCCAACAAAAAAATCCTGAACCAAGGTCCACTATTCCAGAAACAATAAGAAATAGGATCAATAGATCAAAATTAGTTTGAATGATGAAACTACTTCAATAAGTAAAGAAATATTCTTTCATTATTTTAACATGGCAGAGGCCTCTTATGAAGATACAAAACAATGTTTTTTCACTATTGATAAAAAGAACATCTCTTTATATGCTTTCTTTGACAAAGCTAGCCCAGAAATAATTAAAGATGTCTTTGACTGTGGATTATTAGCTATGGTTTACCCTAGCAATAATTTAAATGAATTAAGGTTACTACCAAAACCAATTTTCAATGCAACAAAGAATATCCGAACAAAAGTCATTGGAGATGGCGTCAGAAACATTTACGTAAAATTCACTAGTTCCTTACTTGACTGGAATGAAGGAGAATATTTCCTACCATATCACTGGATCGAGGTAGGACTCTCAAAAATAGACATCAAGTTTGAACAACCCCAAGCCAGGAAAATGATAGAAGACATCATCAGTCTTCTACAAACATTAAGAGTATCAAGACTCCGAAACGTCTACAAGAAATACACAGAGATCTTCTCAGACAGCAAGAAGAAATTAAATTATTATAATGATAAAGTCATAGTAATATCAAATTTTCCCAATGTGATTACCACTCAAGAATTAAAAAAACTTGCAACAAATGAAGCAAGATTCTTGGATGGAGAATTGAAAACCTCCGAAGCTACAAAAAGACAATGGTGTGACATTGCACCTATGGACCACAAATGCATTTACTGCATCAACAAAAGTCAAGAAGGACGAAAAGCAAGAGATGAGGAATCAATCTCCACTAACTCACTCTTTGCATTCCTATAATGTTTGTTCCATTTTTTAGGTTTCTTTAATCTGTATTTTCTTTTAGTCTTTTTGTACCTGGTTTTCCATTTTGTGGAGTTTGTTGGTTGACAACCATACATTGTGTCAAGACTAGGAAAATCTGTACAACATTTGTTAAAAGTTTTTTTCATAGATTTTTTTAATTTGTAGATCTCTACAGTGTTTTTCCATGAAGTTAGTAATGAGAAGTTTAGCATATGCTAGACTATTTTTGAGGACATTTCCAGAATTTTGATACTCTGTGAGAACATTTTCTCCGGCAAAAGGGATTTTCATTATAAAGGTTTCTACGTATTTTTCCCATTCATTTATAGGTATTTGCATAAGGTGTTTTTCATAATCACAGAAGAAATTTTCTAAACTGCATAGATCACATATCTGCAGTGTTTCTAATCTTATTTTAGAAAAATGACACCGAACGTTTTTTTAAAAAGTTCTATGTATTTTCAGAAATTACACCGAAACCGTTTTTTACTGAGAATTAGATTTTGAACTAAAGTAACGGATTCTCATAAATAATTTGGTAAGAAGATAGTGACGCAAAAAGACAATAATAAAGTCTGTACAACACCTCAGTCAGCTCAAGATCAGACTCTGACCGACTACAAAGACAACCCCCTCTCACCAGACATCTGTATCTCCCTCCTGCTTCCCGTCACCTCCATTTCACGCACTAAAAAAAACACACACACACACACACACACACACAAAGACACTCTGGCCTCCGCCCGAGTCACCCAAAAATGGTGACCGTCGATACAAACCAAGCTCCGCAACCGGGGCTGAAGGTGGATGCTCTTACTCACATAGACATAGCAAATTTTACTCAGTCGGAGCTCCACTCACTCTCTCTCTCCTCGTCCGCTGCATTTGACCTCAACAACGCCGATGACCTCGTTATTCCCAACATTGATCCTTCTCTCTTCAACCAGAGCGCCGCCAAAGTTTTATCCCGTCCCCGCTCCTCCGTCCCCGGCGCCCGCCGTCCTCGCCTCCCCAAAGGCTCTTCTCCCTCCCGCGACCACCATCGTGCTGAGAACAAGTGTATCGTTAATTTTCTGAAACAGCTTATTGAGGAGAATCAGGAGGGGTGCGGGGACCAAAATTCGATTTCTGTAACTAAGCAGATTGTCGTTTATGATGAGGGGAAGAGTAAGAGAAAAAGGGGAAGTAAAGACAAATGTGGGGAAATTGATGAAAGAGTCGAATTTGAGGTTGTGAATGTGAATGGTGTGGCTGTTGATTTTGCGGTTTTGGAGACCGCCGATGATTTGTATGGGGCGGAATTGCGGAGGAGGACGGCAGGGTCGGAGACTGAAGAAGATGGGTTAGGGTTTTTTAGGAGGTTGGAGGGGGAATGGTGTAGTAGGAGGAATAAAAGGAGGATTGTTGATGCTAGCATAATTGGGGACTGGCTGCCTGTTGGTTGGAAGCTTGTGCTTGCACTGAGACGCCGAGATGGCCGATTCTCGGTCTACTGCCGTTCCTACTTGAGGTTGATTTCTTGCTCATCATTTTGTTCATGCACTCTTAAATTTATGCTCTTTATGCATGTTAGAAATGTTGATATTGTTATTTGGCTGTTGAAATCTGCTGTTGGAGTGGATCACCTCATCTGATTATCCAATGGGAAATTTAGCTTATTTTCTGCTTTGTGATTTGCAGGGTTAATTTCTTAGCAAAACCACCTGATTTGGAAATTTGTAATTGATAGTTTGACTTTTAAGTGATTTATTGTTTGATGAGTAGTAATGCAAGTTTTCTACCCTGTTATCTTCTTAGGGCTTATAATACACCATTCATTTTTTGTTCATTTGTGGTGTTATAGAACTTAACTCTCAGTTTCATGCTTTGTTTCTTTCCCCTAGAATGGTTAGAACTCAACTCCCACTCCCACTCCCACTCCCACACCCCGTGTCTCAAAGCAAGGCGGGAGGGAGGAGACCAGAAAAATCACATATACACAAGTCACATAGAATCAGGAAAAGTAAATAGATCACTCACTCATGGTAACCAACATGTAAAAGTTGAAAAGGTATTCTTTTTCTTGGAATGCATTATGCATCATAGCAATAAGGAGTGGTTTTGATTTCACTTGATTTGTTAATGCTACATTGAATTGCACTCGAGCAAGAGAAAATGTTTTATGAATTACTTGTAGTTGTGAAAGGAATTACCCGTACAAGGTCGATCCGTCCTCGTTAGCCCGGCCCGTGTGATCGTGACTGTCCAACCCATAAAGGTAGCTCACCTACCGAGCTGGATAAAATTACTTAATGCTCGATAGAAAGAACAAGGGCCAGCTCGCCTGACATGACGAGCTGGAAGCGTAGCGCAGATCGCATGAATCACCGACCTGGAAGATCCTTCACATGAGTTCCCCCACCCAGTCGCGCTAACACTAAGTATCAGCCTATCGAAGCCAGCTCGGTTCTTTTGGTCGACACCGTTCAGACGGGCTAGTCCTTCGTTGTGCTCCTTCCAGAAGACCTAGCCAAACTCACGCATCGGCTAGGCCCGGCCCAATACGACCCCACGGGCCTTAGCCCAGGAAGAAACCCTAGCAAAGATAATGGTAACAACGATGACCTCAGATAAGGACTAGGGCTGACCTCACCTTTCCCACAACTTGGAAAGCAAGCCAGCCGCCTATAAAAAGGGACTCCCACAGACATTTCGCAGGTTAACACACTCATTTTTCTCACTAACTCCACTCCTTTTCTTCCTAAACGGATTAACTTATTCTCACACCGGAGGGTCTTCGCCGGTGCAACCCCGGCTTAGCTCACGGTGCTCGTTTTGTAGGTTTAGCAAGCTTTCTGGATATCAAAACCGTTGGCCCGGCCTTGATCACATTTTTATTGTCGATCAATTGGTTCCATTGCCGGGAATCTTGATAGCTTGCTAGACCTGAGCGGTTCCAGAGAGATTGGCCTTTTTGTTCACTGCCTTTTGTTGCCTTCGCAGACATAATGGCAGCAAACTCCGATCGCACCCAATCTGGGTACCCTCATATTCCCTGAGTCTTCACAGCTCAGGGAGATTCCCAACCTTTCCAACCCTCCCTTCAGCCGCCAACCGGAGTGCTGACTAGAGCTCAGGCCGCCCGCCTAGGCTTGCAGGTTGAAGAAATACCACCACAGGCAGAGGATATGAGAGACGGCGTGCCGCCGGCTGCGACTCGCCCCACCGGTGAACGGCTAAACATGCCCAGGAACCCTCCGGTGACCTATGCCCAGCGTACCACTACCGTTCCCCGTGACGAGGCCGAACCGAGTGTTGTGCACCCGGCCGCGGCGGCAGCTGGACAGGCGGCGGTGGTGAACTACCGTCTGGGTTTGTTGTTACAAATTCAAGAGCTGTACGGAGCCTTGGAAGCCCTAGGCCCAGAGAACATGGTGAATTTACCACCTTTGCCCTCTGTGTCACGTGTTCCTCTCAAGCCTTGTGGCAACACCCCTCTGACGAACGTGAATGCCATGAGGGATGCTGACGGGATTCTAGATCTGGAGCAAGAAGTCTCATCACAACGGGGGTATCGGCAGGAGGCCCGCGCTGGGGGCCTCGGAGCGGGCAATACTCATGGCCAAGGAACAGTTCCGCCACCACCTCGCACCGACAACCTTAATCCCCCACCACGGCGCAATCCCTCGGTCCGCGTTCCCAGCTCGGAAACGAGGATGATCAAGAGTCGTCACGATCTGGGAACCCAAACGCCAGAGATGCCATAATCCTGGACTTGCAGAGGCGAGTGCTTGAAATGGAGAAAGCAAAGAAAACGACAACCAAGTTGGCAAATACCATGGCCCCGTTTGCTCAGTGGATTCTTGAGAGCCCCCCTCAGCCACCTTGAAGCTCCCATCACTAAGCAAATACACAGGGTCGGAGGATGCCCGTGATTATATCCACACCTTTGAGGCCATCATGGCCTTAGTGTCTCATGACGACGATGTGCTCTGCAAGGCAATGGTCAGTACGTTAAATGGGCCCGCGCTGGCTTGGTTCCGAGCTCTACCTCCTGGCAGCATTGACAGTTGGGACGGGCTAAGGAAAAAGTTTGTTGAAAACTTCTCTACGTCAGGCGATCACAAGAAGCGACCTACCGACTTGGCCAACGTGAAGCAGGGAGAGAATGAAACGAGCATGAGTTTCTATCAGAGGTTTAGAACCCTTGCCGAGCAAATTGAGGGCATCACAGATGATATGGTGATGGTTTGCTTTACCGCCGGCATGGGAGACCCGAAGCTCAAGTTTGAGTTTAATGTAAGACCCCCGGAGACAAAAGGGGACATGTACGAGCGAGCCTACCGAGTTGCTCTAGCTGAGCTGGCCCTTAAGAAAGAGCCAAACAAGGACAAGGGCAAGGGACGAGCCGAGTCTGGTACAGCAGATGACAAGAAGAGTTATGAGGAGAAGGACTATCACTCTCGCCGAGGAAAAAACCGAAGTCGTGGGACGGAACGCTATAGTCGCGGAACCGAACTTAGGGAGGACAAAGTGGAGAATTTCACCCCGTTAACCAAAACGAGGAAAGAGATTATGAATGTAGTCGAGCTAGATCCACCTCGTCCTATGCAGGGACATGAGGAATCCAGGCGCGCCACGGGGAAATGGTGTTCCTTCCACAGAGATTATGGCCACGAAAACAGAGAGTTGCTTGGCTCTGAAGAGGGCTATTCAACAGCGAGTTGATTTGGGAGAACTTGAGCGGTTCATCAAGAAGGACGGTAAAAGGGAACGGGAACACAAAGGAAAGGCTGACGAACACTACCAGGAGCGGGCTCCTCGTAAGAAAATTGGTGTCATCAGCGACGAGGCGTTGTCCATCACAGCCTTGAAGAGCCAGATTTACAGTCTGAAAAAAGTGCCTTTCGTACCTGCGTGGAACAACAAGGAAGAGAACATCTCCTTCTCCCCAAACGGGCTCGCAGCCAGTCGAACAGCCCGGGAGCAACCCATTGTGTTGGAGGGACGAATCGACAATTGCATCGCCTACAGACTCCTCATTGACATAGGAGCAGCTCGGGATGTACTCTTCTATAAAAGCTTCAGAGATATGGAGCTATCTGATAGTATGCTCGTCCCGTACGCTGGTCGCTTAGAGGGTTTTACCAACCACAAAGTTGATGTGAAGGGCACGGTGGAGCTGCTGGTTGAACTCGGCACTGTCCCTTACAAAGTGCAAGAGCTGGTAACCTTCATGGTCATCGACGTCAGCAGCGACTACCACGCAATCTTAGGAATTCCCAGCCAAGTGAGACTGGGTATGGTTGTCTCTCTGCCCCATCAACGAGTTAAGTTCCCCACACCAGCAGGAATAGGGTGTCTTCGGGGACGAGCCAGGGAGTTTCTGGAGTATGTTGTAGAAACGAGGAAGGCAAAGAGGAAATATGAGCTAGATACCCCCGAGGAGAAAATGACCATCTCCAAGACGGTCAAAACCCGAGAAGCTATGAACATTGGGGTCATGAAGGAAGCGAAAACCAACGAGCAAATTGCCAGGGAAATCATCGATCTCAAAAAGGAAGTAAGCAGCAAGATCAAGGAAGAAGCTCCGGGCATCGTAGAAGAGGAAGTTGAGAAAATAACGGACATCATCGTGGACACCTTGCAATTCAGGGAAGGGCCCGAGCTGAAACCTATCGATGAGCTAGAGGAGGTCGTAATCAACCCCTCTTTTCCCGAGCAGAAAGTTAAGATTGGGAAACAACTGACTCCAGGAGAACGAGCCAACCTGTTTAACCTCTTGCGCGCTAACACCGACATCTTCGCGTGGCAGGTGGAAGATATGAGAGGAATTAGGGAAGAGATAGCCATGCACGAGCTCAATGTCGACCCAGAATTCAGACCGGTTAAGCAAAAACGGAGAGCGTTTTCATCCGACAAGCAGCAGGCTATCAGAGGAGGTAAACAAATTATTGCGCGCTGGGATAATCAAGGAGGCCTACTACCCGTCGTGGTTGGCCAACGTGGTCATGGTAAAGAAAGCCAACGGCAAATGGAGGATGTGTGTGGACTTTACCGACCTCAACAAGGCCTGTCCCAAGGATTGCTTCCCCTTACCAAGGATAGACAAGCTCGTTGATTCTATTGCTGGTCACAAGACCTTAAGCTTTTTGGACGCCTATTCAGGCTATCACCAGAAAAAAATGGCCGAGCAGGATATTGAGAAAACCGCCTTCCAGACAAGCGAGGGGACCTACTGCTACAAAAAGATGCCTTTTGGCCTGAAAAATGCGGGGGCCACCTACCAGCGGATGGTGAGCAGGGTCTTCAAAGCCCAACTTGGCAGAAACATGGAGGCGTATGTGGACGACATGGTGATCAAAACCAAAGAAGGGGACCACTGCCCCGACCTGTTTGAAACGTTCTCAACCCTTCGAGCTAATGAGATGAAATTAAACCCTAGCAAGTGCGTGTTCGGAGTAACCGCGGGGAAATTTCTGGGCTTTATGGTATCCCAAAGAGGAATTGAAGCGAATCCCGATAAGATCTCTGCACTCCTAAACATGAAGGAACCAGTGTCAGTCAAAGAAGTTCAGAGGCTTAACGGTCGGGTGGCAGCCCTAGGTCGATTCATCGCCAAGTCGGCCGAACGATCTCTCCCATTCTTTAAAACCCTCAAAGGTGGCAAGGAATTCAAATGGACGGAGGAGTGCTCAGAAGCTTTCCGAGAGCTAAAAGTATACTTGAGTCAACCGCCGATACTTAGTAGCCCGGTCCTAGGGGAGACCTTGTACGTTTATCTGGCCGCAGCGGACCGAGCTGTTGCAGCAGTCTTGGCAAGAGAGGACAGGGGAATGAAGCCTGTGTTCTACGTTAGCAAAGCGCTGAATGATGTGGAAGCCCGCTACTTCAACGCAGAAAAGTTAGCGTATGCTGTGGTGATTGCTGCTCGGAAATTGAGGGCATACTTTTCCGCACACCCGATCGTTATTTATACTAATGCTCCATTGAGAAAGATACTGCACAAGCCCGACAGTTCAGGTCGGTTACTCAACTGGTCGATCGAGTTGACGGAGTTCGATATCTCCTACCAGCCGAGGAAAACTCTGCAGGCTCAATCTCTAGCAGACTTTATAGTAGAGACGACCTTTAGCCTTGACGGTGATCGACCATCTCCAGAAGTCGACCCCAAACAATCAGGAAGTATAAATGTACCGACCAATTGCTGGCAACTTTTCGCTGACGGGTCGGTGGCAAAGAATTGTGGTGCGGGAGTAATCCTGCTCGAACCCGGCAATAGCGAGAGCATCGAGAAAATACTGAGATTTAAATTCCCGACCTCAAACAATCAGGCCGAGTACGAAGCGCTGATAGTAGGAATCGATCTGGCAAAGCACATAGGAGTCTCAAAACTTCAGGCTCACACCGATTCCCAGCTCGTTGTGAACCAGTTAAAGGGGGAGTATGAGGCCATCAATCCTGTCCTCTCAAAGTACAAAGACTTGGTCTTAGGAGTTAAGCACCTATTTGGTCCTTAACCTATTGAGTTGTTTTCCTTTTGGTCCTTAACCTATTTTGGTTTTCCTTTTGGTCCTTGATGTACCTAGTTGCAGGATAAAGTGGTCCTTAACCTATTTTAGTTTTCCTTTGCTGGTTAACACACTCATTTTTCTCACTAACTCCACTCTTTTTCTTCCTAAACGGATTAACTTATTCTTACACCGGAGGGTCTTCGCCGGTGCAACCCCGGCTTAGCTCACGGTGCTCGTTTTGTAGGTTTAGCAAGCTTTCTGGATATCAAAACCGTTGGCCCGGTCTTGATCACATTTTTATGGTCAATCAAGTTGAATTTTATTGCAGTATGTTTAAACTCCGAGGACATTTTGCCTTTTGTTATGACTACATTACAACTTTCCAGACAATCGTATGTTTTATTTGTGAAAGTCTTTTCATTAAACGGATAATAAGTAATTAGAACTCTAGAATGAGGGAGAGGTGTCGTAACCACAAAAATGGGAACAAATGGAGATAATAATTTATGCGGATAAGAAATGAAGATTGTTTTATGATGCATTATCTGGATAAAAAAGATTTTAGCAGCTACATTCAAGCACCAGTTTATTCGATGCCCCTCAATCATAAATGCCCTTAGACCACAAGAGTGCTTAATTGCTTTGCTCTAATATTTGTTTATCAAAGAAAAAATGCCTCTTCTACATGCATTTCCATAACCAATAGCAAGGAATACTAGAATCATACATCTTGCACTGGACCATTAGGTTGAAGCCTGAAGATATATAGAACTTCCATTCTCACCTTTCTTTCAGTCAATCTTGGAATTTTGATGTTTACAGCTTCATAGATCAAGGTATATGATAATTTGCTGCAATAATATTGTGCCTTTTATATGATTAACATTTTCAGTTTAGTTAAACATCATAGAAAGATATCGTTACCCTTATGTGTTAATTTGAGCTTTACTGCTCGCTGCCAAGTTCTAAAGCTCTTGTTTGTTTCCTATGAGGCAGACTTACGTTTAGGGTCAACCTTTAATTTTGTCATTTTGAAGATTTAGGTTGCATAAGTGCATAGGGAAGGCGTGTGAATGAAGCTCGTACATGAAAGTCATTCTTTATGTCTTTTGTCGTTTTTCCTGTTTAGGACCCATATGGAGCAAAATCATGCTTGACAAACACTCCCAGCATGTATCAAATATATCATATATTTTTACTGCATTAGTACCTTCATGAGTTCCCATAACAACTACCCATTTACTTTTGAAATCTTTACCTCCGAGTGTGTGTCTCTGCATGGGCGATTTTGTCAACTTCATAAATGCCATTAAGTTGTGCGTATTCTAACATGCTAAGTAGGTGTTCTGAAAAGTATATACGTTGTCATCAAGCCATGATTTCTTCATGACGTGAATGCTGGTTCAAGTGCCATTTCGGGAAAAATGTAAGATGTTACTCAATGTGGGTCTCGAGCTGCCAAAGGCATGCATTCATGGTATCCAGAATAGTTTGCAATGGGGGTCAAAATTGCTATAGGATTAAAAATACTTTCCATATATTGGCACTAGAGGTAGTCACTGCAATACGATCGTGCTAATTTACAAAAAATAAGGGGTTTTAATTGATAAAACTACAGTAGTATTTTTAGTGTCTTGTTCTCAAAATGTGATGTTACTGGTCATATAGCTGCTATCATTCAATGTTCTTATCCCCTCAGTTTTAGAGATGATGGCGGCAGTTTTGAACTCCTGTAATATTAGCAACCAGGACTGTTACGATTCAAATCAGCCATAAACGGAATCTTCATGAGTTTTATTTTTTGTAATTATATTCCCACATATGTTTCTTTTATGCGTTCTTTATATTCTCACTAGTCCTTTCTGGACCTGAAATGCCTTCTCTTCATATTCTGTCAGCCCTTCTGGACTTCAGTTTCCATCTTGCAAAGATGTTGCTCGTTATTTGCAGTCGCATTATGGATTCAGTGATTCCAACCTGCCAATAGATCAAGGCATTGACGGAGTTCAACATGCGAGCAATACAGAATTTGTAAGTTTTAAGTGAATAATAAGTGTCTCTCTAGCATAATAATGGTGTCCAAAACGGTCATCTCTTTGGAGTTCATGCATTTATTTTTATAGGGTTTGCAGCAGCACGCAGGTTCTATCCATAAACCCGATGAGATAAGGCACAACATCATTTCCAATCCACCTGTGCGTAGTTCATTATTATCTGAAGCACACGGGAAGGAAGTAAGCTTGGTAGATATCGATAAGCTCCCTGAGGTTCAAGTAATCGATACTTTCGAATGTCGCAACTGTGACATGACTTTCAGGGAAAAAGATGCATACATGCAACATCTGATGTCATTTCATCGCAAGACCACGAGGAGGTTCAGACTTGGTTCGTCAGTTGGGGACGGTGTCATAATAAAGGATGGTAAATTTGAGTGCCAGTTCTGTCACAAGGTGTTCCTGGAAAAGCGACGTTATAATTGCCACGTGGGAATCCACGCGAGAACCAATGTCAAAAAGTCTCAAGAATTGCGAGGTCATGCTACTGTCAGGAAGAAGAGCGTTAAGTCATCGACCAAGAATGCAGTGCCGGCACGGACTGCTAAGTTGGATGCTTTGCTTCAAGTTGCAGAGACTTCCTTTTTAGAGACTTCTAGTTTTGAACGTGATGATAAACATGAAGATGGTCCCTCTCCTGATGCAACAGTGGTATGTAAACATGTATTATTGTTCAACTGTTTGCTTAGTATGAATTCTTTCTGGATATTGTCTTTTTAAAATCTTCTAAATAGGTAGGTGTGTAACTGATCGTACCAAAAAAGGTGATCAACATGCCGGACCCATGGTTGGATATCTGGTATGCCTTTGTTTAGCCTGAAAAGAAAGAACAAATGTGAACTAAGCCGGGGCTTCACCGGTGAAGGCCCTCCGGCGTGAGGATAAGTCAGTCGTTCTTTGGTCAAAAACTGAAAGGAAAAAGAGAGAGAAGTTAACCTGCTAAATAGGGTCGAAGTCCCTATTTATATCGTAAACCTTGCCTATTCACCAAAATTCGATCCTTGAAATCTAGGGATTTGGGTCTATCCTCATAGGTGAGGTCATCTTATCCGTACTAGGGCAACGTTTTTAGAAGTTGGGCGGAAGAAACGTTGGTGGGCCGATGTTGTGGATTGGGCCAGGCCTTCGTCTTTCACAGTTATGATACACTGTCAATCTCTAACAGTCCAGCTCGTTGGTATCGAGCTCAGTTATAGCAAGGAACGACGTGCGAAGGACCATCGGAGCGGACAAGGATAACTTGGTGGGACTTCGCTATGGACTCTTCGATGAAGGAGACGTCTCTTGCTCGGTTTCTACAAAGTAACGAGCCGAGGATGGAGACAAACGATCTGGACAAGTTAATTGCCCAACTAGGTCAAACGGGTTGAGAAGCGTATCCATACGCCCGTGTCGGTTTATCCCTTTCAGTAACATTGTTATCAAGGTGAATATTAGAGTACTCCCTCCGTCCTAAAATGATAGTCCCATTTCCCCTTTTTGTTTGTCCGAAAAAGTTAGTCCCATTTCTAAAATTAAGCCTTTAAAATCACTAAATTTCCAAAACTAACATTGTAACCTTAAATTGTTTGAAAAGTCAAACAGGACTATCGTTTTGGGACGGAGGGGAGTTTTAGTATGACTATGTTATTGTTGGATCTCATACCCAATCTGGAAAAACTCGACTTTCTGTTTATGATTTGCTTACATTTATTGGCAGGGATGTCATATTTGCGATGCAAAGCAGCACATTGACATTGTAACGAATTTCGAGGAACCGGGGCACGATGAAGTAGGACTCGAGGAAGGAAAAGTATTTCAATCATTGCCAGATATATCCAAGGATATAGGAAGCAATGCAAATATGGAAGAGTGGCCCGATTCCTTTATTAGCCTTGAACCAGAGGCTGTTAGGGTAGACATGAATAACAGACATCAGCTCACGAGTGTATGTGTTTGGTGCAGATCCGAGTTTTACCATGAGGCTATTGATTTGGAAAGCCTGTCTGATTCAATTGGTTTCATGTGTTCGACATGCAAGGCAAAAATCTCTGGCCACTTGGATATCGGGTTATCAATGTCTTCTTGCCGTTTCTGATCAGTATTATGACTGCGTTGTTGTTTGGTTCTCAAATATGAGGTAATGTTCAAAGCATTTTTCTTTTACTTGCTATAGCTGCTTTAAACTGACTGACTTGCTATTGGTATGTTTTATATGTACTCCAACTATAATGATATAAGTTGGATAAATATGTTTTATTAACACCTTCTTTTTCCTATTTTTTCACTCGCTCTTTTCCAACGAGAGAGTCCTGAATTTCTTTGGTTAACTTAATGAGTTTTGACCTATTCATGAAGTTTTATTTCCTAAAACATAACTAATTAAGGCATGTTTAATTTTGATTTGATCAAGTCCAACATTGACTTTCAATAATGGGAAGTGGAATCTTTTCGTTGAAAAAAAAAGGGAGTAGATCACAACATATTATCTACCTCGAGAACTCGCAGGAAATATAAAGAAAGTTTTGATTAACATTCCGGCTAGTACATGATAGGGGGACATATTTTTGAACTAAATCAAGCAAGTCCATGGTGATGTTATAGCACTTCCAAGACATGAGCAGTTCTTTTGTAGAAAGGAATAAGCACAAGAATTCTACCACAGGCATGCTGCATGCTTTACATTGTATAGTACTTCCTCCGTCCCATAATGTTAGTTCCTTTTGAATATTCAAAGATATTTTTTATTTTGAATTGGCAGTGTGAAGTTGATAGTGATTCAGAGATTGGCGGATCAGTCGTCCAAATGTTGCTGTCTCCAACTAGTTCTCATTTTGGTCCTCGATCTTCTTTAGGAGAGTTAGTTATGGACAATGAATTGGGGGGGGGGCTACTTGTATGTATGACCTACCTGAGTTTTACTTGCTACCCTTGAAAAACATTATTAATTTGTCATTGCTTATTGGATGCATGGGAGATAAATGTGATTTGCATGGTACAACACCTCAATGCACATCGGTTGATTATTCTATTCTGGTTTGGTCCCTTGTTGATACAACACTTTGATGCTCCTTGGTTGCTTTCATCTGTTGCTCTGGAGTATCATTTTCTATATGCACATGCATACGTTCTCTACTCCCTACGTACTCCCACGTCCTGAAATAATTATTCCACTAGTGGAAACTAATTTACTATTTTTCCGTATTTTGTTTTTATGATTTTATTTAGTAATGTAACATAATAACTTTTAATATAACTATATTGTATATGAATTAAAATGTTTGCTTATATCACTACTAGAAAAACGCGTTTTACCCACGGAAATTTCCGTGGGTAAACACCAAATTCCGTCACTAAGATTATGTTACTGACGGAAATTGTCCGTGAGCTCTCCGTCGGTAAAATATTGTTGCTAATATTGACGGACGTTCCGTCACTACTACCCACGGATAATCCGTCAGCAAGGCCAAAATAGCCGTCGGTAAATTCAAAAAAATTCCGTGGGAAACATTTTCAGGTCACCGGTCGGAATATTACCGGCATATTCTGACGGAAAATTCCGTCACTAATCTAGTAGTTACTGACGGTAATTTCCGTCAGAACATTCCGGTGATCTTCCGCCGGTGACCGGGGAATTTTTTCCCACGGAAATTTTCGTGGGTAAACTGAACAGAAATTAAAAATTCCCACGGAAATTTCCGTGGGTAAACTGAACAGAAATTAAAAAAAAATTGTTCATTACAGGTAGGCCACCTGTAACAAAACCTGCACATTCATAGTCTCACCATACTAAAACCATTCAATTAACAATAACATTCCCACCATACCAAAAGCTTCTACATAACAATCCAAAATAACATATTACAATACTTTTAGCTGTTTCAAAACAGAACATACCATATATCTCCAAATCAAATAACAGTCATCAACCATTACCGCCCCTACGACTTTGGGAGGTGCTAATACCACCACGACCACCCCTCCGTCCACTTCCATTCAAATTTAGGTATGGCCCAACAGATGAGTTAGAGTTATTACCGCTAGAAGGTTGCTGAGTCTGCTGTTGGAGCATAGGCCTCATCATTTCTTGCATTTTTTGGTGCATTTGTTGTTCCATTTCCTCCCGCATTTGTTCAACTTGGGTGTTTACTTGGGTGTTAAGAATCTCAGTCAAGCTTGCTATAATCTCATCTTTATGTCTCATCTCAGCATCATAGTCCATATTCTGACTGTTGGAGGAAGAAAAAGACAGAGAAGACCGGTTACTCAATGGCAAGTCATCAAAGAAACAAGCTCCATGCTCTCCAAAACCTGGCAATCGATCACCTCTTTGTCGCTTGTTTTGAATACAAATGGCCTTCCAAAGTTCTCCTCGAAAGGGGGGGTGTTCAGTGCTTTCAGGTTCCATAATTCCTTTCTCAATAGCATCTTCACGAGCACGCTCCACATATGTTTCCTGTTCATTATAGAAAAAGAAAAAACAATTAATATTGACAAAAATAAAAAGAGGTAGAGACTTCAGTTGCAGTAACATAATATACTGATATTTGTCACATCTGCACTCGAAAAATTCTCTTTACTGTTCTTTGCCCCCATTGACAAAATTTCCTGGCTCCGCCACTGGTTATAAATAACCTAGTTCTTTATCATGACAACGTACGTAAATATTGTATGCAAAACTGAATTGATGTCAACCGGCTGATTAAGTTGCCAACATTATTCAGATCATTATCATTCACCAAAGACAAAGTTGTTTTCACTCCAGCTCACATTTTGAGCTTTCTTGGGGATATACTAAAATGGGTCCCCATATGACGGTTACATAAAAAGCTCCATTCTGATCTATGATTTACCACTTACATCCCTAATTTCAACAAAGTCTATTGTCATTGCATAGTATATAACAATAACAACTCTTCTGAGGGAAAGCCTTGACGGACAAAATTCATGTCAAGATATCTTAAACAGCTTAATGGCCAATATACACTAATTGTCAAATAAATCTGCAGAAACAGAATGTTTGAACAAGATATATTTCAACAACAAAATTCCAAACAAGAGATTTTTTAGCATTCCCCGGACCCCAGATGAGATTTTCCAGGGATTTTATAAATTGCAAACATGAAAAGAACAGCATAATTGAGAGCTGATTAAACAGATTTAGAACACCCAAGAATTTAAGCAAAACTGATTATTGTCCCTAATTCCAATCTCCAAACACTAAAAGGCGAAAAAGATGGAGCTTCACTAGTCTAATTCAAGCTCTAAAAATGACAAATTTCAATCTTTAAAGAGTTTGAATTGACACTTAAGAGAAAGTGAGTCTAGTGGCTGCAATAAAACCAAAAATAGAGCTAGAAGACAACCGACTATCAGCCAGCGATAGAGACTTCAGTTGCAGTAACATATCTAAACTCAATCCAATCCAATCCAATTATATACATAAGGTTGAAGCACCTTATGTATATAATTGAATGTAATTTCAACTTCAAACTTTGAATAACATCGCCAACCAAAGCAGAGATTGTAAAAGCAAAGTCTTATAATGATAAACTCCGTCCGCCTCAAAAATGATAGTCTCATTTTCTTTTTTATTTGCCTCAGAAAGTTGTCTCATTTCTAATATTCATTCCAAAACTTAAATGTAACTTTAAAATCAAAATGGTTGAAATGTCAAACAGGACTATCAATTCGAGACAGATGGAGTACAAAATTAAACAGTCAACTCTCAAAGCCTGCTTGTATCCCCTTTGCACTAGTCAGATTTACATTTTAGACTAAATAGGGAAAGAGATTAAAATCAGTGGGCTGATTTTTCATGATCGGTAATCTCGATAAAAGACGGGACAGAACGCTGATGTATGTTATGATTGTCCACAAATTAGGTTTGTGTAACTGGGTTTGGTTAAATTAGTAAGGTAAATTCAGATTTCTTTTTACCTAAAAATCCTGCACCATAGATTTTCTTAATACAGCGACTTGGCACAATCTTAACGGGATCCGTTTTTCCAGTATAAATGAACCATCCGTCCCCAATGAACACCCAAACGAAACAATCTCATCTATAATTACTGATTCAGATATAGATGCCTCAACTTTTGCTCTGTTACTCATCTTCTTCTTCAACTTTCCCAAAAATCGTTCAAACGGATACATCCATCTGTATTGAACGGGACCACCAACTCTGGCTTCATAAGCTAGGTGAATTGGTAAATGCTCCATTGAATCAAAGAAAGATGGCGGAAATATCTTCTCGAGCTTAGATATTGTCACCACAATGCTCTCTTCTAACTTTTTCATATCATCGACACGAAGAGTGCTCGAAGTCAATGCTCTGAAGAATTCACTCAATTCCGTTAAGGCAACCCATATTTCAGTAGGAAGAACGTCCCTAAATGCAATAGGAAGCAACCTATCCAATAACACGTGACAATCATGACTCTTCAACCCATATATCGTTCCTTCTTCCACATTGACACAATTGCCAATATTAGATGCATACCCATCCGGAAGCTTCAAGTCTTTCAACCACTGTAGAACACGTTGTTTATCCTCTCTAGACAACACAAACGGCGCAACTGGTTTGAAATCTTTCCCATTATCTTTAACAATGTTGAGATTCACCCTATTACATACTGCTTCGAGGTCTAGCCGACCATTAGGGGTATCCTTTGTTGTAGACTTGAAATCCATCACTGTGTTAAATACATTGTCAAACACATTTTTTTCAATATGCATGACATCAAGGTTATGTCGAATCAAGTTTGTCTTCCAATAAGGCAACTCCCAAAATATACTTTTTTTGATCCAGTTGTGATCCTTACCAAACCCATCTAATCTGTCTTTTGAAAACTTCTTCCCCCACCTGACAGCGGACAACTCAGACACCCGCTCAAAAATATCTTCACCATTCAAATGAGGAGGGGGGCCCCGACACTCAACTCTACCTTTAGTAAATGCATTCTTTTGCCTACGAAATGGATGGTTACTAGGAAGAAACCGCCTATGACAATCAAACCAACACTGCTTTTTATAATGCTCTAGTCTGAATGCATCAGTATCTTCCATACAATACGGACATGCCAATCTCCCATGAGTGCTCCATCCCGACAATATACCATACGCTGGAAAGTCATTAATTGTCCACATCACCGCTACCCTCATGTTAAAGTTTTGCAACTTGAAGGCATCCCATGTCTGCACACCATCATTCCACAATTGTTTTAGTTCATCCATGAGAGGTCGAAGATAAACATCAACATTTTTGCCTGGATTCCATGGCCCAGGAATGAATAAACTCAAATACATATAAGGATCGGTCATACATAACCATGGGGGAAGATTATAAACCGTGACTATAACAGGCCAACATGAATAAGATTTCGCCCCCGGCCCAAATGGAGAAAACCCGTCTGTACATACTCCCAACCTTATATTTCGAGGATCTGCAGCAAAATCGGGGTAAGTAGCATCAAAATGCTTCCATGCTTCTCCATCGGAAGGATGAGTCATCACACCCTCTTCACGAGGACACTCTTTGTGCCAACGCATGGCTTCCGACCTATCTTTTGATGCGTAAATTCGTTGCAATCTCGGTATGAGCGGCATATAACGCAACTGCGCCCGAGGCACATTCTTCTTGTGCTTGGCACTACCCCTACATGGTGGCTTATATCTACTAAGCCCACACATAGAACAAGAATTGAGACCCTCATTCTCCTTGTAAAAAAGCATGCATTGATTTTTGCACGCATCAATTTTATCATAACCAAGACCAATATGCCCCACCAACTTTTTAGTGTCGTAAAAATTACTAACCATCTTATTTTCTTTTGGTAGCAACCGTTGTATCAATGACGTGACACGGTTGTATGTATGTTGGCTCATATTTGAATCAGCCTTGATATTAAGAAGCTCAGCCACTATCTCCAACACTGTGGACTCTGCACCTTCATAAACTTTCTCATTTGCAGAGTTCATTAAATCCATAAACTTCTTTGCATCAGGATTAGGTTCCTCTGTTGGATTAGGGGTCCAATCAAACTCTGGACCGGCTGCATCTCGAACCATATCATCCATTCCCACGGACGGCTCTATTTCATCAACCAATTGTTCAGGTTCCCTCCTTTGATCACGTTCAACAATGGGATGATTTTGAACACTTGTTACAACGGGATAGGGCTCGCCATGCGCTACCCATATCTTGTAACCATCAACGAACCCTACATCCATAAGATGTTTCTTAACAAACCCATCACCAAGAAATTTTTTATTCCTACACTTTCTGCAAGGACACCTAATCTGCCCATCGCGCATGCATTGGGGATGCGATCTAGCAAACTCCACAAAACGATCTAAACCTTTTACGAATTGAGTTGTGATACCCCTTCTATTAGGATTTCTACGATTATCCATCCAACTACGATCATTATCAGACATGTTTAGCACCTGCATTTCATAATATTTTAATATTATAGATTTAATTAAATATTACTATTCACCAAATTTGAATTCCCAACATCAAGTAAACATCAAGTAACAGAGCACAATTCACCAAATCTACAAATGTATTTTAGCAAATAGTGAAGCATCCAGCATATATAACTGCAGCAACAAAACAAAATATTTCTTCATAATACTAAGTTGCGTACAAAAAGATTATTCGTAAAGTGTCCAAATCATAGTTGGTAAATTTGTCGGTTTCTCTCATGAATGACAGAATCTAAAGTAATGCCGTACCTAATTTCTATTCGTAATGGCCTGCGACGGAATTTGTTAATACAGATGAAGCTCGTTAACAATTAAATATGAACAAATAATTAAGAAACTCAATAAATCACCCAATATTTTGCTCTGCTACATCATTTTAGCTGGCTAGTCTTTTTCGAGTATGATTCTTTTCTATAATTCTGTTTCATCAAGTTCAGAATCTATTTGTCGGCTTTATCATCTTAAGCCCGACTCCAGATTTTATAAATACGTACCCAAAAGAAAAGAGGCAAATCCAAAATTTTTAGCTACATTTTTTGTATGGATAATGGAAAGCAAAATTATCCTAAATCACCAAATGGGGATAACATTGTCGACCAAGGGTGCTTTATGGGCTGTTCTAGCCACGAGAAAAAGTACTTCACCACCACCAGCACCGACGAGCAACACAAAGAAAGCAACAGTATCAAGATCAACATGAAAATTTACCTATTAGCATAACATCAGTTAAGCACATCATAACAAAGGCATTAAATTCACAAGTCAAATTAATCACAAAACTAAAGAAAACGGAATAAAAACTAAGAAACCCTAACCAGTTAAAGGTTCGATTTGAGGCACAGGGGACGCCGGAGAATAATAGTATTTGGCTGGAGAGAAAGATAGAGAGAGAGATTAGATAAGGAAAAACTGAAGGGGGAGGGGGCGGCTAGCTAGGGTACAACATTCAAACAACAAACCTGGAAAACAAATCACGAAATTGGAGGCGGTGGATGATGACGAACGGAGGGCGATGAAAAATGTAAGGCTAGCTAGGGTACAACATTCAAACAACAAATCTGGAAAACAAATCACGAAATTGCAGGCCGTGGATGATGACGAACGGAGGGCGATGAAAAATGGAGGACGACGGTGGCCGGTGTTGGTGAATCGGAGGGAGGAGAAGGGCAGGCCGTCGACGAGTGCGGCGTGGGGGGTTTCTTCGTTCGTTGGAGATTGGAGAGAAATCAGAAAATAGAACCAACTGAATAGGAAGGGGCCGGGCAAAGGGTTTTAATTTCATTAAAAATGTTACCCACGGAAATATCCATGGATAGTTCCCACGGACACAATCCGTGGGTACTATCCACGGACTATCCGTGGATATTTTTACAATCCGTGGGTAATTGATTTTTTCCCACCAGTAGGATTCCCGCGCTGACAGAGCCAAATATTCCGTCAGTAGCCTTTTTATTTCCGTCACTAATTCCAACGGAAAGTTTCCGTCACTAAATTCCGTGGGTAAAACGCGTTTTCCTAGTAGTGTATAAATTTAGGAAAATTGTGTCAACTTTTTTAGTAATAATTAAAATAATTATTATAATTAACTAATATTATTAATTGTACTTATTAACATATATAATAACTATTATTATTCACTAATAATATTAATAGTTATAATTAACCTATATACTATATTAACTATTATAATTAATTAATACTCCCTACGCCCTAGAGTAAGAGTCCTACCTTGTTTGTGCACACTTATTAAAGACAATAGAAAATTGGTAAACATTGCAGGTCTGTTGAGGGTATGATTGTCCAAAATACTATTCATTCTTTCTCATCATTTGTCTTTTAAGGAAATAGACTTTTAGTAGGACGTACAAAAATAGAAAGTAGGACTCTTACTCTCGAACGGAGCGAGTACTATTAATATTAAATATTAAAATTTATTGTATAATGAATAACTAAACTATTAATAATAATAGTTAACTTATATAGTAATTATTATGATTAACTAATAATACTATTAATAGTAATAATTAATATATATAGTAACTATTATGATTAACTAATACTATTAATACTATTAATAGTAAATTTTTAGTTTATTTAATAGTTAAATATAAATGTTAAAAATAATGAGAGTTAATTACTAATAGTCAATTGTTATTTGTTTAACAATATTAACTAATTTTATTAATTACTATATAAAGTAATTAATATAGTAATTATTACTAATAATAGTAATAATTAGTATATAGGGTAACTAATATAGTTAACTATAATAGTAACTATTACTAATAATAGTAATACTTAACTATAGTACTTAACCAATTTAGTTAACTATTACTAATAATAGTAATAGTTAACTATTATAGTTAACTATAATAGTTACCCTATATAGTAACTAATATTATTAGCTAATAGAAAAAAATGAAGTCACTTATTTAAGAGGGTAGTGTTGATGTGGCATCACCAAATTCAAGCTTCTTCCATGACTTGTCCACATGGCAACACATTAGCCCTCCTCACCAACTTTAATATATATATATATATATATATATATATATATATATATATATATATATATATATATATATGTGTGTGTGTGTGTGTGTGTGTGTGTGTGTATATGTATATAGGTAGGTAGGTAGGTGCTCAAATGAGAACCTAAATATCGTAAGAACCGTGAGAACCAATCATAACCATTAGATTAGAAAAAAAATCAAGGGTCCATATGTTAGATACAATTGATACACTTAGATACATTACAAAAAATTCGATATTACACTTGGATACAATAGGTTAATAAGTATTGTATCTAAGTGTTGCACTTGGATACACTATGTTAAAAACTAATGTATCCAATTGTTTTTTGAAAATTAACTAATGTATCCAAGTGTATCCAATGTATCTAACATCTGGACCCTTGATTTTTTTTTTCCTAATCTAATGGTTATGATTGGTTCTCACGGTTCTCACAGGAGCGCGACCCTATATATATATATATATATATTTCTAATTAATTACTCCTACTCTAAATTGTGCTTCCTTTCAAAATATTTTCTCCTTCAAGCTTTTTAAGGACATGAACACTTGCTTCACTGCCCATGTTGTTTTTATACACATTTAAGTTTAATTTGTAGAAATGAGAAAAACTTTTTAGGACAATGAAGAATAACAAATGAGAAGATCATTTCGGACAAGAGGGAGTAATAAAAAAGCTTGGCAAATACTACCTCCGTCACAAAATGATCTTCATGCTTTTTTCCGCCGTTACTATGAAGGAACATTGAGGTTGAGCCATATTTTAAAGTTGATTTAATTATATACTAATGAAAATCTAAAATTTGTTAGTGATACAACATCAAGAATACTATCAATAACAAGTTTTAGATTTTCGTCCAAGTTACCCATATTCTTCGGGAAGGTAATAGTGTGGTTGATTTCTTGGCTAACATGGCAGCGGAAAAAGAAAGGGACCTTCTCTTCCTCAACAATTCTGATTTCCCTCGCCAATGCATAGGTTTTCTTGCATTAGACAACGAAAACATGTGACGACCCGTCCCAATTTCATATAAATTTTACACAGAATATTATTTTATAATTTAATTTGTGTTAGTTTGATTATTTTAAAAGACTTACTTGATCTATTAAAATATTTAATAAAAATATTTGAGTTGCAAAATGATTAACTAGCATGAGTAGAAGTTAAAATAGTTGAGTTAGTAATTATAAATAATGATAAGGGGGTTAAGTGTTAAAGTTGAAACCTTGGGGGTTAAATGTAATTAGTTAAACTTGGAGGGGTTTGAGTGAAAGTTGAAATTATAAAAAATCCTTCCCCCTCCCTCTCTGCGTGTTATACACACACTCAAACACATAGCATACTTTCCCAATTCCTTTCCCAGGTTGAAGAAGGTAAGAGCTTCTTTCTTAATTTGATTTTCTTACTTTCAATTAATCCTCCGTTCTAAAATCCGATTTCACCAAAATGTTCAGGGCGTTGAATAGGTCGTTTCTAGCCGAATAGAATTTATTTTCATCGATACTTTCCCCGTAGTAGGTAAGTTATTATTCACCCTTTTATATTAAAATTGTTCATACATATGATATATGATACTTTTTCTGAAAATTATTGCTTAATGGGTAGTATGGAGGTTAATTATACATTTTGGTATTATGTGATATTATGCACATTTTAAATTAAGTTAATTGGCTTAAATAAATATTTGAGGGAAGTTATAATAGTACTTTTGAGACGGTGATTTAGAGTTAGAATGTTAAATAAATATTTGGGGGAAGTTGTAATAGTACTTTTGAGACGGTGAAATAGAGTTAGAGTAAAAAAATTTAGTTTGGCTGGCGGAGGTGTGTGGGCGGCCGCCCAAATAGGGCATGCGGTCGCACATCTTTCTGAATGGTTTTGGTCGTGGTCAGAGTGGATTTTGGGCGACGGCACAACACGTTTTGGGCGGCCGCACAGTTGACTGGAAAAACTGAGTTGTTCCACATTATATTATACTAAGTTTTTCTCGTTTTTTGTTCCTTTTAATTATCCGTTCATCGTGTGTGACCCAATAGGATTATATTAAGTTGGCAATGATCCCGAACCGTTCAGATCTCGTAAATCATAAGCGGACTCTAGCAAGCCATTATGACACCAATTAGTATAACTTTGAAATCCAAAGTTTCCTAAAATAGAACATATCACAATCCCTTTGTCACGCGATATCATATTGGACATAATTCATGGTCCACGTCAACTTATGTTGTCGAATGCTTTCTCGATCCCGAGTAGATTGATATGAGCAAATGACATTGATCACATCAATTCATTTTGGTTTGGCCATACACTATTATCAATCTCACTCATCGAGTGGCCAAGCAGATATCTCTTTTGAGAGAGGGACAAATTCCATCTTGACTTATCGTTCTTCCTTACAAGAATCCGATTATGCCAATCGTAGCCTTTATAACCACCCGGTTAAGGGTAGTGTTTGAGTACGTCAAACATAATGTTCATCATGTGGAAGACCATGATAATCTCATGTCTAAGGATTCAAATGGTATAACTATTATGAGATTTAATTATGACATTTGACCACGACATAAATCTCATAGGGGCCAGTCCAGTATTTTTTTCTCCAATAAATACCCATAAGTCTATATGTAGCATACACATAATCATCATATGATTATCTATTAAACTTATACTAGTAATTCATAATTACTAGGGACGGATATTATTATAATAAATATGCAAAAGATATAATAATCGGGTTTGTTATCTCTATAACAATAAAGCTATGATATAACGTATAGGCCTTTCTCAAGGGCCCAGGGCATAATATCCAACAACTATATGCATGATCCCGCTGCATCTCCCTATTCTAATAAAATTGTGCGAACTACGCTGCTTCTCACATGAGAGGAATGTAGGCAATCCTCGTCTCACACTCCGAAATACTTTATTTCCATAAATGTCAAAATATTACAACTTATATCTATAAAAGACAGTACAAAACGTCACTAATAGTCCAAAATGATCTATAACCCGCTCCGAATCAAACTATACTGTCTCGATCCCCGATCAACGGTTAACTGCAAAAATACAAATTGGAGGGGGATGAGCTGGGGGGCTCAGTAAGAAAGGGGATACACTGCATCATAGAGCCAATAGAACACAAACACCAAATAACTTTGTCCATGGAATTTTAAATATGGACATTTCAATAAGATTCTCATTTCATTATCCGAACAACCAATCAATCATACTTCACAGTCCCGATGCACTAATTATATTCGGACCCAATAGATTAACCAATTTAACGATCCGATCGAAACCCCGGGCTGTGTCAGACTCAAGAGGTGGCTCGTACGAATTCAAGAGGTACTCCCACCGCCACTTACGATGTAGCACTTTGTTCCTATTGGTCCCAGAGGGCAACAAGGGTATAGAACCGTTAGGGGGGGGTGAATAGCGGTTTCAACTTTTTTAAAAATACCTTTACAAAATTCAACCGTGTACTTATCATTTTAGCCAACTGTGGTTCATAGCAGAAAACCAAACTAATATAATGCACAACGGAGGTTTGCGGTTTGGCTAAAATGGATAGATAAAGAGTTGTGCGGATAAAGTGGGTTGAAAAACAATATGATGCACAAGATAATTATAACTTAAAGATCAAAGGAAAACACTTGTCATTTTTCTGATCATTTCATAGATGAACTTGTGAGAAACCACAAACATAAAAATAAAGAACACAACAGAAAATAAAGATCAAACACGCCAATTTGGAGAGGTTCGTTCTTGAATGAACTACGTCCTCTACCCAGATGGTTAGTCTAGGATTTTCTAATAGCTACTAGACTTGTATTAATTTAGAGGAGACTTTACAAGATTACAAAGATGAATCTAAACTCTAAACATACAATCTAACCTATCAAAGCTATTCTTAAAACAGTGTTTTCGAATAGTATAATCTATGTGATCATACAATCCTGGTGTGTGTGTGGGAAAGAAATCAAATGCTCTAAAGATCTAAGTGAAGATGTGCATGATGAAATCTTTCGTGATACAAGGCCGAGAAATGAGAGCTTGTATAGCTTGAAGCTTGATGAAGAATTCTGGGTTTGGTAAGGAGATCTATGAAGGTTTGAATTTCTGGGGAAAATCTTCAAAGCAAACTTTTGAACACTTGGAAATTTTCTCTTGAAAGCTCAGCAACCTTCATTGTTGAAAAATGAATGCTATTTATAGTGAGAGCAGTCTTGTGACCGTTGGACAATAATCTGGTCCAAATCTTGAAGGTACAACTGCTGTCAAAATCCCATTGGTTGAGCTGTCATTGTCATCCTTAGTTTTGTCTTGTAGTCCTCGGTAGTTGTAGCACCACTACCTGACATTGTCCTTTGTTGCAGAGAGAGGACTAACGGTAAACATTTGAATTTAATGGACAAAACCGACATTCCTTACAGAAACTCCAAGTTAACTTGATGTTATATGTCAAATCATAAAACATTAATTTTGTTGGGTTTCGTGCAATCATGCGCAGCAGAAAGCGTTACATGAAGAAACCCAAAGCCTAGATCCGCTACAATCAATAATTCATAATACATAAGATGAAAGAAACTAACCCTTGTAGATCGAAATATGAAGCCTTGGATTTCGATGCTAAGAAGAGCACCCTCTACCGGTGATCCACACGTCGAGCGAATTCAAGAACTCTTCTTGACTTGACTGCCAGGTCATTCAGATTGAAAAATTTGATGAAGAACGATTCTTCGATTGCTCCCTTTGACTATTATGGTTTGATGATTAGAATAATCAAACCTAATAACCCTAATATAATATGTGTATTTTCTCTCCCCAAGAAAGAACTTGTGATTTCACAAATCAATGTTATGGGACTGAATCCCGGTTGTACATATTATATACTAGAGGTCTCCAAGATCCTTTAGGGTTTAAGACTTCCTGTCCAATAAGAAAATCCTAAAATAAACTGCAGTGCGCCGCACCAACCGTACGGCTCCAAGACAGCCGTATGTCTCTCAAGGAGCCGTACGGCTCCTATCCCGTACTGACTCGTTTTTCGCTCCTTTTAATTATCCGCTCTGTGTGTGTGACCCAATAGGATTATACTAAATTGGCAACGAGTCCAAACCATTCAGAACCCGTAAGTCATAAGCGGACTCTAGCAAGCCATTATGACTACCCAATTAGTATAACTTTGAAATCCCAAAGTTTCCTAAATAGAACATAACAAAATCTCTTTGTTACACGATGTCTATTGAACGTAATCCATGGTCAATGGTCAACTTACTTTGTTCAATGCTTTCTCGATCCCGAATGTATTGATAATACTGTGGACACCCCGCCTTGGACCGCTCACCCCGATTGCACATTTGATTTTGTGTTTCTTCTTTTAAGTGTTTTTCGTTAGTTTCTGTTACTTCTGTTAAGTTCCTGACTGACTCTGTTAAGTTCAGGGGCTAAATTGAATAACAGTTCTAACTTTCCAGTCCATTTTGTCAAAAATGCCTTTACAAAGTCGCGCGCCTCCGCCTCCATAGGTCAGACGCGCGCGCCTTCCGCCTCCATAGGCTGGAGGCGCGCGCATCTGGGCGTCAGTTACAGATTCTGCCCAAGAATCCCTCCCTTTCTCAATTTACATCATTTTGCCCAGGAATTCCCTCTTTGTGACTTCGTTTTGGCAAAAAAAAACAACTGATTTCTACCTATAAAAACCCCTCTTCTTCACCATTTTGGGAAAGGACTTTGGAAGATAAGAAAATTATACGCAAACACCTTTTCAAGGCATTTTCAAGGCATTCTCCAAAGACACCCTTGAAGCTATTTGAAGTTTAGGTAATATTACTTCTCTATCTTCTTTCTACTTCATCTCTATCCATCTTCTTTTGTTTGATCAAAGTGTGCAATCACCCAATCCATTTTGGGACATGACATCAAAGGTCACTTCACTACATTGAAGTTGGCCAAGGAGTTATCTCCCCATATCCAATCCCTGTTTTTACCCCTTAAAATCTCATTTTCAAAGAATAGCAAGAACACATCATTTTTATGTCGATTATGAACAAGCAAGACCAACATTAGTTTGACGAAATGGGTTTTTAAGTACTTCCCATTTCATAATAGGGATGACCAACGCCGGTTCCGGTTCGCCATTTATGTGAACCTTAACCGGCCCTTGGTTACACCGGTTCCGGTCATCACAATCCGGTTCCGGTACGGTTCCGGTTCGGTTCCACACTACATTTTTTATATTTTTTTTATCATACAATAATGAATAAACGGGTTAAAATTTATTGAAAAATAAGGGATTTTTTTTATTTATCATACAATAATGAATAAACATGTTAAAATTTATTGAAAAACAAGGGATTTTTTTTTAATGGAAACGCCGGTCCGGTTCACCATTTATGTGAACCTTAACCGGCCTTTGGTTACACCGATTCCGGTTAACTCACCGGTTCGCTCTGGTTCCGGTCCGGTTACGGGCCGGTTTGGTCATCCCTATTTCGTAACCTAACCCCCGAACCTCAATACACGAATCTCTGGTTTTCGTAATAAAACTTAGGCTAATTATTAGGTTTTTCTTATGTTCCTCTAAAACATAGGTGGCGACTCTAAATTTCTAAAACCAAGTTAGACATCCTAGGATAGCCCACGCGCTCTAGCCTAAATCCGTGGTCTCCCGCCCCGGGGTATCTACAGTGGCGACTCCGCTGGGGACGTATTGAGGGTTAAACTTGCATTTTGTTCGTAATCTACATCTTTCTGGGCATTCTGGTTCCTGATCATGGGATGCGTGTGCCTCTGGCCTTCTAGGCCTAAGGCGCGCGCGTCTCACATCAGTAACCAGAATCGCCCGCCTCCCATGTGTTCTTCCCATTCTTCCTTTTCTGTGCTAATCATTTCTGCAGGGGTTCAAATGTGTGTTCAGGACAAGGGCAATCCCCTGAGTCCAAATGTCTGACAGGTTCACCCAGAAGTGGGCGCCTCTCAATTACTAGGCGTAATGCGCGCGCATCTCACTTCACAGGCCAGAGGCGCGCGCTTCTAGGAAGTTTTCCAAAACATGAACAGGTTCCCAGAACAGAACAGAATGATGGGGTATGGGCACAGTTGCCTGCATCAGGATTGATTTGGACCTCTAGACTGTTTTATTTTATGTTTTTCTTTTTATCAGTCACACGGGTGATTCGAAAGTTGTAAATTACGTGCTTATTTGCTTTTCTTTTGTTAAAAAAAAGTAAAAAAAATAAATAATATTTTGTCACTTGTTGGACCTCACACTACGTGCACCAATTCCTATATATTGCTCACTATCGAGTCGCACAAGTTTATAACCCCAAACCCGTCGAGGCCCGTCCTGGAAAGTTTCAAGCTCCACCCGACCTTGACTCTCTCGAAACGGTAAATCTCAGCCCGTGGCGTAGTTCATGACTACATGCCGGGGGTGACCTTTAAGCCTCTCTTTAGCCGAGCACAAGCCAACACATTCTAGTTAGGGTCTAACACACCGTGACTAAGTCGGTATTCATGTGCCGAGATTTCCCTAAACTAATGTCTTCAAATCATACATGCCGTTTCCAACAGAAACAAGTGGTTATTATGGACAAAATAAAAATCAGTTCCCGCATGTATGCTTTACTACATTAATTTAGTTTAATCCCGTCATGTGTATGATTCACAAGCGTGGTGAAATCCGATGAGTATATGGGATCGCGAGAAGGTCTATATACTAGTGTGACGATTCCACTATTTTCTTAGAAACACCAAAAGGGACCACGTCCCTCCGACTTATAAAATAAAAACAAAGTCATTTTCTTTATGTGGTTTGAGTCGTGTGCCCATTGTGTGTTCAAGCCTCTTTATGGACCGAAAGTGTTACTCAAGACTGACAAGGTCCTCTTCTTCAATTTAGGTCCAATTGGTACTTACCGCATCTACCGAGATTCAGCAAGCCGGTTAGTTCGTGAATTGATCACTCCAACAGCTCCAACAGCGTCAATGGCCGGTCCTTCTGCAAACGACTCCAACAACACCATGTCCCTCGAGTAACTCTCAGCATTGGTCCAAAATCTCCAAGAGCAAGTCTCCACTCTCAACAAGGAGGCTCAAAATAAAGAAGATTTCTGGCAAGCCCACCTTGACAATCAAAGGGAGGCTCATGAAGCCGAAATGGACCAAATGAAGGCTAAGCTCATCAAGCTTTCCAAGGGCAAAGACAAGGATGACATCGAGGAATCCGAATGGACCAAGGGTCTGTTTGAAAGCCCTTATGTTAGTACCCGCAACAAGAAAATGGGGGAACCAAGCACCGAAAGCAAGGATCACAAGATAGTCGATTCAATCATGGCCTACATCAACCAACGCTTCAACGGTCTCAACTTGGGGAAAGGCTCCGACACAAGCCTTTATCAGTCATCAATTCTCATGAGCACGATGACCACTCTCCCCGACAAGTTCAAGATGCCTGACATTAGCAACTTCAAGGGCAACTCTTGCCCGATGGCCCACATCGATACTTACATATGGGCTATGGTTTCGAAAAAGGTCTCTCCAAAGGTGATGGCAAAATGTTTCCCTCTTACTCTCGAGGGGGCCGCAAAATATTGGTATGCAACTCTCCCACTCACCATCCGTCTTGATTGGGACGCCGCCATGCTTGCCTTCAAGAGTCAATATCAAGGCAACACCACTCACCGCCCGATAAAGAAAGAGCTCGAGAACACCACCCAAAGGGACAATGAGTCCTTTATTGACTTCACAAGAAGGTGGAATGATAAGCTCGCTGAAATAGTGGAGAGGCCCAACCCAAAGGAGCAAATGGACATCTTCCTCAAGTGTCTAAAAATTGACCTCCGCACCCATTTAAGTGGGGCTTGCTACTCAGATTTTTCCCAAATGTATGAGGCGGGGGTCCGAATGGACGACTGCTCAAGGAGATCAAGAAAACTACTCCTATCTTTCGCTACAAGGCCGCCTCTAACTCAACAAAAGAGGCCTCTGTCAATGCCGTCACTACAGACAAAGGGAACTACAAGAAAGTACCACCGCCTCAAGGCAAGAAGTTCTAAAGTGACCGTGTCTACACTCCGCTCCAAGGCATGACTCTAGCCGAAGCTTTCGAGACCCTCAAGGCCAAAGGGCAAATTATCCTTCTACAAGGGTATAAGCCCAAGATGATTACCGCCAACCATGCTCATCACAATTGGTGTTACTATCATCAACATAGCGGCCATATTACCGAAGAATGCTTCAGCCTCCACAACATTGTTCAAGACCTCATCAACAAAAAGGAGTTCATAGTTCCTAGTGAGGGTGAGGTATATGTAATAGAGCTAGGCGAGAGTGAGGAGACCACTCATTCAATTCCCATTGTGAATGAGGGCTCCAATGATATGAATGAAATTGATAATTCTTGCTACGTTGTGACTTATGATGAGATAATGAGGGAAGTCTTAGAGAATAGGAAAAAGAAGCAAAACGGGAGTGTCAACATGCTAACTCGATCCGGCAGGGTCATAGCAAACAATCCCATCACTTATGCAGCAAACACCTCTTCTCCAAGATCGCAAACTCACGACATACCCAAAGATCCTTTATTAGTTCAAATCAAGAAGACTCAAGCAAACATATCCATTTGGGACCTCATTGCATCTTCAAAGAAGCACCGAGAGGTCGTCATCAGCAACCTCGATGACACATCAGTCTCTCCTGACACAACTCCCGAAGACCTTACTGCTATGATAGGCCACATACATTTTGGCAATGTCATCACATTTGCCGACATGGACCTTCTACCATTGGGGTCGATCACAATGAGGCCATCTATCTCAAGGTAAGGGCGAGAGGGAGACCTATTTCAAGAGTTTTGGTTGACGGTGGTTCCGTACTCAACTTAATGCCTTGCCGAATCATGGGCATACTGGGGCTAAAAAATTCAGATTTGCAGCCCTCTAGTCAAGTGATCCGATGATACGACAGTACTGCCCGCACAGTCATGGGCATGATAGAAGTAGACATTGAATTTGGGAGCATGGTTATGTCCGTCCTGTTTCAAGTGCTCGATGTCCCATCTTCATTCAATCTACTTCTGGGCCGGCCATGGATACATATTTCCAATGCCGTCCCTTCTACTATCCATCAATGTGCCAAGATCTGAAATGGAGATGAAATAGTGACAGTCATGGCAGAAAATGTCACTATCCACAAGAATGGGGGACCCGTCCACCAAATTCAACATGGGTTAGAAGACTCCACCCTCTCCGGCATCTCAATCAACGCCATTGACAAAGAAGGAGGAAATGGTCCATGGACTCTCGGCAATCACAAAGTCCTCCGCATGATGAGAAAAATGAATTACTTCCCCAGTTTAGGATTAGGGAAGTACCAGCAAGGGAGAAAGAAGCCCGCAGAGGTCCCTTTTGTCACAAACAAGTTAGGATTGGGGTACGAACCTTCTGAAGATGACATGAAATAAGAGCAAGCCGTCAAGAATGAAAAGGCTCGAGCTCGCAGAGAAGGCCGTCACTATGAAATCCCCAATTTGAGGCCTTATCGAAAAACATTGAATGGATACTTTGTGATACGTAAACTTGTGTATTTTAATAAAAAGAAAAGGATATGGACTAACTCAAGAACCTCACAAGGAACACGAGTTAGAACTAGATAAACCTAATCTCGCAAGACTAGGGCCTGTCCTCGCAAGGGCAGAAAGGGGTTTAAACCTCGCAAGGTTTAAGAACAATTCTCGCAAGAATTGAAGTAAGTTCGCAAACTCACAAAGGAAAATTTTATTCAATCACTCAATGCCTTACAACTACATCTCGTAGGGTATTTATACTACTCTTGGAACATCCTTCCAAGATAGGATAAACTAGACATTAATTATTAAGAGATAATTAAAATAAAGATAAGAACTAGGTGAAGAAAACAATGTAAATTCGGCAAATCTGAACAGTCTGATTTGAACAGCCATAACTCTTCATGGACTTGTCCAAAAACATGCCATAAGTAGTCATATGAAAGATCACAACCTTATCTTCATCCCAACGCGGATATAATCACCATCTGGACTGTCAATGCGTAGATAATAGCCGAAAAAAATTATTCAAGAAACTGCTCAAACATTTAGCCCACTTATTTAAGCCCAACTAATCATGTTAACAAAGATTGGGCTCCAATTGACCCCTAAAGTCTGATCCACACCCTTGGAGCTCAACATTAGCTAATTTGCATTATCTTCTACCTTTGCTTCCGCATCATTCTCCTCTCCTTTAAAAGAGTTTGCCCACAAATTTTCGTCATCCAAGTAAGGGGACAGATCACCAACATTGAAAGTAGCACTCATATTACCAAACTCATCTGGTAGCTCAAGTTTATACGCACTCTCACCATACTTTTCCAACACTCGGAATGGGCCATCAGCTCTCGGCATAAGCTTGTTCTTCCCTTTTGAAGGAATCTCTCCTTGCGAAAATGCAGCCATACAAGATCACCAACCTTAAAAACATGTTGAGTACACCCTTTGTTGGATCTTTCTTTATACTTAGCATTTGCCTTCTCAATCTGAGCCTTAACTTGCTCACAAATCCTCATAAATACAGCTTGCCTCTCCTTTGCTTCAAAGATCACTATTTCCTTCTCTGGTACAGGAATCAAGTCAATAGGCATATACGGATTAACACCATAAACAATCTCAAATGGAGAACGACTAGTAGTAGATAAAGGAGTTCTATTGTATGCAAATTCAGCATGAGCAAGCTTAACATCCCAATCTTTGGTAGTTCTACTCACCAAACCACGTAATAAACTTCCAAGAGTCTGATTTGTCACTTCTGTTTGTCCATCAGTCTGTGGATGATGGGAAGTACTAAACAGCAACTTAGTACCAACCAAACGCCATAGGGTCTTCCAAAAGTAGCTAAGGAACTTAGTGTCCCAATCAGAAACAATTGACTTTGGAATCCCATGCAAACGAACAATCTCCTTATAGTATAAATCTGCAATATGAGATGCATCATCCGTCTTATGACATGGAACAAAATGACTCATCTTCAAAAGACGATCAACCACCACCATAATAGCATCCTTCCCCCTTTGAGTTCTAGGTAACCCAACAATGAAATCCATGCTAACATCATCCCAAGGCTGATCCGGCACAGGTAAAGGTGTATAGAGCCCTTTATGAAAGAAACCCTTTGATTTTTGACAAGTAGCACACCTCGCCACTACCTCCTGTACATTCTTAAGCATGTTAGGCCAATAAAAATGCTCACCAAGAATCTCGTAAGTCTTTTGCACACCAAAATAACCAGCAAGTCCTCCTCCATGTGCTTCTCTCACAAGCAATTCCCTAAATGAGCATTTAGGAATACAAAGCCGATTCCCCTTGAAAAGAAAACCATCTTGTACAACGAACAAGCCAGAAGGACTCTCTATCTCTTGAGAAAAATTTGGATCAGAATAATACTCTTTAATTTGCTCAAAGCCAAGCAACGTTGCATCAAGAGTAACAAGCAAACAATGTCTCCTCGACAATGAATCCGCAACCACATTAGAAACACCAGATTTATACTTAGAAGAAAACGTAAAAGATTACAAGAATTCTACCCATTTGGCATGTCTTGCATTCAACTTTTTCTGCCCATGTATGAACTTCAAAGCTTCATGGTTAGAATGAAGAACAACCGGCTTGGGATGGAGATAATGAGGCCAATGATCCAATGCTCGAACAATAGCATAAAACTCTTTGTCATAAACAGAATAATTCAGCCTTGCTCCACTTAATTTCTCACTAAAGTAGGCAATTGGTCTCTTCTCTTGTACCAAAACAGCTCCAATGCCAACTCTACTTGCATCACACTCCACTTCAAACTACTTCTCAAAATCTGGTAGAGCCAAAACAGAAGATGAACATAGCTTACTTTTGATTTCATTAAACGCCTTTTGAGCACTTGAAGTCCACACAAATTCTCCCTTCTTTGTAAGCTCAGTGATTGGGGCAACAATAGAACTAAAATTCTGAATGAAACGCCGATAAAAAGATGCCAATCCATGGAAACTTCTAACCTCCGTTGTTGATTTGGGAATAGGCCACGACTCATTAGCCTCAACTTTGGAAGGATCCACACGAACACCATCTCCAGAAACTATGTAACCAAGAAAGGTCACACTTGGCACCATAAACATGCATTTTTCAAGTTTCCCATACAACTTCTGCTCTCTCAACTTATCAAACACATTTCTCAAATGCATAAGATGTTCCTCCGTGTTCTTGCTGTATACAAGAATGTTGTCGCGCCCCTGACCCATGGTCCTACTTGGCCCCACGCTCGGGACACGATTGGAAGACGTCATAAAATATTTTAAGAACTTTTTTCTTTGTTTTCGAAATATACTTTCATAAAAGTTTAACACTTTAGAATAACTTTACAAACAACTTCCAAAAGGAAGTACTTAGCCCGAAGGCTTACAAACTTTGTTTACAAATACACAAACACCAACATTTTCCAAAATATAAGTTTTAAAAGATGATGAAGTCACGGATACTCTACCCCAAAAGGTTATACATTACATAATGTAGCCTTTACAAGACTCATATCACTACTAGAAATAAAAAAAAATAGCTATCAACAAATTGGTCTCCATACACTAAAATCGGTCTCTAAATAGCTAAATAGAGACGAACAAGTTGGTCTCTGTATTTTGGTAGCTAAAAACGACCAAATAAAATCGGTCGTTAAATGGAGACCAACATTCGGTCGCAAAGCCCAAAAAACGGTCTCTATTTTAGAGACCACCTAGCGGTCGCTAAATGGAGACCATTAAACGGTCTCTATTTAGAGACCAACTAACGGTCTCAAAATAGACGCATAGCCGTCTCTAAATTTACAACTATTGGTCTCTAAATTTACAACTATTGAGACCATAAGGTGGTCGCTATTTTTTATCTGCAAATTAAAAAAAAACAATATATCTATAAATAATATTTATTATAATAATGTAAATGGTGACAATATCAAAACAATTTGTGTTGTGACCTATTTTATACTTCAAATAATCTTTAAGCACAAAAATTAACAAAACATTCATTTGTATTATAAGATATTTGTAAGGGATTACACTATGACAAAATCAAAATATATTACAAATTGTTGATTAAAAAAATATATATTACAAATGTCTCATTTCTCTACACCACCACCACTACCCACCAGTCTTCCTCACTACCACACGGACAGCCACCATCACCCACCGCCTCTGCTGCCATCATCATCCTCAATAGCCCAAACAGCCACCATCATCCATCACTAATAATACTTCCACTCTGCAATTCAATAGGAAAAGAACATTAAAAGAGGTGAATTAAAATCAACCAAGAACACTATCTCTAAATCAACACACAAAATCACACAAACACTAAAAACATTAGAACACCACACAACCACAAGCACAAAAACGCACAAACCCAGATCTGCAATAGATCAAAAATCTAAACTTAGATCTATACCTTAGATACTAGATCTAAACATGAGAAAGAGATATTAAGGTGATGTGGGAAGGAGGAACATGGGGAAGTCCTACGGTGGCAGAGTGCGGCGCTTTGTTGTGGCTGCCGTGGTTACGGTATTCTTGGTGGTCATGGTGACGACGTCGGTAGTAATCGTTGGGAGGGGCGGAGGAAAGGTTAATGGGGTGAGGCGGATGAAGGGAAACGAGGTGGGGGAGGAAGAACGGTGAATGGGGGTGGTTGTGGATGAAAGGAAAAAAATGAGATAAGGTTGAAGGAGATGGGAAGATGAAGAAGTGAGAGAGTGAAAATCTTTTTTTTTAAGCAGAGAGTGAAAATCGTTGGGCAGCAATGTGTGGGGGGTGGGGGGGGGGGGGGGGGGGGGGGGGGGGGTTTAAATGTGTGTTAGGTTACAATTAATTGTGAGCCATTGATATCAATGTTATCAAGGGTCAAGATGGAGTAGAATAAGTTTGGTGAAGATCCATGTGATCTATTACTAACCAATGAACAATTGACACCTAATCTATACTCATTACCAATCTATTAATATTATTATTATCATTTTCACTCAAAAATCAAAATACTACTAGTATTATTATTAGTAGCATCTTTACCTTTATTTATATTTTTAATAAAGGTTGTTATTAATATTATTAATAAAGGTTTTTAGTAATATTATTAAAATATATAATGATAAAAATATTTAGATAATTAATAATATTTTTAGTTAATAATTAATAATAATGATGATATATAATTAATAAGTAATAAAACATATTTGGCTATTTGGTGAAAAAAAATAATAGTCATAATAACAAATAATTATAAATAAAAATGATAATAATCGCTAATCACCCATACCGTCATATACTTTACCACCAAACCACCATCATTAGCATCACTTAAACACCATCACCGTCCTCACCGCCACCATCTTCACTACTACCTTACCACAATCCTAATATCACTTTCAACACCACCAAAACTAACATTGACGTTAGGGGTGTAAGTGGTTCGGTTCAAACCTCTGTTTGAGACCGAACCGAACCAAACCATGCGGTTTGGTTTGGTTTTCAAGCATCAATGGTTCGGTTCAGTCTCAAATATTGGCAAACCACATGGTTCGGTCTTGTTTATGGTTTGGCCTTCCCAGACCAAACCGAACCAAACCAAACCGAACTGCAGTTTGAGACCGTGAGACCGAACCACCAAGCTGAACCGCCGACCAAACCACATTACATAAACTAATCATAAACCCCAGTTTCACATTTTATTTAATATTTTTGTACATTTATTATTAGATCATTACATAGACTAATCCTAACTCCCATTTTTTATTTTATTTAATATTAATTTCATCGTTTGTTATCTCCTTTGCGATTTGCGATACATAAATTACCAATTTCTCTCCACGGTCTATATTATAAAGTTTTTTTTTCCTTCGGCCTCTCTCTTCGTCTACCATTGTTTATCACCAATTCACCACACCACCACAACCCTCACAATTAACCACCACCACCATCCTACTTAAACTCTCCATACCACTACCAATCTCACACTAATAATTTATTAATTTAGTAATTTATTGATTTAGCTATTATTTCATTATTATATAAATAATATTACCTTCAATACTACCGCCACTAACTATGACATCACCACCATTTACCACCACCATCACCACTTAGCACCACCGCCGCATCACCCACCAGCTCACCCCCAATATTACAATCACAATCAACACCACCACAACTAACAATGATATCAGTACTATTTTTACCCATGTATATTGAATCAAAAATAAAAAACTGTAGCCGCCACTTATTAAAAGTATTCCAGTAAACATGAAATGTTTATAATGCTATATACTCTCTTCGTCTCACTATTTTTTGTCACATTTTACTTTTGATCATCAATATAATTCAACTTTGATCAAACATTAATGTTAATCAATTCATTCTAATAAAATTTAAAAGTTGTTATCGATAAAATACTAAATAATTTGTACTCCCTCCGTCTCAAAATAGATGTCGTTTTGAGAGTTAATTTTTGTCTCAAAATACATATCGTTTTACTATTTTCAATGCTATTTTGTTGTTGTATACCAACTCTACCCTTATTAATGATAGTGGACTATCTCTTAAACAATTATTTAATTGCCTAGGTAATTGCATTACTTTAGGGGTATATAAGACTTTTTCACATACATTAATTGTATTTCTTAATATGTGTAAAGTGGTTGAAACGGCATCTATTTTGAGACGGAGGGAGTATATAACAATTTAAGAAATTTACTAGGATGATCAGAATGACATTAATGTTTGGTCTTGTGTTGACCATCAAAAGTCAAATGTGGTCAAACTTAGTAAGATGGATGGAGTAAAACCTTACTTCATGGATGTTTTTATTAGTATAATCATTTTAATAAAAAATAATAAAATAAAAATGAAATATAATTATTTTTATATAATTAAATATTCGTAAAATTTTCAAACATATATAAATATAAGTGTGCGAGTGAGTGAATATATGTATTTTTTTTTTGAAAATAATAAAGACCACTTTTTGGTCTCTAAATAGTGATAAAAAAGTGGTCTCTAAATTCTATAACAGTCGGTCTCTAAATAGCTACCAATTTATATCCACAACAGAGACGAATTTTCGGTCTCCAAAACAGAGACGGAAAAGTGGTCGCTAAATCCATAATAGAGACAGATTTTCGGTCTCTAAATAGAGACCAAAAAGTGGTCTCCAGGCGTCGGTAGCTATTTTCATTTATTCTAGTAGTGGAGGTAGCTAACCCGAGTAAGCAAGGAGGGCAGAGCAAGCCACAATCCCGTTCAGATAACCGAGGTAATTTTGGGGGACAATCTCAGTTCCGAGGGCAACCAATCCCAAGGAACCCGGGTACTACTGCCGGGAACCAAAATAGGAGACTCTGTTCATATTGCCAAAGGGGAGGACACTCGGAGGACCAGTGTTGGAAGAAATAGGGGAAATGTATTAACTGGGCAGTTGGGGCATTTTGCGAAGGATTGCCCGAGATTCAGAGGTCAACCGACTGGGGTAGGAGCTGGTGCTCCACAGGGTCAGAAAAAAGACGCTGCGGGGAAGCCCAAGGTCCAAGGAAAAGTGTTTGCAATGAATCAGCATCAGGCAGATGATCCCTCAGTGATTGGAGGTATTGTTTCTATATCTAATGTGAGCGCGCGTACGTTAGTAGATCCAGGATCATCTCATTCTTACATTTCTGTGCAATTTGCTTCTTTACTAAATGCTGCATCTGAGTCTTTGCCCTATGTGTTAGAGGTGTAAACTCCTATGGGAGAGTGTTTGGTGACTGATAAAGTCTTTCGTGCTTGTGATGTGCTTATCTGTGGTCATGTCTTGTGTGCGGACTTGGTAGTTCTTCCGATACAAGATTTTGATGTTATTTTGGGTATGGATTGGTTGAGCAAGTTTCATGCTTCTGTTGATTGTCGTAGGAAAGTTGTTACTTTTTCTATTCCCAATGTGCCTAAATTTGTTTTTGAGGCTATGCCTTTGGGTAGGAATATTCGTATCATTTCTTATGTGAAAGCTAGGAGATTGTTGCACCGTGGTTGTGAGGGGTACTTGGCTAGTGTGCTTGATACTAGGAAAGAATCCCCTAGTTTGGAGAGTGTTCGGGTAGTTAGAGAATTTCCCGATGTTTTCTCTTCTGATTATGATATGCCTCCAGATCGTGAGATAGAATTTTGTATAGATCTTTTGCCGGGTACAGCTCCGATTTCAAAGGCACCGTATAGATTGGCTCCCACAGAGTTGAAGGAACTAAAGGTTCAGTTGCAAGAGTTGCTTGATCGAGGGTTTATCCTCCCTAGTGTTTCCCCGTGGGGAGCACCGGTTTTGTTTGTGGGGAAGAAAGACGGTTCTTTGAGATTGTGTATCGATTACCAAAAGTTGAATCAGGTTACAGTGAAGAACAAGTATCCTCTACCTCACATTGATGACTTATTTGATCAGCTTCAAGGATCCGTGGTGTTTTCTAAACTTGATTTGAGGAGTGGGTACCATCAGTTGAAGATTCGATCGGAGGATATTCCGAAGACTGCCTTTCGCACTCGGTATGGTCATTATGAATTCTTGGTTATGCCGTTTGGGTTGACTAACGCGCCTGCCGTGTTTATGGATTTGATGAATCGGGTTTTCCATCCTTATCTTGATTCGTTCGTGGTAGTCTTCATCGACGACATTCTTGTCTACTCTAAATCTCGAGAGGAGCACGAGCAACACTTGAGGACAGTTTTATCCATTCTTGCGAGGGAGCAGTTGTTTGCCATGTTATTTCAAAGGACGGGATTTCTGTGGATCCTTCAAAGATAGAAGCCATAGTGGATTGGAAGAGACCCGAGTCAGTGACCGAGATCAGAAGTTTTCTGGGTTTAGCCGGGTATTACAGAAGGTTCATAGAAGGGTTTTCGAGGATTGCTACTCCGATGACTCAGTTGACCCGGAAGGATGTACCGTTTATGTGGAGTGAAAAATGTCAAAGTAGCTTTGATGAATTAAAGAAGAGATTAACTACGGCTCCTATTCTTGCGTTGCCAAATGGAAATGACGACTTAGTGATTTACAGTGATGCTTCGAAAGAGGGTTTGGGTTGTGTTTTGATGCAGAAAGGGAAAGTGATTGCGTATGCTTAGAGGAAGTTGAGCCCGAGTGAACAGAATTACCCTACTCATGATATGGAGTTGGCTGCGATAGTCTTTGCGTTGCATAAGTGGAAGCATTACCTTTACGGAGCGAAGTTTGAGATTTTTACCGACCACAAGAGTTTGAAATACCTCTTCTCTCAAAAGGAATTGAATAACCGACAGCGTTGATGGATGGAACTTTTAAAGGACTATGATTGTATGATTTCTTAACATCCGGGGAAGGCGAATGTGGTAGCTGATGCAATTAGTAGAAAGTCTTATGTGGCCTCGATGATGGTTCGAGAGTGGAAAATGCTTGAGGATGTTCGAGATTGGTGTCCTCGTGAATCGAGACATGGGGCTATTTTTGCGAATATTAGGGCATCTCTGACCCTAATTCAGAGGATAAAAGAAGCTCAAAAAGAAGATCCCGAGTTAGTGAAAGTAATGGGTAAAATGAAGGAAAAGAACTTCGAGGATTTTTCTATGAGTCCGGATGGGGTGTTGACTTTCCGTGGGTCGTTTGTGCGTACCCGATGTTGGTGGAATAAAGAGGCAAGTTTTAGATAAGGGTCACAAATCGAGATATACTATTCATCCGGGTAGTACGAAGATGTATCAAAATTTGAAACAACACTTTTGGTGGAACAACATGAAGAGGGAAATAGCTGAGTATGTATCGAAGTGTTTGACTTGTCAGCAAGTTAAAGCAGAGCATCAGAGACCCGCAGGTCTACTTCAGCCTCTTGAGATACCCGAGTGGAAGTGGGAACTCATTACGATGGATTTTGTAACCGGACTACCCAGGACTCGAAGGAGGCTCAATGCAGTTTGGGTGATCGTGGACAGATTGACTAAATCTTCTCATTTCTTACCCATTGACATTTCCTATTCGATGGAGAAACTTGCGAATTTGTATATTCATGAGATTGTCAGATTATATGGTGTTCCAGTTAGTATTGTGTCAGACAGAGATCCCAGGTTTACATCTCGATTTTGGCAAGCGTTACAGAAGGCTTTGGGTACCGATTTGAGGTTTAGCACCGCGTTTCATCCTCAGACTAACGGTCAGTCCGAGAGAACCATTCAGATTCTCGAGGATATGTTACGGGCTTGCACAGTTGACTTTCCAGATTCGTGGGATACACACCTACCGCTTGCAGAGTTCGCCTACAATAATAGTTATCAGTCGAGTATACAGATGGCACCGTATGAGGCCTTATATGGGAGAAAATGTAGATCGCCTATCTGTTGGGATGAGGTCGGTCAAGCGAAGATCGTGGGTATTGATTTGCTTCAGGATTCAGTTGAGAAGGTTAAAATTATTCGGGATCGATTGAAGACAGCCCAGAGTCAACAGAAGAGCTACGCCGATCATCGAAGACGAGATCTTAGTTTTCAGACCGGAGATTTTGTGTTCTTGAAGGTGTCTCCGAAGGTTGGTATCCGAAGGTTCGGGAAGAAGGGTAAATTAGCTCCGAGGTTTATAGGTCCGTTTGAGATTCTGGGAAAGGTGGGACTTCTTGCGTATCGACTTGCGTTACCATCATCTTTGGACCGGTTGCATAATGTTTTTCACGTTTCTATGCTTCGGAAGTATGTTCATGATCCATCTCACGTTTTACCGAGGGTACCGGAGGATATAGAACCTGACATGACTTACGAGGAACGACCGGTTCGGATTTTAGATACCAAAGTCCAAGAGTTGAGAAACAAAAGCATTCCGTTGGTTAGAGTTCTTTGGAGGAATCACAATGTTGAGGAATCGACGTGGGAGCTTCGAGATGAGATAGGGAAGAAATATCCGTGGCTTTTCAATTCGGGTAAGTCTCGTTAAAATTCGGGTCGAATTTTCTTTAAGGGGGGGTGAATGTCACGACCCGAAAACCCGTCTCTATTTTATTGATAAATAATTATTTATTTATTTATTTATCTGATTTAAATATTTATGTGCGCATTTTATATCTCATAATATTAACTTGTGTCTAGCATTATTTGGTTGATATTGCGTTAAGTGGGTAGAAGGGTGTTATGGGTTTATTTGTACTAGGTAGTGAGGAGGGGGCCTAAGTGTAAGTTTTTAAATCATCTTTCTCCTACTCCCTCCCTACTCCCCTCTTCTCCCTCACCCTCTCCCTCATTTTTTCCCAGCACACACTCAATCTCGCTCTCTGTCCATAGCTCAAGAAAAGGGTAAGTTTTCCTCTCCCTTCTCTCTTCATTTTAATCCTCTTCCTCCCTCTATTTCTTCTTGCTCATTTTATGAAATGTGTTTAGATCGTCGATAGGATCGTAGGGAGCTAAAAATATTTGAATTCCATCATCTTTGAGAAATTCCAAGTAAGTTGCTTTTCCCCCATTTTTATGCTAAAATGTTCATATCATGTTTATATAATGCTTAAGGTGTTATATTTGATGTTTTATTGAGTTTGGAATTTATTTGGAATTTATTTGGGTTTTTAGTTAAAAATGGTGATTGTTATGAATGTTGGGAGTTAATCTTGGTTTTGGTTGATAAATGGTGTTATTTAGGTCCCCTTTAAGTTAGATGTTGTTTGGGTACTTTGGGTATCAAGTTGGGAGTGTTGCTTTGTGAAAAATTTGGTTTTGGGTAAGAAAATGGAAGAACCCAGTTCTTCCTTGCCGAATTCCGGCAGATCAGGGGTTGTGGGCGACCGCCCACTTTTGGCTTGGGCGACCGCCCAGGTCATCAGTTTGATTGATTTTTGAAACTTGGTTTTGGGCGACTTCCCACTATTGGGTTGGGCGACCGCCCAGGTCATCAGTTGGTCTGGTGATTTGGTATTGGTTTTGGGCGACCGCCCATGGAGGTTTTGGGCGACCGCCCATACCAGCTGTTCTGAGTATCTTTGTTTTTGAATTGTTTTAAGGTCCAAGCCCGATCTAGGCTCGTAGTATCACCCTAGTTGACTTAAGTTAATGTTGTGGAACACTTTATTGTTCGAAAATGATCCCTTTGTGATCGATTGTGTTATGGAATTCGATAAAAAGTGGTTTGGGTTTGTTGGAACATCTTTTTGATGTATTGTTGGATTGATGCACCGTTTTGGTGATTTGTTTGGAATGGTTCCCTACTTTAGAATCATTAGTTGTTTATCGTGCTAGTATTTCATTACTTAGCCTTTACTTGAAAGTCCAGCTGGTTATTTGTGTATCGAGTCAGGCAATGGATAATGCTATAATGGCACAAGCCAAGTCCAGTATAGCATCGCCCATTGGTCCTTGTTTCCTCATCCAGATTGGCCTTGGATGGGATGAGCTAGCTCCTTTTGTGAGTATTCTAGCTACACGTTTTGGAGCATGACTTTGTGGCATGGCTCCCGCCCTTTGTGGCACGTTACTTTGTTGTTGGTTCCGGTACCGGGGGTTTTCTCTTCAAGCTTTCATGCTACTATGAAGATGTTGATTGTTGATTGTTGATTATTGAAGCTGCGCAGCGACCTTTATTTGGTTACATCAGTTGTGAAACCTTGGCTAATATCCTTTATTAATTGTTTATTTCCGCTGCTATCTGTTAAATGATAATTGATATGTGCTATGTGATTTATTATTGATTATTGCATCATAGCATGTCATATAGTTGTATTAGTAACTTATTGAGATTTATCTTACTCCCTTTCTTTTATCTTTGTTTTTCCTTAACCCCCCTAGGAGGAAAGGATTAGACTCGCTGATCACGAGGAGGACGTCGCGAGGGTTGAGCTTTTGGGGCAAGTTGTTGGTGGGTTTACATTACATAAATGTGTAACCTTTTTGGGAATAGTCGTACCAAACTTGACGTCATTAGAATTTGTATATTTTGTTATTTTGGGTGTAAGCTTATGGAGCTCACACTAGTTTATATTTTGTTGTTCAAGTTGGATTTCAAAACTTTGTGCTATAATCTTTTGGTATAAAAGGAAAAAATTTATCTCCATTATTTTAGAGTTTATTGTTTAAGTCGGCGTCCAGCTCGCGTACTCCGGGCCCGCGGGGTCGGGGTCGCGACAATGTAAATGTTAATTCCAGTTGTTACTTATTTGTTCAAAAGATAGTTCGATTTCATGGGATGCCTACGAGCATGGTATTGGATATGGGTTCCTTATTTACATCTTGATTTTAGTAAGCAATTCAGAAGGCTTTGAATTCAGAATTGGGATTTAGTACGGGTTTTCATCCTCAGACAGATGGTCAGTCAGAAAGAACCATTCAGATTCTCGAGGATATGTTGAGAACTTGTTCAGTTGATTCTTAGAATTCGTGGGATATACCTTTACTTCTCGTGGAGTTTGCTTAATATATCAGTTCTTTTGAGATATGGGGAAGAGTTAGAGATCGGGATTGTATTCCTTCTATTGACAAGATTCATAATGTGTTCCATGTTTCGATGCTTCGAAAGTATGTGTATGATCCATCTCATGTCCTATCTGAGGTTCCCGAGAATATTGAGCCGAGTATGTCCTATGAGGAGCACCCAGACCAAGTCATTGATTCGAAGGTTCAAGAATTGAGAAATGAGAGTATTCCTTTTGCTCGAGCTGTATAGAGAAACCATAATGTGGAAGAATCTACTTGGGAGCTTCGGGATGGAATGAAAAGAAAGTATCATTGGTTGTTTGAGGGTCGAGGTAAGTGAATCCTAAAATTCGGGACGAATTTTCTTTAAGGGGGAGTAATTGTAACGACCCCAAAACCACTCTAATTTTCTTAACTTAAAATGGAACTTTTATGTGCATTTTATGTGTTAGAAAATATTTTTATGACTTACATATATTATTTGAGTATATGTGTTAGTTAATGTGTTAGTAGTAATTTTGTTAAAAGGAATAAATGAGTTAGTTGAAACTTTAGGGTCCAAAGTGTAACTTTAAAGTTCAGGGGCTTAATTATTGAAAATGAAAGTATAGGGACCAAAGTGAAAAGTAGAAAATATCAAAAGCTTCTTATCCCTCACCTCTCCCTCTCTCTGTGTTCACACTTTGCTGAACAATTTCTCTCGTACTTTCTCTCTGGTTCACGAAGAAAAAGGTAAGTTCAACCCATTTCGATTTAATTCTTTTTATTTACTTATCAGTTTTAAAAACTAATTATATAAAAATGATCAGGGCGTTGAGCAGGTCATTTCTACCCGAACAAAACATATTTCTGCGATACTTTTCCGGGAAATAGGTAAGTTACTAATTCCCCTTAAATAGTAAAATGGTCATATATTTGCTATATGTGTGATATGTGGTGAAATTATTGTGAAATGAATTTATTTGTGATACTTGTTTATTTGGGACAAAGGGAGTATAATTATACTGGGTAAGTGACTTGGTTTGTATGCAAGGATGTATATGAAGTATGTTTATATCCTGAGAATGTTAGTATAAGTGTTTGAAAGTATACTCCTACTTGTGGGACGGTAAAATATTAACTTGAGTTAAATGTTAAATAAGTATATTATAAAATTATACTATTATTCTTGGGACGGGGAAATTAAATGAAAGTATCCCTAAATGAATATATTAGTATATTAGAAAAATTATATTTATAATTGATACTTGTAATTGTTATTTTGCAATTTGGGTAATATTTGTTATACTTGTAATTTTGGGATAAAGGGAGTATTTAGTATATTGGTTTGATTGGGTTCAAAGTAGTATTAAAGTTGTTTTGAGACTGATTTTGTAGTCTTAGTAAAGTGATAAACGTTAAGTGTTGTACTTTTGGGACGGTGAAACGAAAGGAGTATAGTTTGTTCAAGTTTTGGCCTGGCGGGTGTGTTGGGCGGCCGCCCAAATAGGGCGTGCGACCGCACACTTATCTGGAAGATTTTTGTCTTGGGACAGAGTGTTTTGGGCGGCCGCACAGTCTGGTGTGGGCGACCGCCCAGGGTTGCTGAAATAGTTGAGTTGTTTCATTTCAAGGGATTAAAGTTCAATCTTGGTCTAGGTCTTAGGTGATATCCTAGAGTACCTAGAGGGTTGTTGTGGAATACTCTTGTGTTCTAAATGGTTCCTTTGTGAACATAAGTGTTGTGGAATTTAACTAAGTATTAAATGGATATTATGGAACATCCTTTTGATGTGTTTTGGATTAATTGTGAATGGGTGCAAGCTTGTGAGGTGACTTAATGTCAATGGTAAAGGATTGTGTTGTGAACTCTTTATGAGTGTTTCTTTCGTGTGCAACTTGTGATGTGTTTGGCTTGGTTCCCTACTTTGGAATCATGCCCTGGTTGTTGTTTAAGCAAGTATTCATTACTGTGCTCTCGTGTAAAGTCCAGCTGGTACTTCTTTACTGAGCTATAGACAACAAACCTTGCTCCAAGTTGAGAAGCTCGATCTCCTTTCGGTTTTGATCCACTACCGGGATAAAATGCTCTTTGAATTTCCGCACAAACAATTCCCACGCATACACTGTGTGAGTGTCATCCCAACTTGCTTTAACTCCTTTCCACCAATGCTCGGCGGCCCCAACCAATTTATAAGCCGCAAACCGGACCCTATCCTCGTCCGTGCACCCAAACACATCATAAATTTTCTCCATAGACTCAACCCATAGTTCGGCCTTCTTCACATCGGGCTCACCATCGAACTCTGCCGGTTTCAGTTTCAGGAATTGCTCCAAACCATATCGGGGTGGTGGTGCTTGCTCTACTCTCGGTCCTTGGTCATGAATTGCCTTCATGGCCGCCTCAAACATGCCTTGGAACATAGCACGGTTCTCATCCCGAAGATCATTCTGATTCTGAGCCCCACTAGAACCTTCACCCGTTCTTCTTCTAGCCATTGTGAATAATTACCTGCATAAAACATCAACCGTTACTCACTCCGAACACAACTACCCTCCTAGGTCATACTGGTCCACCTAGACTTATACTTAGAGCTAAACCATAGCTCTGATACCAACTGTCGCGACCCCGACCCCGCGGGCCCGGAGTACGCGAGCTGGACGCCGACTTAAACAATAAACTCTAAAATAATGGAGATAAAATTTTTTCCTTTTATACCAAAAGATGATAGAATCCAACTTGAACAACAAACTATAAACTAGTGTGAGCTCCATAAGCTTACACCCAAAATAACAAAATATACAAATTCTAATGACGTCAAGTTTGGTACGACTATTCCCAAAAAGGTTACACATTTATGTAATGTAAACCCACCAACAACTTGCCCCAAAAGCTCAACCCTCGCGACGTCCTCCTCGTGATCAGCGAGTCTAATCCTTTCCTCCTGGGGGGGGGTTAAGGAAAAACAAAGATAAAAGAAAGGGGGTGAGATAAATCTCAATAAGTTACTAATGCAACTACATGACATGCTATGATGCAATAATCAATAATAAATCACATAGCACATATCAATTATCATTTAACAGATAGCAGCGGAAATAAACAATTAACAAAGGATATTAGCCAAGGTTTCCCAACTGATGTAACCAAATAAAGGTCGCTGCGCAGCTTCAATAATCAACAATCAACAATCAACATCTTCATAGTAGCATGAAAGCTTGAAGAGAAAACCCCCGGTACCGGAACCAACAACAAAGTAACGTGCCACAAAGGGCGGGAGCCATGCCACAAAGTCATGCTCCAAAACGTGTAGCTAGAATACTCACAAAAGGAGCTAGCTCATCCCATCCAAGGCCAATCTGGATGAGGAAACAAGGACCAATGGGCGATGCTATACTGGACTTGGCTTGTGCCATTATAGCATTATCCATTGCCTGACTCGATACACAAATAACCAGCTGGACTTTCAAGTAAAGGCTAAGTAATGAAATACTAGCACGATAAACAACTAATGATTCCAAAGTAGGGAACCATTCCAAACAAATCACCAAAACGGTGCATCAATCCAACAATACATCAAAAAGATGTTCCAACAAACCCAAACCACTTTTTATTGAATTCCATAACACAATCGATCACAAAGGGATCATTCTCGAACAATAAAGTGTTCCACAACATTAACTTAAGTCAACTAGGGTGATACTACGAGCCTAGATCGGGCTTGGACCTTAAAACAATTCGAAAACAAAGATACTCAGAACAGCTGGTATGGGCGGTCGCCCAAAACCTCCATGGGCGGTCGCCCAAAACCAATACCAAATCACCAGACCAACTGATGACCTGGGCGGTCGCCCAACCCAATAGTGGGCGGTCGCCCAAAACCAAGTTTCAAAAATCAATCAAACTGATGACCTGGGCGGTCGCCCAAGCCAAAAGTGGGCGGTCGCCCACAACCCCTGATCTGCCGGAATTCGGCAAGGAAGAACTGGGTTCTTCCATTTTCTTACCCAAAACCAAATTTCTCACAAAGCAACACTCCCAACTTGATCCCCAAAGTACCCAAACAACATCTAACTTAAAGGGGACCTAAATAACACCATTTATCAACCAAAACCAAGATTAACTCCCAACATTCATAACAATCACCATTTTTAACTAAAAACCCAAATAAATTCCAAATAAATTCCAAACTCAATAAAACATCAAATATAACACCTTAAGCATTATATAAACATGATATGAATATTTTAGCATAAAAATGGGGGAAAAGCAACTTACTTGGAATTTCTCAAAGATGACGGAATTCAAATATGTTTAGCTCCCTACGATCCTATCGACGATCTAAACACATTTCATAAAATGAGCAAGAAGAAATAGAGGGAGGAAGAGGATTAAAATGAAGAGAGAAGGGAGAGGAAAACTTACCCTTTTCTTGAGCTATGGAGAGAGAGAGAGATTGAGTGTGTGCTGGGAAAAACTGAGGGAGAGGGTGAGGGAGAAGAGGGGAGTAGGGAAGGAGTAGGAGAAAGATGATTTAAAAACTTACACTTAGGCCCCCTCCTCACTACCTAGTACAAATAAACCCATAACACCCTTCTACCCACTTAACGCAATATCAACCAAATAATGCTAGACACAAGTTAATATTATGAGATATAAAATGCGCACATAAATATTTAAATCAGATAAATAAATAAATAAATAATTATTTATCAATAAAATAGAGACGGGTTTTCGGGTCGTGACATATATCCTCAAAATAGATAAGGTGAGAAAACTTGGTAATCAATCCGCTATCAATCAACATCATTGGTCTCATATATACAGTGTAACTCCTTCAATGAAACTTTTCGCAATAGATTCATATCCACTCAGAAATCTCAAAGGCTTGTGACAAGACAACTGGTCACTGATATTTTACTTCCAGATTATTTGCAGCTCAAGGACATAGTTGAATGCTTAGAATTTCGCGTGTCAAACAAATCAATTGTAACTCTTCAAATTATCTCAATACTCTACATTTACTTGGATTCATAATTAAATTGGTCTTGTGTATCTCTTCAAGTATCTGTAGTTGAATTCCGTTATGCATGTTGGTTCCACTAAGTGTCGACTACATACTCTGCTACAAAAGTTAAAGTTCCATCACTAGCAACGAACAAAATCGTGTTGTCTATCATCGTTCATTCCACTAGTAATTTTCTATAGTTGAAATCATTCAATAGAGTAGAAACTTAAAGCTTTCACAATCTAAAAATCTCACCATGTCTCAACTCACAAAGACTCCAAAATGTTAATTCCTCTAACATTCCCCATTTAGTTTTATCAAACACGAACTATAAGTCAATGTATCCTCTAACACATTACCTTTCCCGGATGATATAACATGGTACTCTTCCTTCATTATCTCATGTATAACTCTCTTTGAAAAAACCAATACTTCAACTCTCATGGTTGGTAAACACTTTAATATGGCTCTATAAAGGTCATTCACTAATGCCATGGATATATAATCGCAATAAATCTCAAGTTATAGGTAGGATAATTTTGTTCATAAGGAATCAATCTTCTCAAAGCACACATGTTACCATACAATTCTGAAGCGATGAACATCTCAATCACTCTTTAAGGCATCACCATGAATAATAAATTTATTATATCCACTATAATGGTAAAACTCGACATATCCACTAGAAAATAGTAACACTGATCATTCCTCTAGATAACTGTAACACTAATCAAATCCATTAAGCAATATCAATACTGAAGTTGTCATCAACTCTCGTTTCAACAATTAAAACTCGTTTCACTCTTACCAATCCATCGAGAAAGTGTATCTTCCTGTGTCATATAGTTAATGGTGTAGCTACCTTAGAAATCCATCAATGAATCTCTAACCATATGCCAATCTCAACAAGTTACATACCTCTGCTACTGAAGTAGGATTTTTCCAATTACTGTTGCTTCCATATTTAAAGAATCAATAACCATGTCTGAGTTGAAACTTCCTCAAAATAATATATCCTCTAACAAGAAGACATAATGCTTTGATTTCACAACTGTTGCCTCTCACAAAGCAATCTAATTACGGCTACAGATACAACTCAGCATATCCAACAATTCCACTGAAGTAGTTGTTAATTCAAACACTATGACAACAATTTATGATGCCCATACCTGGTATGAAAAACCATCTTTGACATACACCCAACTCAAATTTTCAATTAATGATAATCACTTCAAGTCAACCACTAAATAAACCACTGATCTCTGAAGTTAATTAAATATATCACCCATATAAGATAACAAGTGATAATTCGTTATAGCCATCTGGTTGAGCTCTTAGTATTCAATATACAATCGCAAAGTACCATACCTTTTCATAATAACCAATACTAATGCGGCACAAAGGAAGAGTACATTCTCTAGTTTAGCTATAAACACTCTACTGCCAACCCCATAAACCAATTACCAGGCATAACCTTGTGATAAAAAAAATCACACTTTAATGCATAAATAGCATGAATGCTAAACACATATATCTACCATGCTTAATTAAAGCACACTAGCATATAGAACTCCACCACAATAATATCAAAATCTTGCTATGGCAAAATAACTAAACCAGCAAGTAAAACATGATTCACAAATTTGCACATCACAAGTGCACAACACTCTATCAATCACCAAACACTCCCCCTTAGGATAGACACCTCTAACACCTAAGGTAGAGACTCAGGAGACACAAGCAATCGAGAAGCAAAATGCACAGACACACAAGGATGCGAAGAGCCAGGGTCTATAAGTGTATGTGCTCTCAAACTAGACATAGAGATTATACCTCCAATCACATTAGAAGGATCTGAAATCTGTTGTTGATTGATGACAGAAACACTACCTTGTACCTTAACCTTCCCTGAAGCATCCCTCTTTTGGCCCTGAGAAGACCCAACTGCACTTCCTGATGCTTGTACTCTAAATTAAATCTAGGGCAATCCTTCTGAAAATGACCCAACTGACCATATCACATACATTTACCTTGTTCTTCCAACATCTTTCTTCTGAGTGTCCTGTCCTTCGACAATAGCTACATACTCGTTTACCTTGAGTTCTTCTATTCGGTGGCCCTTGAAAAGATTCCTTAGCTTGCGAAGATGTCCCTTGGTATTCTTTACTATTACCACGCTGGGGTTGTGGTTTTAACTGTCCTCCTCGTTTTGTCACATCTGAGGCTTCAACCTTGCTTTTATGCTCAACTATATCGTCAATTTTTTTCATTACAGTTTCAAACATACCTTGGAACATTGTTCGAACCCCTTCTCTAGCATTACCCAGCCCTGAAGGCCCCGACTGATCACCCTCTGTTCCAACCATTTTCAATAAGTACCTGCATAAAACTCTCAACGTTACTCACTCTCTACCCAACTACCCTCCTAGGTCACTCAGTCATTCTAGACCATCTACAACCTAGCTCTGATACCAACTGTCGTGCCCCTGACCCGTGGTCCTACTTGGCCCCACGCTCGGGACACGATTGGAAGACGTCATAAAATATTTTAAGAACTTTTTTCTTTCTTTTCGAAATATACTTTCATAAAAGTTTAACACTTTAGAATAACTTTACAAACAACTTCCAAAAGGAAGTACTTAGCCCGAAGGCTTACAAACTTTGTTTACAAATACACAAACACCAACATTTTCCAAAATATAAGTTTTAAAAGATGATGAAGTCATGGATACTCTACCCCAAAAGGTTATACATTACATAATGTAGCCTTTACAAGACTCATATCCCAAACTCTTACCACCACGACGTCCTCCCGTGCAAGTGTCCTATTCCCTGGACTTGCCTTTATCTAAAACAGTAAACAAATAAGGGGTGAGAATGAATCTCAGTAAGCTACTAAAATGCAACTACGTTACATGCTGATATGGTAATCATAAAGAAACAATATCAACAAATAATCAAATAGTATATAGCATATAGCACATAACATGAGAGGCTCCCTATCGCCAACCGTCCCATACCAGTTGGAAATAACGACCAACTCATCATGCAGCACATAAGGAGGAAATAAACACTCATACGTGGATACTGTGAGCCAAGGTTCTCGAAACAAACATAACCATCTGAGAAAACCAGTTGAGTAGCATAAATAGCTGAAGCCGGGATCCCGTACTCGGATCCCGTACTCGAAACAAACATAACCATCAGAGAGGTATCAATTGAACAGCACCAAAGGGATGAAACGGGTTCATGAACCAAACAATAACAACAACAATAAGAGGGGGAAATGACACCAAGTCATAACCCAAAGTGCCCAACCTTTGGCCTAAGGAAGAGGGTTAAAAATGGGAAACCAATGATAGAAGCCTTACAATGAACTTGGCTCGTGTGCCATTGTAATCCCTACCACTGCCCGATATCATAAACAATGGGAAACCAATGATAGAAGCCTTACAATGATGTAATCCCTACCACTGTCCCGACACCACAACAAGAAGTACCAGCTGGACTTTACACGAGAGCACAGTAATGAATACTTGCTTAAACAACAACCAGGGCATGATTCCAAAGTAGGGAACCAAGCCAAACACATCACAAGTTGCACACGAAAGAAACACTCATAAAGAGTTCACAACACAATCCTTTACCATTGACATTAAGTCACCTCACAAGCTTGCACCCATTCACAATTAATCCAAAACACATCAAAAGGATGTTCCATAATATCCATTTAATACATAGTTAAATTCCACAACACTTATGTTCACAAAGGAACCATTTCGAACACAAGAGTATTCCACAACAACCCTCTAGGTACTCTAGGATATCACCTAAGACCTAGACCAAGATTGAACTTTAAATCCCTTGAAATGAAACAACTCAACTATTTCAGCAACCCTGGGCGGTCGCCCACACCAGACTATGCGGCCGCCCAAAACACTCTGTCCCAAGACAAAAATCTTCCAGATAAGTGTGCGGTCGCACGCCCTATTTGGGCGGCCGCCCAACACACCCGCCAGGCCAAAACTTGAACAAACTATACTCCTTTCGTTTCACCGTCCCAAAAGTACAACACTTAACGTTTATCACTTTACTAAGACTACAAAATCAGTCTCAAAACAACTTTAATACTACTTTGAACCCAATCAAACCAATATACTAAATACTCCCTTTATCCCAAAATTACAAGTATAACAAATATTACCCAAATTGCAAAATAACAATTACAAGTATCAATTATAAATATAATTTTCTAATATACTAATATACTCATTTAGGGATACTTTCATTTAATTTCCCTGTCCCAAAAATAATAGTATAATTTTATAATATACTTATTTAACATTTAACTCAAGTTAATATTTTACCGTCCCACAAGTAGGAGTATACTTTCAAACACTTATACTAACATTCTCAGGATATAAACATACTTCATATACATCCTTGCATACAAACCAAGTCACTTACCCAGTATAATTATACTCCCTTTGTCCCAAATAAACAAGTATCACAAATAAATTCATTTCACAATAATTTCACCACATATCACACATATAGCAAATATATGACCATTTTACTATTTAAGGGGAATTAGTAACTTACCTATTTCCCGGAAAAGTATCGCAGAAATATGTTTTGTTTGGGTAGAAATGACCTACTCAACGCCCTGATCATTTTTATATAATTAGTTTTTAAAACTGATAAGTAAATAAAAAGAATTAAATCGAAATGGGTTGAACTTACCTTTTTCTTCGTGAACCAGAGAGAAAGTACGAGAGAAATTGTTCAGCAAAGTGTGAACACAGAGAGAGGGAGAGGTGAGGGATAAGAAGCTTTTGATATTTTCTACTTTTCACTTTGGTCCCTCTACTTTCATTTTCAACAATTAAGCCCCTGAACTTTAAAGTTACACTTTGGACCCTAAAGTTTCAACTAACTCATTTATTATTTTTAACAAAATTACTACTAACACATTAATTAACACATATACTCAAATAATATATGTAAGTCATAAAAATATTTTCTAACACATAAAATGCACATAAAAGTTCCATTTTAAGTTAAGAAAATTAGAGTGGTTTTGGGGTCGTTACAAATGTCATCCAAATAAACAACAACAAATAAATTAAGAAAAGGTCGGAGTACCTCATTCATAAGTTGCATGAATGAACTAGGAGCATTACACAACCCAAATGGCATAACAAGCCATTCATAAAGGCCTTGCTTCGTTTTGAACGCTGTCTTCCATTCATCCCCATCAAAAATCCTCATTTGGTGATAACCAGATCTCAAATCAATCTTTGAGAAAACATGAGCTCCATGTAACTCATCCAACATATCATCCAACCTCGGCCTAGGAAAACGATACTTGATAGTAATATTGTTGACAGCTCGGCTATCAACACACAAGCGTCATGTTCCATCCTTGTTTTTCATCAAAAGAACCGATACAGCACACGGACTTAGGCTCTCTCAAACATAACCACGATTAATCAGCTCTTGCACTTGCCTCTGCAACTCCTTACTTTCTTCGGGGTTACAACGATAGGCTGGTTTGTTGGGAAGTGTAGCTCCAGGAATAAGATCAATTTGATGCTTAATTCCACGCTTTGGAGGTAAACCATGTGGTAACTCATCCGGGAACACATCACCATACTCCTCAAGCAACCTTTGTACCTCCAAGTCATTACTAGAGTCCATACGAGCAGTGGAGCTATAACGAACAAACAAGATATATAACTTATCTTGTTGTTCAACTTCCTCCATAAATTCCTTAGCACTAAAGAATATCTTCTCTTGCTTTGGAATGTCCTTTCTTGGAGTTAAAGGCTTCAAGTTGTACTTCTCTTTACCCTTTAGAACAGAATAAATATTACTCTTCCCTTGATACGACACATCTCGGTCAAACTGCCATGGCCTCCCAAGCAATAAATGACAAGCTTTCATTGGAACCACATCACATAACACCTCATCTTCATATGGGCCAACAGTAAAAGCAATGAGTGCTTGTTTTTTTAACCTTAATGCCACCATCATTATTCAACCAATTCAGCGTATACGGATCAGGATGAGTAGTAATAGGAAGCTTAAGTTTCTCCACCATTTCACTAGATGCAGCATTTGTAAATGAACCACTATCAATAATAAAATTGCAAGTCTTACCACCGACCTTGCATCGAGAGTGAAAAATCTGGTTGCGTTGATTTTGCTCCTCTGGACCAGATTTGATGTGAAGGTTTCGCACCACAAGCATCTCCCTCTCACTAGGTGGACTCACATCATAATCAGCAACCTTTTCCTCCTCTTCATCGACCACAAAACTTGGTTCCAACAGATTAAGATCTTGCAAAGTGAGTGTGCGCTTTTGAGGGCACTCATTTGCAATGTGACCATAACCTTGACACTTATAACACCTCCTGAACTTTTGCTCTTCCTTCTTGACCTCCTTCGAAGTAGATGCGGCATTAGGCTTCAAAGGGCAGTTATAGACTTTACTATATTCACGTACCATAGTGGACTTCTTTCTCTTCTCTTGTCTCTCAAATTTGATAGACAACTTGAAAACATCATCAAAAGTTGAATAAGGATGAACTTCAACCTTTTGCTGCAATTGGGAAGATAAACCCTTGATAAACCTTGCTATCTCCATCTCTTCCCTTTCTCCAAGATCACAAACAATAATTAATTTCTCAAATTCACGAACATATTCACTCACGGTAAGGTTCGCTTGCTGCAAATAAGTGAGTTTTAAGTATTGCTCCTGCTCAAAATCCCTTGGTAAGAACCGCTTCTTGAGATGTTTCTTTAACTTTTCCCAAGTATCGATTCTGGTCTTACCCTCACGCCTCCTCTGATTCTTCAAATTCTCGTACCACAAAGAAGCATTCTTTGTCAACTTGACGGTTGCCACTTTAAACTTCTTGTGTTCATCGAAATCTTTGTAGTAAAAAACACGCTCAATCTACCTTAGCCAATCAAGAAATGTCTCGGGATCCAAATCACCTTGAAATTTTGGAGCATCTAACTTCAACCCACGATCATCATCATATGTAGCATGACGTCTTGGTGGACTTCTTGAATCGTCAGAATTAGAACTATGTCGACTTCTTCTCCCTCTTGCATCACGAAGATTAAGATCAATCAACTGACGCATCATCGCATCCATGCTCTCCACCGATGTAGTTATTGCCTCGAATCGACTCCGCATATCTGAATGATCACGAAAGATGTTGTTACCAGCCATTTCTATACCCACGGACTAAACAACGCTAAGAAGGTTGTTTATAACCGGGCTCGGATACCAATTTGATACGTAAACTTGTGTATTTTAATAAAAAGAAAAGGATATGGACTAACTCAAGAACCTCGTAAGGAACACGAGTTAGAACTAGATAAAACTAATCTCGCAAGACTAGGGTCTATCCTCGCAAGGGAAGAAAGGGGTTTAAACCTCGCAAGGTTTAAGAACAATTCTCGCAAGAATTGAAGTAAGTTCGCAAACTCACAAAGAAATTTTTTATTCAATCACTCAATGCCTTACAACTACATCTCGTAGGGTATTTATACTACTTTTGGAACATCCTTCCAAGATAGGATAAAATAGACATTAATTATTAAGAGATAATTAAAATAAAGATAAGAACTAGGTGAAGAAAACAATATAAATTCTGCCAATCTGAACAGTCTGATTTGAACAGCCATAACTCTTCATGTACTTGTCCAAAAACATGCCATAAGTAGTCATATGAAAGATCACAACCTTATCTTCATACCAGCGCGGAAATAATCACCATCTGGACTGTCATTGCGTAGATAATAGCCGAACAAAATTATTCCAAAAACTGCTCAAATATTTGGCCCACTTATTTAAGCCCAACTAATCATGTTAACAAAGATTTGGCTCCAATTGACCCCTAAAGTCTGATCCACACCCTTGGAGCTCAACATTAGCTTATTTCCATTATCTTCTACCTTTGCTTCCGCATCACTTTGTCCGCCAGGGGGAGGATGTCCCATATATAATCTTTCCTGAACCATGGGTCAACAGCAAGGGCATCAGAAAGCCCAGCCTCGAAGTCTTCGCCGATTGTGAAATACAGAAGTATGAAGAGGAACCGATTCTGATATCACCCCGAGAATGGTGGGGAAAGAAAGTGACCATCGAGTCCGAGACAGAGATCACTGTATGGGAAGAATTAACTGATCTAGCCTCCATGTTCAAAGAACTTGCCATCATGGATGAATGCCAGGTCAATGCCATCTCCGACGACACCGACATGGGAAGCAAGCCTATCAATGAGGTCAAGCCGAGATCTGAGCCGATCAACAACTAGTATTCAACGAAGGGGCCCATGGTATCCAAGGAATTCTTGATCGAGAAAATGGGTTGCATTCCACGCAAGGATACAAAGGAAGACTTATTGACATTCACTTTCGAGTCTGAGAGTGTTTCCGACACCCTCACCCAAGAGGATATGGAGGCAATAGCCGAGCGTGTGTTCCCTTTCTTTGCAATTGAAAATTTTGATCTTTCTGAGTACCCCGAGATTGCAAACATCATAAATGATGAATGAACTAATAATGAGTTTAATGAACTAGTTAATAACGATTCAAACTATGATGAAATAGACCACGAAAATGAAACACACTTAAATGAATTAGCTCAACAGGTCCGTAGTCGTGGTGAAAATGGTCCAGGGGCTGATGAATAATTGTATGTTGTTAATCTGGTTACCGATGAAGAGCCGAAGGAAACCAAGATAGGAAGCTTCTTCAAGGGGGAAGAGAAAGACAGATTGACTGCATTTCTCAGAGAGTTCATGGATGTTTTTGCATGGTCATACAAAGACATGCTGGGTTTAGATAGAAAGGTCACCGAGCATAAAATACCAATCAGAGAAGATGCCAAGCCAGTCAAACAGAAACTCAGAAAGATCAAGCCCGAATGGTCTTTGCAAGTCAAAGAAGAGATAGAGAAGCTCCTCAGTGTGGGTTTCATCAAAAGTCATTGAGTATTCAACTTGGCTAGCAAATGTTGTGACAGTCAGAAAGGCTAACGGCAAGGTTCGTGTTTGTGTGGATTTCTGGGATTTGAATAAGGCTTCTCCAAAGGATGACTTCCCACTACCCAACATCGACACGCTAGTCGATTCCACTGCCACCTACGAGGTCCGCTCATTTGTGGATGGTTTCACTGGGTACAATCAGATTCTTATGGCCGAAGAAGATCAACACAAGACTGCTTTCACAACACCGTGGGGCACTTTTTGCTATACAGTCATGCCGTTTGGGTTGAGGAACGCAGGGGATACATACCAAAAAGCCGTGATAGATTTGTTCCATGACATGATCCATAAAGAAATTGAAGTCTATGTGGACGACATGATAATCCACTCAAAAGGAACCGACGGTCAATACTTGATCAATCTTTGCAAGTTCTTTGAAAGGCTTCGACAACACAAGATGAGGCTCAATCCCGCAAAATGCACTTTTGGGGTTATCCGAGGCAAATTTCTTGGCCACATGGTCACCGAGAGGGGAATTGAAGCCGATCCCTCGAAAATCAAGGCAATCATTGACATGCCTCCTCCAAAGACACAGAAGGAAATCAAAGGTTTTATGGGCAGACTACAATACATCATTCGGTTCATGCACAAAATCACTTCCATGTGTTAGCCAATCTTCAAGTTACTCAAGAAGAATGTGGCTCTAGAATGGACTGACGCATGCCAAGAAGCCTTCGACCAAGTAAAGCATTACTTGACGTGCCCTCCAGTTCTGGTTCCACCGCACAAAGAGAAGCTTCTCTTGCTCTACCTCACGGTGAATGATGAAGCCCTAGGGGCTATGCTAGCACAAGAGCAACGAGACTCCACAAAAGAGAATGCCATTTACTTTGTCAGTCACCGATTTCAAGGAGGCGTAAAGAACTACTCCACCTTGGAGAAGTCATGTGCAGCATTGGTTTCAAAAGCTCAAACACTACATGGAAGCTTTTTAGATCAAGTTAGTAGCAAAGGTGGACCCACTCCGCTACATCTTTGAGAAGCCTTTTATGTCAAAAAGGATAGCCAAGTGGTACTTCATGCTCACCGGCTATGATATCACTTACGTCACACTCAAATCCATCAGGGGGAAAGTGTTCAGTGATCAGCTTGCTGAATTTTTGTGTGACAAAGTGAAGGAGGAAGACTTATAATTTCCCGACAAAGACTTAATTTGCGCCACAACCGAGGAAAATAAGTGGCAACTTTTTTCGATGGGGCAGCCAATAAGCACAGTTATGGGATAGGAATGTTGCTTGTCGATCCAAAGGACATCTACACTCTGATTGCAATCCGTCTTGAATATGAAGCCACAAAAAATGTTGCTGAGTATGAGGCATGTATAGCAGGGCTGGAAGCGGCCTTAGAAAGAAATGTCACAGACCTAGAAGTATTTGGTGATTCACTACTCATCATCAATCAGACGTCTGGCAAATGGAAAATCCATGACCCGACTCTCCAACAATATGGTAAACACCTTGAGGAGTTGGTGGAACAATTCCAAGATGTCACGTTCAATTATTTGCCAAGGGACAAGAACCGCTTTGCCGATGCATTGGCCACCATAGCCTCACTGGTCGAAATGCCCAAAGGAAAAATGGTGAAACCCTTCAAGATTTTGAGAAGGACTAGTCCGGCATATTGCATGAGCATTGAGATCAACAAAGTCCAAGAAAACCCTCCGTGGTACACAGACATCATGAATTTCTCAAGGACGACATTTTCCCCGAAGACAACAATAAGAAATATCGGGTGGCGTTACAAAAGCTAGCATCAAGATATGTGTTGATTGGGGACCAAGTGTACAAAAGACACTATGAAGGGATCAATCTCTTGTGTGCTAATGAGACCGAAGCTCAAGAGATAATGCATGAAGTCCACGAAGGTGAGTGTGGACCCCACATGAATGGGATCATGTTAGCCAAGAAAATACTCCGCATTGGTTATTATTGGACCACTATGGAAACAGACTGCATTGAGAAAGTCAAGAGGTGCGCCAAGTTCCAGTTCCATGCCAATTTGCAACATGCTCCACCTTCCCAACTGTACAACATGACCACGCCATGGCCGTTTTCTTGTTGGGGCATATATATCACCGGCAAAGTTCATCCTGCGGGAAACAACGGACAGTCGTTCGTTCTAATGGCCGTGGACTATTTCACAAAATGGATTGAAGCACAAGCTTACCGAGTTCTCAACGCCAAGAAAGTGGCCGAATTCGTGAAGACCAATATCATGTGCCGATACGACGTCCCTTATGAGATTATCTCTGATGATGGTTCTCACTTCGAGAAGGAGATGGATGCACTTTTGGTCGACTATAAAATCACCAAACATAATTCATCCCCGTACCGCCCTCAAGCTAACGGAGCGGTCGAAGCAGCAAACAAGACAATTGAGACCATCATACGGAAAATGGCTTCAACAGGAAGGGATTGGCCCAAGAAACTGCCTCTAGCATTATGGGGCTACCACACGTCAATCCGGTCAGCAACGGGAGAGCCCCCGTACACACTGGTTTATGGTTCCGAAGCCGTGCTCCCAGTCGAGCTTGAAGTTCCCTCTTTGCGAGTCCTGCTAAAAAATCAAGTCAATGAGGTTGAATGGATGCAGAGCCGATACAAACAATTAGCCCTACTAGATGAAAAGAGACTAATGGCGTTCGAACGCACAATGGCTTATCAACAGAGAATGGCAAAGGCTTTCAATAAGAAGGTAAAGCCCCGAGACATCAAAGTGGGAGACTTGGTCCTAAGATAGCATCCTCCCAATGCCATGAATCCCCTTGGAAAATGGGGATCCCAATGGATCGGTTCGTACGTGGTCAAGAAGATATTAAGCGGCGGTGCAGTCCGACTCGTAGACTTGGATGGCGATCAATTGTCAAAGGAAGTCAACCTCGACAAGCTCAAGATGTTCTACGCTTAACAAATGAAGACCATAAAAAAAGAAGCTCGCTAGGTTGAAAACCCGCAAGGGCGGCCTAGGAAAAAATTAGAGCAAAGTGCAAAAGAAGAAGCCCGCTAGATTGAAAACCTGCAAGGGCGGTCTAGGCAAAAAAACAGGGTGCACACAAAAAAAATAAAAAAATGTCTTCATTTGTTTGAACTACGGAGACCTGAGCTTCCATACTGGAAGAACGTAGGCAACCCTCGGGTGCGGTCTAAAACAATCATTTTTACCCAATCATTTCACAAACAAGATGCAATTTTATTTATTCCATTACAATGGACATTTGTTGAGCATAAAAGATAATAAAACACTTATAATCCTATAAAGTGGCCTATTAATTGCAATCTTGGGGGTACTAAGAAAGGTCTAATCTTTCTTCGGATTGGGAACCCATTATTTTCGACTAGGGCCCTTGACCTTCTTGGATGGGGGCGGAGCACTCGCGGAGCCACCAAGGCGAGAAAAGAAGCTAGGATGGGACAGAGCTTCATCAGCGACCTTCCCCTTACCCTTGTCAAAAGAAGCCTTAGCGGGGGCTTTAGATGGACGTTTCCACACATAAGGAGAGTTACCCTTGCCCTTACATCTCTTCTTTTTAGGCAAATAGTTTGGCCTAGGAGCTTCGACGCGAATCACCGGTTTTGGGGACTCAACGACAACTTCATTCGGCCTTCCCAAACGGTCAAAGACACTAGGGCGTGCCTTCACAATGGGGACGGGCTTTGATTGTTCGCCCTCGGGGATGGACACTTTTACTTCAAAGGAAAAGGTCATGGGGGCCATTCTTGACAAGAATTTGGAGTGGAAAATGTTGCAGAATATTACTGTGTGACTGAACTGGTCGAAATGGGTTCAAATTTATAGCTGTTGGAGAATCCAGTTCAAAAAAGAAAGGGGCTGTAAATCAGTAGCCCAGACGCGGGCTCCTCTGCCCTTGGCGATGAGTTACGCGCGCATCCCATGTACAAATCCAAAAGCACGCGCCTTTGACAGACGGACAGAACCGAACAGACTCTTGTCAGTTCAGAAGCAATCCAGGCACCTCAACGCCTCCAAAACCTGCAGCAGCTCAGAATCCACAACAACGAAGAAACATTCAAAAACGAGTCTAAATAAACATAAAAGATGTAGATAAATAACTAAGATTATAAATACTTGTTATTTATTATTACAGGAAAAAAAATTGTTCCAGGCTCTCAACCTCTCCATCAAAGAAAATCTACTCCGAGTCATCACCAGCGGTACTGTGCTCATCCCCATCACCGCTCTCGGTATCCTCATCATCATCATTAGACTCCTCGACAAGGATCTCATGGCGGCGCCTCTTCGGTATCCTCGCCAATGAACTGGTACCACCACGGCTAAAGCTCCTTCTCAATGATGAGCAGCACCTCTGACAGCACCGGACACCATACTGGCAGCCTCCCTGGTCAAGTTGGCTATGTCTCTACACAGCTCTAACACTCTCTCCTCCAGATGGCACAATCTGCTCTGCATCCCTTTGTTCTGACGCCCTATGTATCGTTAAGCAGCCACAGGCACCTGTCACAACAGAAACTGGAAACTACATCAATATACTGGGATAAAAGAGACTGGGACAGAAAATGGACCAAGATCAAAAGGCAAAAGAAACATAAAGTCATACCATAGCAGTCTGGGCACGAGGCTCCCTCTACGATAACATCTCCTCTGGGACAATCTCCCTCTGTTCTTCAACAACCCCAAAGTTTAAGTAAGTGTAATACGAAGGGGGCAAGGGAGGATCAAAGCAGTAAGGCTGAGACCAAGCTGATAGGGATGGTGCTGGTCTTTACATTATGGTCCTTGTAAGACCACCTCGCACTATTCGGATACTGGGGCTGACCCTCCCTCTCAATCTGAAAGTCTCTCATACGCAGAATGGCAAAGGCCCACAGCTGCGAACAGAGACAAGGACATGATTACAGAAAGTCGAAAGTACAAACAGAGACATAAATCTGAAAAAGGCAAAGTGGTGAATATACCTCCCAAGCAAGAGAAAAGCCTGTGACTGAGGTCTTGGTAGAACGGCTCGTCAGATCCATACCGTGGTAACAAGCTGCCAAGCCCGCTGCACCCCAGTTATACTGAGCAGCATGGTCCAGATCGACCAAAAGGTCCAACGGGGATTGAGAAGAAGAACATCCCCCGGTCGTAAACAAAGTGTGGGACAGAGTGAACCAAATAAAGCAACGGGCCACTACATCGACCCTGTCAGCAGTAACACCTCAAGTCTCAGCCACGAGGATGTCAAAATAAGCTCTGATCTTCCCCTATATCACTCGGAAGCTCTTCACTGCAAACTCGCAGTCAACCAGAGCCAGCAGCTGGGCCGGTGTCCGAACAGTTACCCTTGCAGCTTCAAAGAATACAGTTCATTGTTTGTCTTCACAAGATTTTGAAGAGCCAGTTGATTTGCCAGGATCCCATTCAGTTTCTCATCCAGTTGCTGCTCTCTTGAAGAATCTTCAAACTTCACATCTATTCTCTCCCCCTTAATGGCATCAAGATCAGATTCAATGGTGTGAAAGTGAGAGTCAAACCAAGATGTGGAAGCCATCTGATGCAGCTGAATGTTCCTAACCGCATCCACTAAATCTACATTTGTGGCATTAAAGGGCAGAAGTGGATAGGTTGGAATAGGAGGGAAGGGCTCATCAGATGGTGTATATGTTGGATAAGAATCATCATCATCATCACTAGAGAACAATGAGATGGCATCATCGGTTTGAAGGGGAGGAGAAGATATAGGGGCTTTGGCTTTTAGAATATTATGGGCATCATCCAGTGATTCACCCTTAGAAACTTTAAGGGCCATTTCAAGCACCAAAGGATCAAACTGAAGAGGTTGAGAGAAAGGTACAAGAGCTGCGGTTTGATCAGGAGGACTTGGGAAAAAGCTCATCATTTGAGCCGGAGAGAGAAAAATGGAAGGTAAAGGTGAAGTGAAAATTTTGAAAATAGTGGGAAGGGATAAGTGATCAAACCGAAAGAAGAATTTGGAGTGAATGCTTGGCTCGGTTAGGACTTGGACTGCTATAGCTTCCAGTAGCTCATCAACAGTACCAAGAATGATTTGGTTGGTAGCGGCTTCAATGTCCTCGGCAGGGTAGATAAAAAATGTAGGATTGTGGCCTGACTTTTCTGCAAGATGCTCGGCCTTGGCAGCGGATTTAGCACACATTTCTTTTAATTTCTCAGCCTTGAACCGCTTCAAATAAGTTGCAATGTCTTTAGCACGTTTCCTCTTCTTTATCATCGGTTTGATTGGAGATGATTGTGACGGCAGAACTGAAGCTTGAGATTGACTTGACCTCAGATGAACCGGAGAAGATAGAACCGGAGATGGGGTTCTTTCTGGTGAAGAGTCCAAGTTTATCCTTCGTTGAACTGCAGGAGTAGAAGGTTCATCATCCACATTTACCACTGCAGCCTGCTTATTTAGTTTCTTGGTGAAACTGCCCTCTAATGGGGAATGATCCCTTTTCCCAGATGCGTTGCTAAAGTCGGTCTCACCTGGCAACCGTGTTTTCCAGTACACCTCAAAATCTGACTTCTTTATTAATCTCCTCCTTTTCCTTAACGATTGGACCTTAGGATCCTCTTCCTCCTCAGGTCCAGCCGCAGCCTCAGACACTGCGGTCTGCTCAACCTGAACCACAGCCTCAGACACTTTGGTCTGCTCAGGCTCGGCTTCATCAACCAGTTTCAGAGTGGGGAAGGATTTGAATATTTCTTCTAACTGTTCTTTGGTGAATTGAACAGAGGACGGTTTGGATGATGTCGGTTTGATAGGAGGTTCAGTTTAAGGAAGTTCGGTTTGAAGGAGATTAGATTGAATAGGTTTAGGTGGGGATTGAGGTTTGGATTGAAGAGATTTGGCTTTGGTAGCTTTGAGAGCAGCTGCATCAAGTGCAAACTGCATGGATTTTTCAACTTGCGGTTTTGCAGGTGGAGAAGATGGTTTAGCTGATGGCGGTTTAGGTAAAGTCGGTTTAGAGAATGTTGGGGAAAGTTTGATAGCTGGCATAGATAAGGATTTTGAAGATGTCGGTTTGGCTGAGGGTTTAGAAATTGGTATAAAAAAGGCAGGGTCATTTTCTTGTAGCATCACCACCCCCAGTGGTTTCTTTAATAAGTCTCCCTTTGTTATTTTTGGAGGAATCACAGAGGTTCCTTTCCTTTTCCTTGGCACTGCGGTTTCCTTGGGCTGAGCCGCAGGTCTGGACCGAACTACAGGCTCCCCCTCAACCGCATGCTCCCCCTCAGCCGTTGCATCGGTTTGAGTAATTCCACTTAACCCCAATTTATCCAATGTTTCATTTTGAGCTTCTACTCTCAACAATGTAGCTTCAGTTAGATCTGCATTGGCACCAGTATACGGCTTGCTTGATTTGTTTAGCCGTGCCTCAGGATATGGACCTCTTTGATCTTTTGGCAACTGGTCTTCATTCCATACGGCTTGAGCAAACCTCCAGCCAAACTTGGTTCTGAAGGCAACAAACTTAGCCTCACCAAATATAGTCTTGTCGACTAGGGCCATCCAGTAAGCAGGATTTGCTGATGAAAGCTTGTGGATCCCTTATTCCTGATTCAAGAACTTTGTCAGTAACCGTCAGTGAGTTCTGATATTGGACTTGCCAGCGGCTCTGTCAGATCCATGTCGGTTCAGTGCATTGATCAGCTCATTCATCAGAATCTTTGGCCAATGCAGTTGCTTGCCCTTGTAGATAGCCACACAATAATGTAAGGATCCTCCCCCTCGGGGCGAAATGGGTTCGCTCAAGGAAGAAAAGCCAAACACGTGAACTAAACAAATTTAACGGAGTCGCCACATTTGTTAACTTTTAACCCAACAAATGAAAATGGTTAGAGATTAAAGAGTTTGGAGGTCAGGTTACGACTTGGGAAGAGTTTGACGTCACCCAAGTCGCCTCAGACAAAGCCAAGTCTCCCTTATGTTTGTTAACGAAAAGTGCATGTGTGTGTATGTGTTTTTAACGGAAAACTATAGTTTTAACTGGTTATTGATTTTAACAGAGGAAAAAGGGTTTATTTGCATAAACATTGACAAAACAAGACATAAAGGAAAAAAAGTCCCTCTGACCCAACTTAGCCGTACGGCTAGGAGGGGTCTTCCCGGGGATTTTGACAGTTTATCAAGAAACAGTCCAGTTCCAGGCAGAAACAAAGCATTCTGCAGGAACTGGACCAAACTGTTCTGATTCCAGTTTATGTTTTAACCAAAATACATAAATAAACTCATTCCTATGTTCTTTGATCATCAAATGAACCTCAAAATATGGATTTAAGGGTGATCAAGGCAATCATTGGAGAAATATCAAGAAGGGTGGCAAATATGCCTTTTTGAACCAAAGTGACCATTTGATGAGTAAAGATCGGAACTTTACCATCAAAATGGCCCTTTCATGCAAGATTAATCCTTTATGGACAAAAATATAACATAAAGATTGAATCTTTAAGACCCCAACATGGGGATTTTGGGCTAAATAAAAAATGGGGATAAAACTGGACAGAACTGTTTTGATTCCAGTTTGTTTAAAATACTTTATAAATTTAAATGCAACATTCCTATGCTAAATGATCATCACTTAGTCCCTAAAACAAGTATTTGGGTGTGATCATAAGCAATCATGGGAGAAAATTGGAAAAGTTGATGAACATGCCCTTTGGGCCAAAATTGACCATTTGGTGATTAAAGATTGGAACTTTATCCCCAAGATGGCATTTTTATGACTTATTAACCTTCAAAGAGTCAAAATAACATGTAAAGATTGAATCTTTATAACCCTAAAGGGGACTTTAGAGCTAGATCATTGTTGGATGATAAAGATGGAAGCTCTATCATCCAAATGATCATTATTACCAACTAAACAAGAATGTAAATGACAATCAACAAGCCATGATCATCTAGGTTTGAACCTCTTCCACACAAAGCATGGAGGGCACCTTGGATCATCTCATGGCTTGGACAAGAGAAATATAGAGTAATATATGTATATTTGCTTGAATCAGAAATATCATATTCCTTGGGAGATTTGGTACTTCATTCAGGCTATTTTCAGATTCATGGAGACTCTAGAGGTTCGGGTTACTCACATTTTTCGAGAAGGGAATAAAGTTGCTGATTTCCTTGCCAACTATTCTGCGGATGGAGGTGCTGATTTTGATTTTCACTCTTTGGCTTCATGCCCTCGGCACGCACTGTCAAAGTATGATTTACTTTGATAAGATTTCCTATCCTAACATTAGACTTTAGTTTTAAGATGTTTTATGTTTCTTTTGTTTGGTTAGCACCCCCCCTTTTTTTGTAAAGGATCTTATGGTTTGTATAAGTCCTCCCCCTAATTGTTTATTTCATGGTGGTAAGGCCATAATGTCCTCCATCATTTTTCTTGTAATCTTATTTTATATTTATAAAATCTAGGGAGTACTGTCTCCTTTCGCCAAAAAAAAAAGAGTGTATAATAAATATGATCATACGAATCGGGTGTTTGTGTGAAAAAGGAATCAAATGATCTAAAAATCTAAATGATGTTGAGCAAGTGAAAACTTTCATTGTATAAGGCTGAGTATGAATGGTTGTTTGGCTTGAAGCTTTGAAGAATTGTGGGTTTGCTAAGGAGATCTTTGAAGGTTTGAATATCTGGGTAAAATCTTCAAAGCAAACTTTGAACACTTGGGGATTTTCTCTCTTGAAGCTCAGCAACCTTCATTGTTTAAAAATAAAGGCTATTTATAGGCAGTGCACCCTTGTGACCGTTGGACAAAGATTTGAATCAAATCTTCTGTTATTGAAATCCCATTGGTTGAGCTGTCATTTTCGTCCTTGGTTTTGTCTTGTAGTCCTAGGTAGTTGTAGCACTACTACCTAACTTTTGTCCTTTGTTGCAGAGAAAGGATTAACGGTAAATATTTGAATTTACTAGACAAAGCCGACATTCCTTGCAGAAACTCCAAGTTAACTCGAAGTTATTTGACAAGTCCTAAATCATTCCTTTATGGTTGTAAAGGGAATGTTTGTCTCAAGGAATAAACGACAACACTTGAATTCTTCATTCAACGATCTGTAGTTTCACCAAATGCTGGAGCGGTTCTATGAATGAACTTGATGTGCGGTTTCATTGAAACTGTAGTACACGGTTTCATGATCAGCGGTTCCACCAAGTTAGCATCATAGGTTCCATATGAGACTTGAAGATCGGTTTCATCAAAGCCACAGAACGCGGTTTGATGAAAATATGCAGCTCCATGCTGGCGGTTCGAGTATAGCAACGAGTGCGGTTTGAAGAGCCAAACCGCTGAGTGTTAAACTGAATCAAAACTCAGTCTATGACAAATAAAAATCTAGAAATGGATTTGTCTAAAAATTAAAGTATAACTTCTTTACATGATTCCTAAATTCCATAAAAAGACGTGGCATGGATCTTTTTTTTTTTTTTGGCGAAAGGAGACATGTGGCATGGATCAATCAAATCAAGAGGGAGTAATAACAAAGAATCCTAACACAAAGCTACCACAATATTTTTGGGCTGAAGCTATCAATATAGCATGCTTCACTCAAAATAGATCCCTCATCAACATGACCTACAACAAAACTCCCTATGAACTTTGGAGAGGAAGAACCCCCAACATAGCATACTTAAATATATTTGGATGCAAATGCTTTATACTCTACAATGGTAAAGAACATCGAGGTAAATTTTCTCCTAAGGCCGATGAAGGTATATTTATTGGGTATACTAAACACTCAAAAGCCTTTCGTGTATTTAATAAAACCACTCTTAAGATAGTAGAATCTGTCCATGTTACTTTTGATAAACATTCTCTTCTTGAGCCACATTTGGCTCCAAATGTTGCTGATGATTTTGTTGAGCTTAAGACAGGTACAACTCGACCACAACATCAATCAACTCAAGGAAATCCATCTACCTTTTTTTCTTTTTTTTTTTGGCGAAAGGAGACGGTACTCCCTAGATTTTATTAAAAGACTAAGAAAAGGTACAGAACAAGGTGGGGGACATGACGGCCTTAACCACCTGAAAAAAAGCTACGGAGGAGGACTTATACAAGCCATAAGATCCTCTATAAAAGGAGGGGAAAACTAACGCCTAATATATGGGGTAGAATCCTTATCATTGAGATAAGGCCTCAAACAGAAAAGAGGAAGCTCACTGCTAGAAAAAAACTCAAAATCAACCCTGTGATCTGCAGCATGATTAGCTAAACCATCCGCTACCTGATTACCCTCCCTCAAAATATGAGTAACTCGAATTTGAAGGAGCAGCATCATACGTTGAATTTCCTGAATGTAATGCCAAATTTCCCAAGGAACTAGACAAGAATTATGTAAAATACGCACCAGCACTTCTGAATCCATCTCAACCCACAAAGAATGATAGCCACGCTCAAGAGCAAAACGAATCCCATCCAAAGCTGCTCTTACTTCAGCCATTATATTCGAAGCAACACCATAGAATTTGCAAAAACCGAAAACCATATTACCCTTGCTATCTCAAAAAATACCTCTTCCTGATGCAATACCCGGATTGTTTCTAGACACTCCATCGGTATTTAATTTAATTTGACCATTGGTAGGGGCTGCCCAAAAAACAAGTCGAATAGGCTTAATCACATGATCAACCACCGAAATTTTGAAAAACTCCATCACATACGAATCAAACGGACCACATGGAAGAGAAATATTGTACGCCTTAACAATATCCCGGACCTGATTTTGAACCTGAAGAATAATGTCGTTGGCATTCATCTTAATACCCTCAAATCTGGATTTATTATGCGCCTTCCAAAGATTCCAGCAAATGAGACTAGGTAATATTGCACATAGCCATTTGATACCACCCGAAGCTCTTAAGGGAAGATTATAACTCCACGACATTAACCATTGAGAAAGGGAAGTACCATAGACCCGAATCCCAATCATATTCCCAAAAAACTGCCATATGTTCAAGGCAACATCACCATGCAAAATAATACCCCCTCAGTCCCAGCTCACTTGAGACTTTTTTACCAAAACTGGTCAACTTAAGGTCGGTTTGACCAACACTTTATAGAAATATTTATGATCCGAACAAAAATAAAAAAATGTAAAATGACCACCATTAAAATTCCTCTCAATAACAATTTTTAAAAAGTTTTTTGGAACATAAATATTTCTACAAAGTGTTGGTCAAACCGACCTTAAGTTGACCAGTTTTGGTCAAAAAGTCTCAAGTGAGCTGGGACGGAGGGAGTATGGGATAAGGTTTCAAGAGAACGAAAAGTGCAGCAATCACATTGGGAAGCAATATGAATACCTCGTCTTTGAATAGAATCATCCGTAGGCAAAGCATTTTTCAAAGCTTTCCACATAAAAACCGATACTTTGAGGGGAATATGATTATGCCAACAACTAGCAAAAACCATGCTAGACGGACGAGCAAGGCGGCAAACTTTCCAAGCAGAAGAAATAGAGAACTTACCCGTAGTAGAAGGAGTCCAAAAAGGAATGTCCGACCCATCTTCAATAGATATAAACCTCGCTTGCATTAAATTGATAACTTGCTTCCCATAAGATTGTCGAACATGGTCAACTTGAAGAACCCTATCAATAAACAATGACGAGATCGAGACATGAGCTTCATTTTGAAGAACATGATCCTTAGCCAACCAGTGTTCTTGGACCGAGATACTTCCAGCCTTTTGTATAGATTGCTTTCCTCTTTTAATAGTCATCCCTCCCTATTTTGTAGAGGACCTTACAACTTGTGTAAGGCCTCCCCCCTAGTATTTTTTCCCAGGTGGTTAAGGCCGTCATGTCCCCCACCTTGCTTGTATCCTTTCTTATTTATTATCAATAAAATCTAGGGAGTACCATCTCCTTTCGAAAAAATAAATAAATAGAAGAGGACCTTACTTGTATCCCTCCCATGGCTAGACTTTTGTATAGATTGCTTTCCTCTTTTAATAGTCATCCCTCCCTATTTTGTAGAGGACCTTACAACTTGTGTAAGGCCTCCCTCCTAGTATTTTTTCCCAAGTGGTTAAGGCCGTCATGTCCCCCACCTTGCTTGTATCCTTTCTTATTTATTATCAATAAAATCTAGGGAGTACCGTCTCCTTTCGAAAAAAAAATAAAAAAAATAGAAGAGATAACAAGATGAGTATTAGGCATGATACCTTCAAAGACCCACTTATTACGCTGACGCCATAGAAACCAACAAATAGATTGTCGCGCCCCGACCCGTGGTCCTACTTGGCCCCACGTTCGGGACACGCACGGAAGACGTCATAAAACATTTTAGGTAAATTTTTCGAAATGTACTTTCATAAAAGTTTCATATAACAAAACACATTTACTTGAAACTTGATTTCATTTCACACAAACAAACTTTCACAACTCAAAGTACTTAGCCTCAAAGGCTTACAACCTTATTTACAAAATTTACAATCACCAATCTGTTCCAAAAATAGGTGATACAAGATGAAGTCATGGGTACACTACCCAAAAGGTTATACATTTACATAATGTAACCTTTACATAACACATGTCCCAAAATGTCTTACCCAAATCACCACCACGACGTCCTCCCTTGTGAAGTGGCCTATCCCCTGGGCTCTCCTTTATCTAAGGAAAACAGCATTGAAAGGAACGGGGTGAGAATAAATCTCAGTAAACTACTAAAATGCAGCTACGTTACATGCTGAAATGATACTCGTAATTGAACAATGTCAATAAACATTCATTTAGTACATAACATGAGAGGCAAAGCCAATTCATCATACCACACATAAGGTGTAAATAAACACTCATACGTGGATACTGAGCCAAGGTTCTTGAATCAAACATACAACCATCTGAGAGGTATCAACTGAGCAGCACCAAAGGGTTGAAACCGGTTTCGGAACCAAACAATAACAACAACAACAACAACTGGGGGAAAATGACACAAAGTCATAACCCAAACGGTGACTAAACTCACACAAAGGAGAGCTAGCCCAAACCCAATCCGTGGCCCAAGGAAAGGGGTTAAAAATGGGAAACCAATGGTAGAAGCCTTACAATGAACTTGGCACGTGTGCCATTATAATCCCTACCACTGCCCGACTCCACAACAAGTACCAGCTGGACTTTAACACGAGCATAGTAATAATACTTGCTTAAACAACAACCGTTGTCAATGATTCCAAAGTAGGAAACCAAGCCAAACACATCACAAAGATGAACCAATCCAAAACACATCAAAAGATGTTCAACAATATTCAATTAACCTTTAGTCAAATTCCACAACACTTTTGTTCACAAAAGAACGAATTTCAAACACTAGAGTGTTCCACAATGACCATTTAAGTCAACTAGAGTAGTACCCAAAACCTAGACCAAGAATACATCCTAGTCTTAATCAAACAAAAGGAGGATTTCTGAAAATAGGGGCGAGCGGGCGCTCACTATATACCAAGCGGGCGCTCAGAAAGTACCAAGCGGGCGCTCCGGGTAACAGAGATTTTTGGTCATGAAAACACTATGTAAGCGGGCGCTCACTAGCTCACAGGCGGGCGCTCGGCTCAATTTACAGCAAAGGCCCAATTCTTTCCCAGGTTAAGAATTCTCCGTCCCAAGCGTAGGAGTATAACTTTTTACTAACAACTAACTCTCCAGGAGTATTCTAACATATTCAAAACCTTCATTCAAGCTCATTTCATCACAAACCCAGCACATGTTAATACTCCATTTGTCCCAGAATTACAAGTATCATAAAAATCATCCAAATCACAAGTATCAAGTATAACATATATGACCATTTTAACATTTAAAAGAGAATTAGTAACTTACCTATTTTCGGAAAAATATCGAGAAAATAATATTTGATCGGGTAGAAATGACTTATTCAACGCCCTGATCATTTTTATATAATTAGTTTTTAAAACAGAGAAGTAATTAAAAAGATAGAAATTAAAATAGGATGGAACTTACCTTTCTTTCCATAGACACAGAGAGAGTAGAAAATTTGGGAAAGTATAATATGAGAGTGTATGAACAACGCAGAGAGGGAGAAGTGATAAGTTATAAAAGATTTTTTTGCCCCTAAATTATACTTTGGTCACTCTAGTTTCATTTTCAACACTTAAACCCCTGAACTTATATTTCCAATAAGGACCCTAAGGTTTCAACTTAATCATTTAACTCCCTTTACCATTATTACTACTAACTAAATAAATAGCACATTTAATCAAACAATATGTGCAAGTTATAAAATATGATGCAACACATAAAATGCACACATAAGTTCAAATTAAAATCCCCAAAAATATAAAATAAATAGGGACGGGTTTTTGGGGTCGTTACATAGATCCGGGAAGAATTTTTGCGACCCATTTAATGAGCGAACTAGCAGATTTTAGGAACTCAAACCACCAAGCGCAAAGAAGTTGACGAAGGCTGCCCATACGAAGATTAATGCCAACAAGACGACCAAAAAAATTCCAGACAGATTGTGCCAACTCTCTATGAACGAACAAATGATCAATGGATTCAACTTTAGGACTGTTGCAGCAAAAGCACTTAGATACCAATTGGATACCTCGACATTGAAGCGCCTCATCCACAGGAATGCCTCTATGTAAGGCGCGCCAAAGAAGAATAGACATTTTAGAGGGAAGCTGCTTATTCCAAATGTTTTGAAAGACAATACTTATGGGTTTGGGGTGACGACATTCTTTCCAAGAAGAAGACGTGGTAAACTTACCAGAAGAGGAAGGCCGCCAAATAATAACATCTTTAGAGTTGGTCAAGATGACTTGTTGGGATTCAATAAGCGAAGCAATGTGATGGCCAAATTGATCCTTGATATAGTTTAGCCGAGGAAGAGAATTATCAAACAAAGTGAAGACTTGAACATGAGCAAGGGGAAGGGTGTTGGTAGTGGTGCCCTAGGCACGTTTAATAAATATTGTAATTGTTATCATTTATTTCATATCAATAAAGAAATGTTTTGATTATTATTGTTGTTCATGTTTACTTATAATAATCTCCATCCCTAGTACTTGTTAAGCACTAGTATAAAGGCTAAATGATCATGGGATGATCATGTTAGATTTATGGGTACTTGTTTGGAACAAGTTACTGGGCATGACCCGCTGTATGAGATTTATGTCATGGTCTATGTCGTACATATATCTCATATTAGTTATGTCATTTGAATCCTTAGACATGAAGTTATTATAGTCTTCCACTTGATGAACATTATGTTTGACATATTCAAACGCTACCTTTAACCGGGAAGTTATAAAGGGTATGATTGGCATAATCGGATTCACGTAGGGAAGAATAATAAGCTAAATGGATTTGTCCCTCTTCGGAGAGATGTCAAGCTTGGGCCTCTCGTAGGAATGATGTTGATGAAAATGTTCGGCCGAACTCAAATGAATTGATTAGATCAATGTCATTTGTATTATCAACATATTCGTAATCGAGAAAGTATTGAACAAAACAAGTTGACTTGTTGACCATGACTTGTGTTCAATGACATCGTGGACAAAGGGATTATGACTTGTTGACCATGACTTGGGTAGATATGACGGTTTGCTAGAACCTAATCATATCTTATGGTTTCATGTTTGAACCCATTGCCAACTTAGTATAATCCTAGAGGGTCACACACAATAGAACGAATCTTAAATAAGGACTATATTGGAATTTGGAAAATTTGGGGAAAGTGTGCGACCGCACAAAAGGGCTTGGGCGGCCGCACAGTTTAGCTCAGAAAGTACCAGAAACCTTCCAGTTAAATGTGCGACCGCACAAGGTTTTTTGGGCGGCCGCACACCATGTCGGGACTGGTTTCCTTATTTGATTTGGAAAAGAATTTTGGACGGGTTTAGACACAAGTTTCCTATTTGGAATAGGTCTAACTTGTATATAAACAGACAAATTCGGCCAGAATCAGATCATAGCTTTTGTGCAAGTCTCCAAAGAGTTTGAGAGAGTTTTATTTTGTTCTAAGACATCTTAGATTGAAGAACAAAATAATACATAAACCAATATTCAATATAGTTCATATCAATTGTGAAAACGTGTTTCACAATTTGGTCTAGCAACCAAGATCAAGTGTTCTTGATATTCGTTCGTGGTGTGGATACCGCTAGAGGGTGAAGCTTATCATCAAAGTTCGTGTTCTTACTTTTGTGATAAAAGGTTCAAGTTCTCCACCAAGATCAAAGACCAAATTCAAATTCATCAAGGGTTAGTTTTTCTAGTATTCATATTGTTGTATTTGATTTAATCATATGAATGGATCTATGGGCTTTGGGTTTCATAAAATTTTAAATGCTATATTCCGCTCCGCATGTTACTACGAAACCCAACAGTGGTATCAGAGCCCCGTTCATGTTGATTAATTCAATACATAGATCATGTTGTGCGTATATAAATTGTTTATGTGCCCTAGCATGATATGAATATTGGATTATATGATGTTTATGTGTTATGTGATTTTATGTGGTTTATTGTTTTGCAACTTTAATCGTACAATTCAATCGCAATAAATATTATGATGGATTCTGAATTGTTTGATTATTAATTCTGATTGGATCATGGTTTTAATAATCGGGGAAAAACAATTTTGAGACAAATTTTCAAACTGAAAAAATTACCTTCTGATCTCACTGAGCGACCGCACAGAATGACCTGGGCGATCGCACAAAAGTTGGGCGACCGCACAGTAGTTCTTGGGCGGCCGCACACAATGATCAGAATCTCTGATTTTTGTTAAAAATCAGAATTTGGAATTTTCGAGAGGTCCAACCGAACCAGTGACAGAACCAGACCAGACCTGCTGATCTGGAATGGGTTTTGGGTAGTTGGTTTGGCTGTGGATCTTGGGGTTTGATTTTCCTATTTGTTTTAGTCTTGTGACTCTAAGATTGGTTCAAGGTTTGGATGGCTAATCTGCGTTCATCGAGATTGTGTTTCCAAAACTTGATCATAATCAAAGTTTCAAAGATAAAACGAAGTTAGAATTATGAAGAGTTCATAATTGCTAAAATTGAGAAACAAAGTTCTTGATTCAATGATTGGAGATCCATGTGGAATTGTGGATGCAATTGGGCTACGTTCATCGAGACCATCTATTACTTAGTTTCGGCAACATGGACTAGTTTCTTGGTTTCTTGAATTAGTGCGGAATTGTGGATGCCTGATGGCTTAGTTTCGGCCGCACTTCTAGTTGTCTTGATTTGGAGATAATAACCAAAGTTGAAATAGTCTCATCCTCATAATTATAGAGAAACTAATGACACATAAATATTATGCTTAAATTAATGGAGATTAATTTAGTGGCTAAACTTGATGCGTAACATATTTATATTATGTGCTCATAAATGTGTTGTATGCTATATGTGATGAACCTTCAAAGAAAGTTTTTAAGTTCTTTTTGCCATGCCATGATTAAAACACTTGTTTATACATGGGTGATTTTGATGTGGGTTCGCCTCCGCGAGGTGCATTAATTTTATTCATGTATGAGCAAGATGAGGTTCATTAATTCAATGTGGGCTTGCCTCCGCAAGGTGCATTAAATTGAATGGTTCCTATATGTTTAAAATGGTTGAACTTAATTAGGCGTCAAAACAGTTTTGGGCCTAGGCAAAAGATGAGATTAAACATGCTTTTTGAAATTGGATTTCCCAAAGAATCTCATAAAAGGATCTAAGAGTCATATGGGATATGATTGACATGATTGTCTACCTAATTAATTTAGTTTTGAGCGGTCCGCCTCCGTGGACTCAAAAGTTAAATTAAAGTTGGATCTTAGCCCAATTAAATTATATTATACATTGGATGTATATGAAGGTTATATAATTTAGTGGGAGTATTTTGAAAAATACATTGATTATTTCTTTAATGAAAATGGTACTTATTAAATTTTGGAAATTTTTCATATTTGTAGATAATGACTACTAACACTCAATTAATTTCGTTGCGATCGATCCTTGAGAAGGATAAGCTCCAAGAGAATGGTACGAACTTTATGGATTTGATCCATAGCCTAAGAAATGTTCTAAGGCAAGAAGATAAGTTGTACATTCTCGATGGGCCACTTCCTGCTGAACCAGAACCTACTGCACCTAGGGCAGAAAGAGACAGTTACAAGAAACATCGTAATGATTCTAGAGATGTAAGCTGTCTCATGCTTGCTACCATGTGCTCAAAACTCCAACAAAGTTTGGAACATTTGGAAGCCTATGAGATAGGCGTGGAGTTAAGAGCCATGTTTCAAGAGCAAGCTAGGCAGGAGAGGTACAAGACCATTGTTGCATTCACTACTTGCAAAATGAATAAAGGGCAACAAGTGAGTCCTCACATGCTGAAAATGAAAGGTTATATAGAGCACCTTGAGAAACTTGGCTATCCAATTCCATTGGAGCTAGACACGGATCTCATTCTTAATTCATTGCCTAAAAGTTATAATCAGTTTGTGATGAATTATAACATGCATGGAATGGATAAGAATCTCTCCGAGTTGCATGGGATGCTTAAAACTGCGGAGATAAAGATTGCGGAGAAAGGTTCTCCTGTGCTCTTGGTTCATGATGGGAAGAAGGCTAGTGCCAAAGGAAAGGGTAAGAAAGTTGTCAAACCCAAGATAAGCAAGGCAAAGGTTGCCAAGGCTTCTGAGGCAAAACCCGATTCACAAAAGGATGCAATATGTTTCCATTGTCAAGAAATTGGTCATTGGAAACGTAATTGCAAGGCTTTCTTTGAAAAGCAAAAGAAGAAGAAGAGCAGCAAGGCTGCGTCGACTTCAGGTATCTATATGATAGATATTCTCCTTTCTACCACTGATTCTTGGGTATTGGATACCGGATGTGGTTCTCACATTTGTTTAAATGTACAGGGTCTAAAGAATAGGAGACTACTTAAAGAGGGTGAAGTAGACCTACGTGTGGGGAATGGAGCAAGAGTTGCTGCATTAGCCGTAGGGACTTATGAAGTCACTTTACCTTCCGGATTAATTCTTGTTTTGAACAATTGTTATTATGTTCCGGATTTAAGTAGAAATATTATTTCAATTTCTTGTTTGGATAATGAAGGTTTTAAGTTTCTTATTGAGAATAAGAAATTTTCTATTTAATTAAATGATGTGCTTTATGGTATTGCTAATTCATTTAATGGCCTTTATGTCTTGGATGTCAAGAATTAAAATAATGAAAATGTCTATCATATAAATAAGAAATCTAAACCTAATGATGTAAATCATTCTTATTTGTGGCATTGCCGTCTTGGTCATATTAATGAGAAGCGTATCTCAAAACTCCATGGGGACGGTCTCTTGGGTTCATGTGACCTTGGGTCATATGATACTTGTGAGTCGTGTCTTCTTGGGAAAATGACTAAGACACCTTTTACCAAGCTAGGTGAAAGGGCAAGCGACTTATTGGGGTTGATGCATTCCGATGTATGCGGACCATTAAGTAGCAATGCTAGGGGAGGATTTCAATACTTCATTACCTTCACTGATGACTATAGTAGATTTGGGTATGTTTACCTAATAAAACATAAAAGTGAAGCATTTGAGATATTTAGAATATTTCAAAATGAAGTAGAAAAAAAACTTGGCAAAAGTATTAAGGCACTTCGATCAGATCGAGGTGGAGAATACTTGAGTCATGAATTTGATGATCATCTAAAGAATTGTGGAATAGTTTCACAATTGACTCCACCCGGAACACCACAATGGAATGGTGTGTCCGAGAGGAGAAATCGGACTTTGTTAGACATGGTTCGATCAATGATGAGTCAAGTTGATCTTCCAATATCCTTTTGGGGTTATGCTCTAGAAACCGCCGCATTCACACTAAATCGTGTTCCAACTAAATCGGTTCAAAAGACTCCATATGAGATGTGGAGCGGAAAGAAAACTTGTTTATCTTTCATGAAGATTTGGGGTTGCGAAGCCTATGTCAAAAGACTTGTCTCTGACAAACTTGCACACAAATCTGACAAATGTATTTTCGTGGGATATCCAAAGGAAACAAGAGGATATTACTTTTACAACCGTGAAGACAACAAAGTTTTTGTTGCCCGAACTGGTGTCTTTCTAGAGAAAGAGTTTCTCTCCAAAGAAATCAGTGGGAGTAAAATAAATCTTGAAGAAATTCGAGACCCAGAAAATGACATTGAACCAATAGTGGAACAAGAACAAGAACCACAAGGAGTTGTGGAACCTGTTCAAAATACACAAGCAACTCGCAGATCTAGTAGGTTACGATCCGAGCTCGAGAGATATGGATTTCTCGTAACGGATGGTAATGAGATGGAAATCATTGAGAATGATGAACCGACAACCTACCAAGAGGCGATGTCTTCTCCTGATTCGGATAAGTGGCTTGGAGCCATGGAATCTGAATTGCAATCCATGCAAGACAATCAAGTTTGGAATTTGATTGATGCGCCCGAAGGTGTAAAAACCATAGGATGCAAATGGGTCTTCAAGAAGAAGACCGACATGGATGGGAAGGTGCATACTTACAAAGCTAGGCTTGTAGCGAAAGGGTATAGGCAAGTTCATGGTATTGACTATGATGAGACCTTTTCACCCGTAGCAATGATCAAGTCTATAAGAATTTTGCTTGCCATTGCCGCATATCATGACTATGAAATATGGAAAATGGACGTCAAAACCGCTTTCCTAAATGGAAAACTACAAGAGGATGTGTATATGACACAACCAGAAGGTTTTGAACAAGATTCTAAGGTATGCAAATTGCAGAGATCTATCTATGGATTGAAGTAAGCTTCAAGGAGTTGGAATCTCCGTTTTGATGAATCGGTCAAAGAGTTTGGTTTCATCAAAAATGAAGATGAACCTTGTGTATACAAGAAGATTTGTGGGAGCATAGTGCTATTCCTGATTTTATATGTGGATGACATATTACTCATTGGAAACGATATTCCTACAATTCAGTCCGTGAAGACTTGGTTAGGAAAATGCTTCGCAATGAAAGATATGGGTGAAGCCGCATACATACTTGGCATTAAGATCTATAGAGATAGATCAAGGAGGCTACTTGGTTTAAGCCAAAGTACATACATTGACAAGATAATTAGAAGATTCCGTATGGAAAATTCTAAAAGAGGTGTCTTGCCCGTGTTACATAGAGTTTCTCTAAGCAAGACTCAATGTCCTAAGACAAAAGATGAGCGTGAGAAAATGAATGATGTTCCATATGCTTCGGCAATTGGGTCCATCATGTATGCCATGATTTGTACTAGGCCGGATGTATCTTATGCTTTAAGCATGACAAGTAGATACCAATCCGACCCCGGTGAAAATCACTGGATGGCTGTGAAAGCGATTCTTAAGTACTTGAGAAGAACTAAAGATTCGTTTTTGGTCTATGGTGGAATGGAAGATGATCTCGTGGTAAATGCTTACACGGATGCAAGCTTCCAAACCGACAAAGATGATAGTCGATCGCAATCGGGTTTTGTGTTTAAGTTAAATGGTGGAGCTGTAAGCTGGAAGAGTTCCAAGCAAAGTACAACCGCTGATTCTACAACAGAAGCTGAGTATATTGCTGCATCAGATGCTGCAAATGAAGCTATTTGGATTAAGAAGTTCATCACTGAACTTGAAGTGGTTCCTAACAGTGCTAATCCAATAGACCTTTATTGCGATAATAATGGTGCTATTACTCAAGCAAAGGAACCAAGAGCACATCAGAAATCCAAACACATACTTAGGCGTTTTCATATCATTCGAGAAATCGTTGATAGGGGAGACGTAAATATATGCAGAGTACCTACTGATGACAATGTCGCGGACCCGCTAACAAAGGGACTTCCACAAGCTAAACATGAAGGTCATGTTAGGTCCATGGGTATTAGATACATGGGAGATTGGGCCTAGGGCAAGTGGGAGATTGTTGGTAGTGGCTCCCTAGGCACGTTTAATAAACGTTGTAATTGTTATCATTTATTTCATATCAATAAAGAAATGTTTTGATTATTATTGTTGTTCATGTTTACTTATAATAATCTCCGTCCCTAGTACTTGTTAAGCACTGGTATAAAGGCTAAATGATCATGGGATGATCATGTTAGATTTATGGGTACGTGTTTGGAACAAGGTACTGGACATGACCCGCTGTATGAGATTTATGTCATGGTCTATGTCGTACATATATCTCATATTAGTTATGTCATTTGAATCCATAGACATGAAGTTATTATAGTCTTCCACTTGATGAACATTATGTTTGACATATTCAAACGCTACCTTTAACCGGGAAGTTATAAAGGGTATGATTGGCATCATCGGATTCACGTAGGGAAGAATAATAAGCTAAATGGATTTGTCCCTCTTCGGAGAGATGTCAAGCTTGGGCCTCTCGTAGGAATGATGTTGATGAAAATGTTCGGCCGAACTCAAATGAATTGATTAGATCAATGTCATTTATATTATCAACATATTCGGAATCGAGAAAGTATTGAACAAAACAAGTTGACTTGTTGACCATGACTTGTGTTCAATGACATCGTGGACAAAGGGATTATGACATGTTCTAAAGGAATGCGAACTTGTATCTAGTTATACTATTTGGGTAGATATGACGGTTTGCTAGAACCTAAGCATATCTTATGGTTTCATGTTTGAACCCATTGCCAACTTAGTATAATCTTAGAGGGTCACACACAATAGAACGAATCTTAAATAAGGACTATATTGGAATTTGGAAAATTTGGGGAAAGTGTGCGACCGCACAAAAGGGCTTGGGCAGCCGCACAGTTTAGCTCAGAAAGTACCAGAAACGTTCCAGATAAATGTGCGACCGCACAAGGTTTTTTGGGCGGCCGCACACCATGTCGGGACTGGTTTCCTTATTTGATTTGGAAAAGAATTTTGGACGGGTTTAGACACAAGTTTCCTATTTGGAATAGGTCTAACTTGTATATAAACAGCCAAATTCGGCCAGAATCAGATCATAGCTTTTGTGCAAGTCTCTAAAGAGTTTGAGAGAGTTTTATTTTGTTCTAAGACATCTTAGATTGAAGAACAAAATAATACATAAACCAATATTCAATATAGTTCATATCAATTGTGAAAACGTGTTTCACAATTTGGTCTAACAACCAAGATCAAGTGTTCTTGATATTCGTTCGTGGTGTGGATACCGCTAGAGGGTGAAGCTTATCATCTTCAAAGTTCGTGTTCTTACTTTTGTGATCAAAGCTTCAAGTTCTCCACCAAGATCAAAGACCAAATTCAAAGTCATCAAGGGTTAGTTTTTCTAGTATTCATATTGTTGTATTTGATTTAATCATATGAATGGATCTATGGGCTTTGGGTTTCATAAAATTTTAAATGCTATATTCCGCTGCGCATGTTATTACGAAACCCAACAAAGGGGAGGTTGAACACCATCCAGCCATTTTTCATGAATGGAGATGAGCCCTTGACCAATTCTCCAACCAATACGAGCTTCCATAATGTCTTTGACCCCCATCATCCTTTTCCACACATGCGATGCGAAGCTAGTGATCACAGCATCCATCGGGTGAGTTTCGAAACAATACTTGGCAAGCATGAAATAAGCCCAAAGGGAATCAGAACCACGCAACCTCAACCAAAGCTTCATGGCAAATGAAGCAGAAATATCTTCAAATTTCCGAATACCTAGACCGCCTTCATTCTGCGGGTGGCTTATCTGGGACCAACCAATCCAGTGACATTTCCTGCTACCATCCGAAGCACTCCAAAAGAAATTAAGGATTAGCTTTTGCATTGCCAAAATAATACTTTTAGGAGGCTCCAACACCGTCATATAATACAACGGGATAGATTGTTAACAAGATTTGATTAAAGTAACCTTTGCTCCGAAAGAGAGGAACTTCCCTTACCAAGAAGCCAGTCTCGTTTCCATCTTTCTCAACAAAGGAGTGAACAAAACTTGAGATTTTCGTCCCACATAAAGAGGGCAACCAAGATATATCAAAGGGAGGTCTTTTTTTTTGAAATTGAGTCAACACAACAATGGCAGCATCCTTGACCACATCATTCTTCCCAGTAACAAAACACGACTTTCCAATGTTAACAAGTTGCCCCAAAAATTTTTGATACTTTTCAAGACAATTCATATGCATGCGAAGCGAATCCCTCGAGCCATTGCAGAAAATAAGCACATCATCCGCATACGATAAGTGTGAAACAGTGGGGGTATGGGGATGAGCTCTATACCAAAGATGAGGATGAGCATCATGAAGATGGTTGATCCCATGACTAAGAATTTCAGCAGCTATAATAAACAGACTAGGTGATAAAGGATCACCTTGACGAATACCTCTAGTTGAGTGAAAGAAGCCACTACTTTCCCCATTTATAAGCACTGAAAAACCAGCAACTAGAAATACAACGATAAACCATATCCACCCATTCGATAGCAAAACCGAATCTTTTCAGGACTTTAATCAAAGAAATCCAAGAAAGCCGATCATATGCTTTCGCCATATCAAGTTTAATAGCAACATTTGAGCGCCGGACCTTCTTTCTAATAGAGTGCATCATTTTTTGGGCGAGAAGAATATTTTCATGAATAACCCTACCTTGAACGAAACCAAATTGATTCACAAAAATAAGATTAGGCAATATCCTCCCCAGGCGATTGCATAACAGCTTAGTGATGATTTTATTCGAAAAGTTACATAAGCTAATGGGACGCAAATCAGAAAAAGAATTAGGAACTTCAATCTTAGGAAGAGTGACAATTAACGTGCTAGTCCACGATCTAGGCATTTCAAAGCCAGCAAAGAATTCCCTAATAGCTCTGAATAGATCATCCTTAATAATATCCCAGCAAAAGGTGTAGAACATACCATTAAAACCATCGGGGCCAGCCGCACTTTGCCCATTCATGCCTTTAACAACCTCATAAACTTCATCTATCGTAGGCGTAGCTATCAGAGCAGCATTCTCCTCATCCGTGACCAAGGCAGGAATGAGATTTAAAAGATCATCATGTGTATTAGGGTTGATGTCAACAATTTCTGTCGTGAGTTGGTCTTTATAGAAATCAGCTGCCTCCCTTTGTATATCTTCCTTAACCAGGAGCATATTACCATTTCTATCTCGAATACGATGAATAAAAAGTCTTTGCCGTTTCTTCTTGACGTAGGCATGAAAGAATTTTGTATTTTTATCATCCTCTTTGAACCATTAAATGTTTGCTTTTTGCCTCCAGAAAGATTCCTCTAATAACATAGTGTGACTCAAATTAGCCTGAGCCAAACTAAGAGCAGCCCGATTCTCCTTCGAGGGGTCCATTTCCAAGGCATTCTCCTTGACTAACACGTCATCTTCAGCATTTATAACCTGTTGATCAATACGACCAAAAGTGCCCTTGTTCCATATAAACAAGGCTTTCCGTAGACGAGCTAACTTCTTTCCAAAAGAGACCATTGGACGACCATCAATCCAGTCTACCCACGACTTCCGAACCACTTCAAGAAAGGAATGATGCTTTGTCCAAGCGTTAATAAACAAGAAAGATCCTCGACAAAATTCTGCAGTAACTCGAATAGATATCAAAAGAGGCGCATGGTCAGAACTAGTTTTGTTTAAATGCTTGACATAAGTATTGTTAAACGAATGCAACCATTGTTCATTATAGAAAACTCTATCAAGACGTTGCTGAATAGATTTCCTCCCAAGCTGTTTATTCCACCAAGTCTATTTCGAACCCACATAACCAGCATCAATAAGATAAGAAACCTGAATGGTATCGAAAAAATCAGCAACCTTACTCTGAGTAATAGCACAACCTCCAAGCTTATCAGATTGATCCATAACTGCATTGAACCTGGCATTCCTTGCTGATGAGTAGTCATAGAAGGCATTGGTGGTGGTGGCCCATACATTTGATGAGCGTATGGGTATGGAAACTGAGCAGGAGGGAGAGTGCGGCTGAGGTACTCGTAGATGCCATAGATATCAGACTGGAGACGCTCCTCGGTGCCCTTTAGAGCCTTGTACATTACTTTCTGAAAGCGGTCTGTTTGCTTAAGGAGAATGGCCTCAAAGCAGGCTTCTTGTTCATCAAGAGTGGTTCTAGAGAGGGTTGATTGCTCTCTGAAGATAGTCTCATAGTGGGCTACTTGCTTGTTGAGGATAGTCTCATAGAAGGATTCTTGCTTGTTGAGAGCGAGGATGGCGTTGAAGTAGGCTACTTGCTCATTGAGAATGGTGTTTGAGTGGAGAATTGTCTCAACATCTTGAGTGGCAGCTTCAGTTGTGACTTCGATGATTCTTTCAGCAGACATGATGCAGGATTATGTAATGGTTGGTAGAGAAGTTAAGTCTTTGAATTGAATTAGACTCATAATAAATGACAAGACATCGTTATAAAATCATTTTTATAAAAAAGACTCGATCTGCGTATTTTTTGAAATGTTCTTTGAATGAAAACACCAAAAGTTTGACCGGGCCGGAGCTGCCTACGTTCCCCTTACCATGCGGGAGAGGTCCCACATAATGAGAGGCTCAGGTCATCGTAGTTCGGGTTAAGTAAGATATTTGAGAGAGTGACCGCAAGAGGTCAGTGATTTGTTTTTTGAAAAACATAAGTATTAGAAGATGACCGTAGGGGTCTGTGACTTTTGAAAACCGTAAGTATTATGGGATGACCATAGAAGTCAAAAAGAAAGGGAGATGACTCGGTCCTTGGTCAAGGTATTGGTTTGGCCTAGACAGGTTGACCTAGACAGGTCAAAGGTTGACTAGAATTGATCTAGGGTAGACTCACGCAGCATGATGAATGATTTTAGTTAAGATTAAGATTAATTGTTTTTATATGTGTTCTTAACTCGATCAAGGTGCATGGTTTAGAAATGAACAAGGATTAACCTTAACCGCTCACAAGTGAATACGGCGAGTTAGATAGCCCTGGTGCCACGAAGATAGAGGTGACAGGATCACCAAAATCTGTGCACTCAGCGGAGTATCTGGAGTAGGGTGTGCAGTGTGACACGGACTAGTGGTAGTGTGCCATTTGATTACCTATTTTTTAGGAATGATATGCAATGCATGAGAGGAGTCTACTAGCATGACAATTCATAGTTATAGTATCTAAGCATGAATCAAGCACAATCAGAGCGGATCTTAGAACATTTAAAGCATGCTATAAACATATAAACCTGCAAGAAATCGTTAGAACCAGATTTGCAAATAAAGGGAGCTCTACGGCTTGACATCCGGCGTATGGGGTTAGGGAGGCGTACGATGCTTAATTACAGAAACGCCAGAAATTTCAGAAGTGCAGTTTTTAGTTAGAACACACACAAAATCATGAAGTAAATGAAAGTTAGACCTTCTTAAGTTTTGAAAAAGGTTTTAAAAAACAAGTCCCCAGCAGAGTCGCCACTGTGAGTACACCCGATCGAAAATTGAGAGTCGCCACATTGTTTTATTTGTTGTTAAAACATTGAGAAAAACCATTTATGAGAATAATAGGGTTCAGGGGTCAAGTTACGATAACAGAAGAATATTCTAGTGATCAATCCTATTGCCCGACAAATCGGTCTTTCTATCATGATCAATGTGTGTGTGTGCGTTAGTGTTTGAGACCGGATCCGAAGGTTGCCTACATTCTTCTCATCGTGAGAAGCTCAGGTCGGTGTAGTTCATTGATGAATTAGAATGGGAAGAGATGAAGCGGGATCATGCATATAGAGGGGGAAGATTAGGGTTAGAAGTAGTTCTTAGATCATATTAGGGTTTGATGAAACCTTAGGATCATCATTAGCTATGGCATGTGCACATAAATAGGGATTACAATCCTAGATCTAGCATATGATGTATGATAAGTCGTAAATCTAGCATTATAATAAGAACATCATGAATATATATGAATGAACACATAAACATGAAGATCGCTACCCTAAATATAGCATTATGTAAGTAATATGTGACCTAGATCTAGTGCGGGTTTCGTGGAAACCCTAGATCATTATTGGTCAAGAACACGAACGATGAACAAAACCCTAGATCTAACAATATATGAATGAATATAGTAGATCTAAGTAGTTAAGTAGTAAGAACGCGTTACCAAAACGATTAAAGAGGCTTCGAAGGTTGAATCTTCACTCCTTTGGTTGAATGGCGGTATTGGACATTTAACAAGATTTCTAATGAATTCCATCAGAAAGCCCTGAATCGGTTAAAAAATTGCATTTCGAGCCCTGTTTTGCCAAAAAGAAGACATGGAGCCCCGCTTGGGGAACACCCTATAAAGTTCGGTCCCTAAATTGTAATTAACCTGAGGAGGGAGGAGCGAGTAGTTTTCTCTTTTAGGAAACGCCATCTGTTGCCGCCAGGAGAGTAGGTTTTCCGATCGCCATCGTTCACAAACCAAGCTGTTCGACATTTCCTGTAAGGCAGTATTGATAAGTCGAAGGTAGAGAGATGGTGCAAAGGATGCTCATTAGCCGTGGTAAATTCATTAGTTCAGTACCAAGTCAATATTTTTGTGGTGGAGGAAACCGTCATCGGCGAGGATTAATTAGGTACTCCCTCTGTCCCTAAGTGAGTGTCCATTTTCAAAAAATCTTTGTCCCAAAATGAGTGTCCTTTTTGAACATAACTTTGTCCCTAAAATTGTTATGATTAGGGGTCTGGGAGAGACTGTTAATAAAGGCTAGGTGTTGTTTTGGTGTGTGTCGTTAATTAGGTAGTTAACAGAGTCACTTTAGTACGTTTTCGTTTTGTTAAGGGGGGTTGTTCGTGATATTTGTTATAGTAGAAGGGTAAGATGGGCAAATGTATTTGGGTTGCAGTTTATATGCGTGAAATGTAATGGCAATGGGTATGAAATGAATTAAACAGATTTCTTCCCCAAAATTGCTTCTCTCTCTAAATTCTCAATTTCTCTTCTCAACCAGTCTAATTCTTCTTCTATTTCCCTTCTTCAATTCAATAATTCGTGTTGTCCACATTTCGATCACAAATTGATTTCCGATTTGTGATTAATTCAAACCTAATCTAGCAAGTTCATAAAAATTGGTATCCAGAGCCTTCTCGATCAGGCGAAGATGACGTCATATGATGATGGTGGCTATTTTCTGCTTGGAGTTAATCCGCAAATCCTTCTCGAGCGTCTGAAAGATAAGAACGAGTTAGTATGGTGTGCATCTGCATTCCTTGAGCGTATAGTCCAGATTAATTTGCTCGAGGAATACTTTGGCGAATTCCAGATTGTTAGATCTCTGTTGGAGAACATCGCCTCACACATGTGTGAAGAACTGAGTGAAGGATATTTTCTGGAGCATTTCATTGCTGGATTGGAAGAAGGAAGGAGGTCATATGTCAAATGGCTGCTACAACGTACAGTTGATGATGCTCGGATATATGCAAAACATTATAGAGCGAAGCCATTTGCAAAGTGTTATCCAGAGGCAACAATTATTACTAAGGTAATTACCGATCCTGTTGATAGTGTTGATAGCTATGTTAATGTTGTCGATAACGATTGTGAAATTGGCTTGACTAGTAATGATTTTGAGGTCCAAGTTGAGGAAAATAGTGTAGATGTGGATTGTTGCTTTGGGGAAAATATTTCTCAGATTAAGGCTGATGTTAGTTCCATTTTAAAAGCTGATGCTATTTCCAAATTGGTCATTGTGCGTACGGGTTTCGTATTCGGTCCTGGAGTGGTTGTGGCTCACATAGTTCATGATCCTTTTAGTGTTGAATGTGAAGTGATTGTTGATGAGGATGATACAGTGAGATTTGCTAGAATGGAAGGCATAAATAGCAGGAATGATTGGTTTACAAAGAAAGGACAATCTACGTTAAAGCACGCCAAATGTTTGATAAAAGTACCTGTAGTAATAACAGAGGGGTTTCTTCCATTAGGATCATTGATTGAGTTATTATGGGATCCCAGAGGATGCTGGAAGCACCGTGAGCCAGACTTGGGCAATTTTGAGCAAGTAAATGTGACCTATGCCAAATGTTTGCGGAATGCCTATGTTACTTTTGAACAAAAAAATGAGAGTTATGGGAAATCTGAGCTTATGCATGTTCAGCAGGTAATGGAAGTTTTATTAGAGACAAAATTGTTTCAAATCGGTGATACGGTGCTAAAGAATGATAGTCCAGTTCTTATGCAAAATGAGGAATTCATTTTACTGGGACATTTGTTAATTGAGGCGACGATGGAAGGTTCAATTTAAAGTGTTTCGCAAGCTTATTTTTGGGACCCTGGTGTGCTGAGTAAATCAAAATGTTTGAATTCTGGATGGACTCTATAAGGCCATAAATTCAAAACAAAAAAGTGGTTTTTGTTTTTGGAAGGATTTGATGTTGTTTTAGAAGTTAAATTGCTGGAGTTGTATGGTCCAGTGTCTATGGATGTCAAAAAAGAGTTGAAGTTATTATTGTTAAGGATGGAAAAGCAGCCAGATTGCCTCAAGGTAGAGTTGGTGAACTTTCATGTCAGTCTTATGGGTTTTTTAAGTGTGGAAATAATTGGAACATGGGTTTCCATTCAGATGATGATATGGCTCTTAGCTTGAATCCTTCTTTATGAAGCCATTGTTGGTAGTGGTGCCCTAGGCACGTTTAATAAACGTTGTAATTGTTATCATTTATTTCATATTAATAAAGAGATGTTTTGATTATTATTGTTGTTCATGTTTACTTATAATAATCCCCGTCCCTAGTACTTGTTAAGCACTAGTATAAAGGCTAAATGATCATGGGATGATCATGTTAGATTTATGGGTACTTGTTTGGAATAAGGTACTGGACATGACCCGCCGTATGAGATTTATGTCATGGTCTATGTCGAACATATATCTCATATTAGTTATGTCATCTGAATCCTTAGACATGAAGTTATTATAGTCTTCCACTTGATGAACATTATGTTTGACATATTCAAACGCTACCTTAACACGGTAGTTATAAAGGGTATGATTGGCATAATCGGATTCCTGTTGGGAAGAATAATAAGCTAAATGGATTTCTCCCTCCACGGAGAGATGTCAAGCTTGGGCCCCTCGAAGGAATGATGTTGATGAAATGTTCGGCCGGACTCAAATGGATTGATTGGATCAATAGCATTTGAATTATCAACATATTCGGAATCGAGAAAGTATTGAACAAAAACAAGTTGACTGTTTGACCATGACTTGTGTTCAATGGCATCGTGGACAAAGGGATTGTGACATATTCTAAAGGAATGCGAACTTGTATCTAGTTATACTATTTGGGTAGGTATGACGGTTTGCTAGAACCTAATCATATCTTATGGGATCATGTTTGAGCCCATTGCCAACTTAGTATAATCCTAGAGGGTCACACACAATAGAACGAATCTTAAATAAAAGGACTATATTGGAATTTAGGGTCGAAGGACCTCAAGGGAATTTCTGGAATTATTCTGGGCCTCCTGGTCAACCAAGCGGGCGCTTGGGTTGAACCAGGCGGGCGTCTGAATAAGCCGGAAAAGGGCCTTGACCTTGTGCCCAAATGAGCGGGCGCTCGGGTGGTACCGGGCGGGCGCTCGGTCTGGCGGCAGAACAATTCCTAATTCGATTTAGGAAGGTTTTTGGCACAAGATTCCTATTTGGAATAGGTCTTAATTGTGTATAAAAACACCAATTCGGTCAGACCATATTTACTAGTGCTTTTGTGAGTCTCAAAGAGTTTGAGAGAGATTTTATTTTGTTCTAAGATATCATTGATTGAGGAACAAAATAATTCACAAATAAATTCCATATAGTTCTTTATTATATTGTGAAAGTGTGTTTCATAATATTGGTCTAGCAACCAAGATCAAAGAAGCTCCTTTGATATTCGTTCGAAGTGTGGATACCGCTAGAGGGTGAAAATCATCATCTTCAAAGTTCGTGTTCAAGCTTTGTGATCGTGATCAAGTCTTCAAGTTTCTCCACCAAGACCGAAGAAAAGTTCATAGCCATAAAGGGTTAGTTATTCCTCTATTCATCTTGTTGTATTTGATTTAATCATATGAACGGATCCATGGCTTTGGGTTTCTTAAAATTTTAATTGCTATATTCCGCTGCGCATGTTACTACGAAACCCAACAGTGGCATCAGAGCCCCGTTCATGTTGATTATTTCAATACCTTTGTGTATATAAATTGTTTATGTGCCTAGCATGATATGAATATTGGAATATATGATGCTTATGTGTTTTGTGATTTTTTGTGGTTTATTGTTTTGCAACTTTAATCGCACGATTCAATCGCAATAAATATTATGGTGGATTCTGAATTATTTCGATTATTGATTTTTGATTGGATCAAAGTTTTAATAATCGGGGAAAAATAATTTTGAGACAAAATTTTCGAACTTTAAAAATTCTGTATCATTCTGGCTATTCAGGCGCCCGCTCGCTGATGACCAGGTGGGCGCTCGGTGGTCAAAATTTGTTCTGATTTTGGTTAAAATCTGAATATGGAATTTTCGATAAATTCGACAAAACCAGTAACAGAACCAGTCCAGACTTGTTGATCTGGAATGGGTTTTGGGTAGTTGATTTGTGTGTGGATTTTGGGGTTTGATTTTCCTATTTGTTTTAGTCTTGTGATTACTAGATTGGTTCAAGTTTTGGATGGCTAATCTGCGTTCATCGAGATTGTGTTTCCCAAAATTGATCGCAATCAAAGTTTCAAAGATAAAACGAAGTTAGAATTATGAAGAGTTCATAATTGCTAAAATTGAGAAACAAAGGTTCTTGATTCAATGATTGGAGATCCATGTGGAATTGTGAATGAAATTGGCCTACGTTCATCGAGACCATCTATTGCTTAGTTTTGGCCACATGGACTACTTTCTTGGTTTCTTGAATTAGTGCGGGATTGTGGTTGCCTTATGGCTTAGTTCGACCGCACGTCTTGTTGTCTTGATTTGGAGATAATAACCGAAGTTGAAATAGTCTCATCCTCATAATTATAGAGAAACTAATGACACATAAATATCATGCTTAAATTAATGGAGATTAATTTAGTGACTAAACTTGATGTGTAACATGTTTATATTATGTGCTCATAAATGTGTTATATGCTATATGTGATGAACCTTCAAAGAAAGTTTTAAGTCCTTCTTTTCCATGCCATGATTAAAACACTTGTTTATATATGGGTGATTTTGATGTGGGTTCGCCTCCGCGAAGTGCATTGATTTTATTGATATATAAGCAAGATGAGGTTCATTAATTTAATGTGGGCTTGCCTCCGCAAGGTGCATTAAATTGAATGGTTCCTATGCGTTTAAAATAGTTGGACTTAATTAGGCGTCAAAACAGTTTTGGGCCTAGGCAAAAGATGAGATTAAACATGCTTTTTGAAATTGGATTTCTCAAAGAATCTCATAAAAGGATCTAAGAATCATATGGGATATGATTGACATGATTGTCTACCTAATTAATTTAGTTTTTGAGCGGTCCGCCTCCGTGGACTCAAAAGTTAAATTAAAGTTGGATCTTAGCCCAATTAAATTATATTATACATTGGATGTATAAGAAGGTTATATAATTTAGTGGGAGTATTTTTTTTGAAAAATACATTATTTATCTCTTTAATGAAAAATCGGTACTTATTAAATTTTGGAAATTTTGCATATTTGTAGATAATGACTAATAACACTCAATCAATGTCATTGCGATCGGTCCTTGAGAAGGATAAGCTCGAAGAGAATGGTACTAACTTTATGGATTGGATCCGTAGCATAAGAATCGTTCTTAGGCAAGAAGATAAGTTGTACATTCTCGATGGGCCTCTCCCTGCTGAACCACCGCCTACTTCCCCTAGGGCAGAAAGGGACAATTACAAGAAACATCGTAATGATTCTAGAGATGTAAGTTGTCTCATGCTTGCTGCTATGTGTTCAAAACTCTAACAAAGTTTGGAACATTTGGAAGCCTATGAGATAGGCGTGGAGTTGAGAACCATGTTTCAAGAGCAAGCTAGGCAAGAGAGGTACAAGACCATTGTTGCATTCACTAATTGTAAAATGAATGAAGGGCAACAAGTGAGTCCTCACTTTCTTAAAATGAAAGGTTATGTAGAGCACCTTGAGAAACTTGGCTATCCAATCCCATTGGAGCTAGCCACGGATCTCATTCTTAATTCATTGCCTAAAAGTTATAATCAGTTTGTGATGAATTATAACATGCATGGAATGGATAAGAATCTCTCTGAGTTACATGGGATGCTTAAAACAGCAGAGATGAAAATTGTGGAGAAAGGTTCTCCCGTGCTATTGGTTCATGATGGGAAGAAGGCTAATGCCAAAGGAAAGGGTAAGAAAGTTGTCAAACCCAAAATAAGCAAGGTAAAAGTTGCCAAGGCTTCTGAGGCAAAACCCGATTCACAAAAGGATGCAATCTATTTCCATTGTCAAGAAATTGGTCATTGGAAACGTAATTGCAAGGCTTTCTTAGAAGAGAAAAAGAAGAAGAAGGGCAGCAAGGCTGCGTCGACTTCAGGTATCTATATGATAGATATTCTCCTTTCTACCACTGATTCTTGGGTATTGGATACCGGATGTGGTTCTCACATTTGTCTAAATGTGCAGGGACTAAAGAATAGGAGACTGCTTAAAGAAGGTGAAGTAGATCTACACGTGGGGAATGGAGCAAGAGTTGCTGCATTAGCCGTAGGGACTTATGAAGTCACTTTACCTTCCGGATTAATTCTTGTTTTGAACAATTGTTATTATGTTCCGGATTTAAGCAGAAATATTATTTCAATTTCTTGTTTGGATAATGAAGGTTTTAAGTTTCTTATTGAGAATAAGAAATTTTCTATTTATTTAAATGATGTGCTTTATGGTATTGCTAATTCATTTAATGGCCTTTATATCTTGGATGTCAAGAATGAAAATAATGACAATGTCTATCATGTAAATAAGAAATCTAAACCTAATGATGTAAATCATACTTATTTGTGGCATTGCCGTCTCGGTCATATTAATGAGAAGCGTATCTCAAAACTCCATGGGGACGGACTTTTAGGTTCATGTGACCTTGAGTCATATGATACTTGCGAGTCGTGTATCTTCTTGGAAAAATGTCTAAGACACCTTTTACCAAGCTAGGTGAAAGGGCAAGCGACTTATTGGGGTTGATACATTCCGATGTATGCGGACCATTAAGTAGCAATGCTAGGGGAGGGTTTCAATACTTCATAACCTTCACGGATGATTATAGTAGATTTGGGTATGTTTACCTAATGAAACATAAGAATGAAGCATTTGAGATATTTAGAATATTTCAAAATGAAGTAGAAAAACAACTTGGCAAGAGTATAAAGGCACTTCGATCAGATCGTAGTGGTGAATACTTGAGTCAAGAATTTGATGATCATCTAAAGAATTGTGGAATAGTTTCACAATTGACTCCACCCGGAACACCACAATGGAATGGTGTGTCCGGGAGGAGGAATCGGACTTTGTTAGACATGGTTCGATCAATGATGAGTCAAGTTGATCTTCCAATATCCTTTTGGGGTTACGCTCTAGAAACCGCTGCTTTCACACTAAATCGTGTTCCAACTAAATCGGTTCAAAAGACTCCATATGAGATGTGGAGTGGAAAGAAGCCTTGTCTGTCTTTCATGAAGATTTGGGGTTGTGAAGCCTTTGTCAAAAGACTTGTCTCAGACAAACTTGCACACAAATCTGACAAATGTATTTTCGTGGGATATCCAAAGGAAACTAGAGGATATTACTTTTACAACCGTGAGGACAACAAAGTGTTTGTTGCCCGAACTGGTGTCTTTCTAGAAAAGGAGTTTCTCTCCAAAGAAATCAGTGGGAGTAAAATAAATCTTGAAGAAATTCGAGACCCAGAAAATAACATTGAACCAATAGTGGAACAAGAACAAGAACCACAAGGAGTTGTGGAACCTGTTCAAAATACACAAGCAACTCGCAGATCTAGTAGGTTACGATCCGAGCCCGAGAGATATGGGTTTCTCGTAACGGATAGTAATGAGGTAGAAATCATTGAGAATGATGAACCGTCAACCTACCAAGAGGCGATGTCTTCTCCTGATTCGGACAAGTGGCTTGGAGCCATGGAATCCGAATTGCAATCCATGCAAGACAATCAAGTTTGGAATTTGATTGATGCGCCCGAAGGTGTAAAAACCATAGGATGCAAATGGGTCTTCAAGAAGAAGACTGACATGGATGGGAAGGTGCATACTTACAAAGCTAGGCTTGTAGCGAAGGGTTATAGGCAAGTTCATGGTATTGACTATGATGAGACCTTTTCACCCGTAGCAATGATCAAGTCTATAAGAATTTTGCTTGCCATTGCCGCATATCATGACTATGAAATATGGCAGATGGACGTCAAAACCGCTTTCCTGAATGGAAAACTTCAAGAGGATGTGTATATGACACAACCAGAAGGTTTTGAACAAGATTCTAAGGTATCCAAATTGCAAAGATCCATCTATGGATTGAAGCAAGCTTCAAGGAGTTGGAATCTCCGTTTTGATGAATCGGTCAAAGAGTTTGGTTTCATCAAAAACGAAGATGAGCCTTGTGTATACAAGAAGATTAGTGGGAGCATAGTGCTATTCCTTATTTTATATGTGGATGACATATTGCTCATTAGAAACGACATTCTTACACTTCAGTCTGTGAAGACTTGGTTAGGAAAGTGTTTCGCAATGAAAGATATGGGTGAAGCCGCATATATACTTGGCATTAAGATCTATAGAGATAGATCAAGGAGGCTACTTGGTTTAAGCCAAAGTACATATATTGACAAGGTCATTAGAAGATTCCGTATGAAAAATTCTAAGAGAGGCACCTTGCCCGTGTTACATGGAGTTTCTCTAAGCAAGACTCAATGTCCTAAGACAAATGATGAGCGTGAGAAAATGAATGATGTTCCATATGCTTCGGCAATTGGGTCCATCATGTATGCCATGATTTGTACTAGACCGGATGTATCTTATGCTTTGAGCATGACAAGTAGATACCAATCCGACCCTGGCGAAAATCACTGGATAGCTGTAAAGGCGATTCTTAAGTACTTGAGAAGAACTAAAGACTCGTTTTTGGTCTATGGAGGAATGGAAGATGATCTTGTTGTAAATGCTTACACGGATGCAAGCTTCCAAACCGACAAAGATGATAGCCGGTCGCAATCGGGTTTTGTGTTCATGTTAAATGGTGGAGCTGTAAGCTGGAAGAGTTCCAAGCAAAGTACAACCGCTGATTCTACAACAGAAGCTGAGTATATTGCTGCATCGGATGCTGCAAAGGAAGCTGTTTGGATTAAGAAGTTCATAACTTAACTTGAAGTGGTTCCTAGTATTGGTTCCTTTGCTATTTCTCAAGCAAAGGAACCAAGAGCACATCAAAAATCCAAACACATACTTAGGCGTTTGAATATCATTCGAGAGATCGTTGATAGGGGAGACGTAAATATATGCAGAGTACCTACTGATGACAATGTTGCGGACCCGCTAACAAAGGGACTTCCACAAGCTAAACATGATGGTCATGTTAGGTCCATGGGTATTAGATACATGGGAGATTGGGCCTAGGGCAAGTGGGAGATTGTTGGTAGTGGTGCCCTAGGCACGTTTAATAAACGTTGTAATTGTTATCATTTATTTCATATTAATAAAGAGATGTTTTGATTATTATTGTTGTTCATGTTTACTTATAATAATCCCCATCCCTAGTACTTGTTAAGCACTAGTATAAAGGCTAAATGATCATGGGATGATCATGTTAGATTTATGGGTACTTGTTTGGAACAAGGTAGTGGACATGACCCGCCGTATGAGATTTATGTCATGGTCTATGTCGAACATATATCTCATATTAGTTATGTCATCTGAATCTTTAGACATGAAGTTATTATAGTCTTCCACTTGATGAACATTATGTTTGACATATTCAAACGCTACCTTAACACGGTAGTTATAAAGGGTATGATTGGCATAATCGGATTCCTGTTGGGAAGAATAATAAGCTAAATGGATTTCTCCCTCCACGGAGAGATGTCAAGCTTGGGCCCCTCGAAGGAATGATGTTGATGAAATGTTCGGCCGGACTCAAATGGATTGATTGGATCAATAGCATTTGAATTATCAACATATTCGGAATCGAGAAAGTATTGAACAAAAACAAGTTGACTGTTTGACCATGACTTGTGTTCAATGGCATCGTGGACAAAGGGATTGTGACATATTCTAAAGGAATGCGAACTTGTATCTAGTTATACTATTTGGGTAGGTATGACGGTTTGCTAGAACCTAATCATATCTTATGGGATCATGTTTGAGCCCATTGCCAACTTAGTATAATCCTAGATGGTCACACACAATAGAACGAATCTTAAATAAAAGGACTATATTGGAATTTAGGGTTGAAGGACCTCAAGGGAATTTCTGGAATTATTCTGGGCCTCCTGGTCAACCAAGCGGGCGCTTGGGTTGAACCAGTCGGGCGCCTGAATAAGCCAGAAAAGGGCCTTGGCCTTCTGCCCAAATGAGCGGGCGCTCGGGTGGTACCGGGCGGGCACTCGGTCTGGCGGCAGAACAATTCCAAATTCGATTTAGGAAGGTTTTTGGCACAAGATTCCTATTTGGAATAGGTCTTAATTGTGTATAAAAACACCAATTCGGCCAGACCATATTTACTAGTGCTTTTGTGAGTCTCAAAGAGTTTGAGAGAGATTTTATTTTGTTCTAAGATATCATTGATTGAGGAACAAAATAATTCACAAAAAAATTCCATATAGTTCTTTATTATATTGTGAAAGTGTGTTTCATAATATTGGTCTAGCAACCAAGATCAAAGAAGCTCCTTTGATATTCATTCGAAGTGTGGATACCGCTAGAGGGTGAAAATCATCATCTTCAAAGTTCGTGTTCAAGCTTTGTGATCGTGATCAAGTCTTCAAGTTTCTCCACCAAGACCGAAGAAAAGTTCATAGCCATCAAGGGTTAGTTATTCCTCTATTCATCTTGTTGTATTTGATTTAATCATATGAACGGATCCATGGCTTTGGGTTTCTTAAAATTTTAATTGCTATATTCCGCTGCGCATGTTACTACGAAACCCAACAGCCATAGCAAGACTCAACCATGATAATAGTGAAGTTCAGGTGTTTCTGATGTTTCAGATTTCTGCTCTTGGTTTAGTAGCTAACACGATCATGGCAGATGGTATAATTCTTTCACGTCGAACTTTCGCCGAGAGGAAAAACAAACCAAAAAATGGAGTTAAACAGAAGAAGCAATGCAACAGAAATGTTCAGAGTGGCTATATTCTTATATTGGGAGACTTGATTCAGAACATACGCGACATGGTTGTCAAGCAAGCATTTCGATGGTTCAAACATATGAAGTCAATTAAAATTAAGCCCGGTGAGGTTGTCTATCTTGCCATCCTCCTGACTTGCTTGCATGTTGGTAAAGTGGATCAAATGAATCACAAGGTTGCTACAGGAATATGTTAAATCCTTGAGGACAAGGATTTTCTGAAGCAGTGGGGAATGTTATGATTAGGGGTCTGGGAGAGACTGTTAATAAAGGCTAGGTGTCGTTTTGGTGTGTGTCGTTAATTAGGTAGTTAACGGAGTCACTTTAGTACGTTGTCGTTTTGTTAAGGGGGGTTGTTCGTGATTTTTATTATAGTAGAAGGGTAAGATGGGCAAATGTAATTGGTTTGAAGTTTATATGCGTGAATTGTAATGGCAATGGTATGAAATGAATTAAACAGACTTCTTCCCCAAAATTGCTTCTCTCTCTCTAAATTCTCAATTTCTCTTCTCAACCAGTCTAATTCTTCTTCTATTTCCCTTCTTCAATTCAATAATTCTTGTTTTCCACATTTCGATCACAAATTGAATTCCAATTTGTGATTAATTCAAACCTAATCTAGCAAGTTCATAACAAAATGTTTTTTTTTCGTTTTTTTTCACTGGTTTCTTTATACGCGCAAAACTAAATGTTTGGAAAGGAGATTACAAGATTATATATGAATCTTTGCCACCAAATTGTACAAAGAGTTGAGATTTTCAGATATCCCTTAAAATGAATCTTTGTGCGCAGGGTTCTTTTTCCTTGTACTCAAATTTTGAAGTAGGCATTTTGAAACGAAATGTCCTGGCTTTCTGCAGTTGGAGCAGACCAAGTCATCTTTCTTTGAGTCTCTATGAGAGAGAATACGAATCTTTGCTTGAGGATCCACAAGGTTTGGAGAACATTCTGAATTTGATCTGAGGTTTGAGTAGGCGCAGGAATATGTGAAAAGTTAGCCATTGCCCTAGATTTTGAAGCCATTTTAAATCGGTACCCAAGCTGTTAAGCTTGAAAAACAAAACAAGTTTTATGAAGGTGTTTGCTCTGATACCACTTGTTGGTCCCAAAGGGGCAACAAGGGTATCAAAAATGCTAGAGGGGGGGGGGGGGTGAATACCGTTTTAAAATTCTTTTCAAACCCTTTTGCAAATCAATGGCTTATGCGCACAGTTCTCAAATAAGCTAAGTTTAGCGCGCAGAGAGAGTGTGAAATGCACAGCGGAAATTTAAAGCAGCTCTGTGCAGGGTATACTGCGCGGAGATAAAAACGCACGCGCTAAGTTTGAGGCTAACTAGTGGCCCAAAAAGGATTCTAAGGCAAATGAGCAATAACAATTACAACATCAAAGTGTAGCAATCTGAAAGATCAAACAAAGCAGTTCATAAAAAGTTAAGCAGGAAATATGCAGTAGATATAATGAACACGCTATTTGGAGAGGTTCGATCGATGAAAGATCTACATCCTCTACCAAGAGGGTTAGTCTTGGATTTCTAATGAAGATCTTATAATATGAGAGAGTATTACAAATTACAACATTTGAGCTCAATACTAACTCAAGATCTATTATCTATGAAGAACAAATCCTAGACTAAACCGGTGTATCTCAAGAAGTTAGATCAAAATGATCAAGGCTTCAAGAGGTGTGTGTGTGACAGAAATTCTGGGCTCTATGAATATGAAAGATGATGAGCACCGAGAATTCTGGTGATATAGGGCTTTGTGATATGAGCAGGAGTTTGAAGGTTTGAAGATCTTGAAGGCTGTTCTAAAGAATCTGGAAATACTAAGCAGCAGTCTTCAGATTTTCAAGGTTTCTCAATGAAGCATGAAACTCGAGCTCTGAAGCATAGTGGCCAACAAGAGGGGCTTGATGAATGGACCGATGAAAGGGAAGCTTGGAAATGAAGATGAGCAGGCTATTTATAGCTGAGAGCTTGAATATAGCCGTTGGAGCTCTGAGCAAGGACAATGAGCTGGCACAAAGTGATTGGCGCGCAGCTGTCCTTTATAGCCTTTGGGGCTTTGATCAAAGATGATGACCTGGCACAATATGATTGGTGCGCAGGTGATTTAGAGCCGTTGGAGACTGAGCATGAAGATCAAATTCAAACGCTTCTTCTAGAAGGCTGACAGCTGTCTTTACTTGAGATATTTCTTTTAAGCGTGTCTCCACCAATGGTTTTGCTGAGTGTGCTTATTTTGTCATTTGTGCACACCTCAGCATTTTGACTCAATCCAAAAAGCGTAGCTTGTCTTGTCGCTTTCCAAGCTTCTAGAATGTGAGATCAGGAGATGAGGAATTTGACCAAGGTTGAGTCCTCGCACAAAGGCATGCGCATTGCCGGTGCTCATGGATGCTGCGCATGGGAAGCATGCGCACCATGCTTGGTCACTAAAAGATCTCTTCAGAGTTTAGGAAATAAGATCTTGAAAACTGAGCAGGGTCAAGGGCTGCGCAAGATATCTATGCGCAGTGGCGACCTGCGCAGAGGACATCCTGCGCAGTGAAATGAATCCTGCTTAGGAAATCTTCGATCTTTAAAGCTTCAAGTCCTATCATCTAAGCCTATACTAAAAAATGAAGTTATAAACTTCCTTACATGAGGTCCTAAAGTCCATAAAAATACTCATAGGTGATGGTATCAATCAATTCTAACAAATGTAGGAGGGTTAAGTGATAAGCATACCCAACACGCCCCAACGCCAGATGCGCATTCTTAAGAAAAGCGCACCCAAACCTCAGAAAATGATACTACCTCCGTCCCAACTCAATATGCACCTTTACTGTTTGGCACAATATTTAATGAGAGATTATTTATATTCAAAAGTATTGTGAGTGGAGAATAATGAGTGGTTGGGAGGAAGAAAGAGAATGAGTGGAGAATAATGAGTGGTTGAGAGGAAGAAAGAGAATGAGTGGAGAATAATGAGTGGTTGGGAGGAAGAGAGAGAATGAGTGGAAGATTATAAAAATAATAAAAAACTTTCCTTTTTTGGATTGTGCACATATCAACGACACCCACTTAAAAGGTAAGTGTGCACATTGAGCTGGGACGGAGGTAGTATTTGTCAAAGCAAGTTCATCTGCTCCAGTAAAGAATGCTGCGCCAAAGAAAAGTAAAGAGTTTGTAAAAACCCAATCTATAAGTGGCTTTCATCATTGTGTTGTGTGTGATGGTTTAGGTCACAAGGCTGCAGAATGCCTTTTGCGATTTGCTCCTAATGCCAAGGGACGTAAAAATCCTAAGGTCAGACAGGAGTGGGTTGTCAAAAGTTGCTAACTCTAGGACCCAAGAATAAAGGGGACCTGCGTTTTTAATGTCTATTTTTCAGGTCTACTGCTTCACTGCGCACTCTTCACAAGCTAAAGCGCATATATGGTACCTCGACAGTGGATGTTCTAGACACATGACTGGAGATGCTACCGCTCTTGAAGATGTGCATGAAGGAAGAGGTCCCTCTGTAACTTTTGGAGACAACAACAAAGGGCACATAGTTGGATATGGAAGAATCAGAAAAGATAAAGTGTGCATTGAGAAAGTTGCGCTCGTAGAAGGACTTAAGCACAACCTGCTCTCCATATCTCAATTCTGCGATAAGGGTTTAGAATGCCATTTCACTGCTACACACTGCTACATCAAAGATGGCATATCCGGACTCACTTTGCTCACAGGAACTCGTAAGACTAATGTTTACATTATTGATCTTACTGCTATAAATTCTATCACTAATCTTTGTTTTGTAGCAAAGAATGTAAGTGAAAGCAGCTGGCTATGGCATAAGCGCTTGAGTCATTTGAACTTAAAGTATTTGGCTAAGATAGGAAGGGAAAATCTTATCAAAGGACTTCCCAAAGTAGCTGACCATCATGATAGAAAATGCGCAGCATGCCAACTCGGTAAACAACCTAAGCAGTCTTTCTCCAGCAAGATTGCTTCTTCAATGACCAAATGTTTACAACTGCTTCACATGGATTTGTTTGGACCTGTCACCACCGCGAGCATTGGAGGAAACAAGTATACTTTAGTTGTGGTGGATGACTACTCAAGATACACATGGGTCGAAATGATGATATCCAAAGATGACTGCAATGATATCTTGACTGCGCTGTTTCGAAAGCTCCAAACTCAAAAGGAAGACGAAATCATGAGCGTTAGATCAGACAACGGAACTGAATTCAAGAATAACTGTGTTGCTCAATATTGTGATGACCATGGAATTGATTACAATTTCTCTGCTGCTGGAGTTCCTCAACAAAATGGCGTTGTGGAAAGAAAGAATCGCACGTTGATTGAGGCTGGAAAAACAATGATAGCAGAAGCTAAGCTTCCAAAGTATTTCTGGGGTGAAGCTGTCAACACTGCTTGCTTTACTCAGAATAGATCCCTCATCAACAAAGCCTACAACAAAACTCCATATGAGTTATGGAGAGGAAGAGCGCCCAACATTGCTTTCTTCAAGATTTTTGGCTGCAAATGCTATATCCTCTACAACGGCAAAGATCATAGAGGTAAATTCGACGCCAAAGCAGATGAAGGTATTTTTGTTGGGTATGCCAAACATTCTAAAGCTTTTCGTGTTTTTAATAGAACTACTCTAGTAATTGTAGAATCTGTACATGTTACTTTTGATGAGCACTCTCTCCTTGAGCCACATTTGGCTCCAAATGATTCTGATGATTCTGTTGAGAATAATGAGACAGGTACGCAGCCTCAAACTACACCTGCGCAGAATGATTATCAAAATCAGAATCAAGCAAGTCCATCTCATGCGCATACACCAGATGCTGCGCCAGAAGTGACGACTCCTGATGCGCAAACACCTCCTCCTGCGCATAACGTTTCTCCGCTTCAGCAAATCACTTTTGATGATCTCGATGCTGGAGCAAATGAAGTACCCATAGAAGATCTTCGTATCCCTACTACTCAACCTAACTTACCTCCCAAGGTTCGTGAAGTTAGAGATCATCCAACTTCAAACATCATTGGTGATCTCAATGTAGGGGTTCGTACTAGGAGAGCATCAAACTTCGATGATGAATATCACTCATTTATCTCTCAAATCGAACCAAAGAAGATTGATGAAGCGCTCCAAGATTCAAGCTGGGTTACTGCTATGCAAGAAGAGCTTAACCAATTTGAGCGCTGCAAGGTTTGGACCTTAGTACCCAGACCTTATGATCAAGGCGTTATTGGTACAAAATGGGTATTCAGAAACAAGATGGATGAGAATGGAAGCATCACCAGGAACAAAGCTAGGTTGGTTGCGCAAGACTATAGGCAAGAAGAAGGAATCGACTATGATGAAACCTTTGCGCCTGTGGCAAGACTAGAAGCTATCAGAATTTTCTTAGCTTATGCCTCTCACAAGAACTTCAAGCTTTATCAAATGGATGTGAAGAGCGCATTTCTCAACGGTGAACTTCAAGAGACGATCTTCGTAGCTCAACCTCCTGGATTTGAAGATAGCAGATATCCAAATCACGTCTTCAAACTTCAGAAAGCTTTGTATGGACTTAAGCAAGCTCCAAGAGCATGGTACGATACGCTATCCAAATTCCTACTAGAGAAAGGCTTCAAGCGCGGTAAAATCGATACAACTCTTTTTATTGCTAAGTATAATGATCATTCTTTACTTGTTCAAATTTATGTCGATGATATTATATTTGGTTCCACTAATGAGTTACTTTGTAAGCGCTTTGAAAAGCTCATGAAAAGCAAGTTTGAGATGAGCATGATGGGAGAACTCACATTCTTCCTCGGACTTCAAATCAAGCAATTGAATGATGGCATCTTCATAAATCAAGCCAAGTACACAAGAGACCTAATCAAGAAATTTGGACTTGAGAATGCTAAAGCATACGACACCCCAATGGCTACGGGCAATAAGATTGACAAAGACTTGAAAGGTAAGAAAGTTGATCAAACTTTATATCGAGGTATGATTGGCTCTCTCTTTTATCTTACTGCAAGTAGGCAAGATATTATGTTTAGTGTTTGTGTCTGTGCGCGCTATCAAGAGGACCCTAGAGAAGCGCACTTAACTTCTGTTGAACGCATTATTCGTTATCTTTCTGGAACTATTAACCTTGGACTTTGGTACTCCAAAGATTCGGATTTCGATTTGCTAGGTTATTCAGATGCAGATTACGCAGCATGCACAATTGACAGGAAGAGCACAAGTGGAACTTGTCATTTCCTTGGAAATCGACTTGTTGCGTGGGCAAGCAAGAAGCAAGCTGCTGTGTCCATCTCCACTACAGAAGCTGAATACATTGCTGCTGGGAGCTGCTGCTGCCAAATCCTATGGATGAAGTAACAATTAGTGGACTATGGAATTCATGAAGAAAATTGTCCAATTTTCTGCGACAACATGTCCACCATAGCAGTCTCCAACAATCCTGTCATGCATTCAAAGAAAAAGCACATCGACATCAAATATCATTTCCTCAAAGACCACGTGGAAAAGGGAAACATTCATTTAGAGCACGTGGGCACAGATAATCAAATTGCTGATATCCTCACAAAGGCTCTTGACGCAAAAAGATTTGTCTTCTTGAGAGGAGAAATGGGTATGCTTGAACTTACCTAATTGTCCATATAATTTGTCAATACTAATGATCTTGTGTTTACTTGATAATTCTCTAAGATAGGCAATGCCTCATGCGCCTGCGCATATGAAGCGCACAAGATGTTGCGCACAAGGCAAAATATTTATGAGTTTTCAAAGAAACTCTGCACATTATATTGCTACGCATGAACCTCACGCGCATACCTCGTGGACCTCAGTATATCATTCTTCCTGTGTCTGCTCCCTTAGATCCCTCAAGTGGTCACTGTGCAGGCAAAGATTCAAGAGCAACTGGATGCGCAGGATGCTAGGCTCGATGCGCAGGCCAGTATGCTATAAGGCATTGATTGTGCCATTAAGGGGGAGAGTTATCTAACAAAGGCAAATAGGGAGAGAACAATGGAATTAAGGGGGAGAGATTAAGGGGGAGAGTAATCTATCAAAGGCAAAAAGTTCCGATTTGATGCTCCCGCTTCAAATAATTAAAGCTCTGTGCAAAGCAATTTGGGAAGCTACAAGATATAGTGCGCAGAGCTCTCTCAAAGGTGAACTCTAAACTTATAATGCATCATTGCTTTTCCCAAAACCTTGTTCAATTCAAACTTTATGTTTGTGGAACAATGAACGCATTATTTCAAACTTCATGCGCATATACTTAACTGCTCATATTTTCTGTGCATGATGTTTTAAACATTCAGTTTAAACGCATACCAATCCTAAACTCATATTATCTGTATGCACTGAATGATATTTCTGTCTTTCCCATATTGTAAGTTATATCTTTTGGTTAGACTAGAAATCTATAACATTGGCTAGTGTGTGCATTGACTTGAGGCATGATTTACCATTTTCATTTCTATGGACATGTTATTATCAAGTACAATGAATTGCATTTGTTATAGTAGGTAATGTCATCAATCATTTAGGGGGAGATTGTTGGGTATGCTTATCACTTAACCCTCCTACATTTGTTAGAATTGATTGATACCATCACCTATGAGTATTTTTATGGACTTTAGGACCTCATGTAAAGAAGTTTATAACTTCTATTTTTAGCTAAGTCCAATTTCATAGAATAGGCTTAGTGGTTAGGGCTTGCTTGGAATTGAGGTTTCATTTACTGAAGACCAAGTATAATGCGCAGGACATTTCGTGCGCAGCACATTTCATGCGCAGAGCATTACCTGCTCAGTCTCCGCGCGCATAGCATTACCTGCTCAGTCTCCGCGCGCATAGCATTACCTGCTTATTCTCCGCGCGCATAGCATCACTTGCTCATTCTCCATACGCATGGCTTCTATGAGCAGAGCAGATTAACTTGGTCCTTATGCTTATCTTTCAACAACCTCATATTCTTGAAGCTTGGAGCGAAAAGGAATGAAGATCTAAGCAAGACTGTAGTCTCTGCGCAGGACTTCCCTGCGCAGGACTTCACTGCGCAGGTCTTCTCTGCGCAGGTCTTCTCTGCGCAGCATGCATCCTTGCTCAGTTTTCGATACATTTAGATTACATAACTTGGAAAGCGCTTAGAAGATGCACGCTTATTAAAGTGCTGAGGTGTGCAGAAACGACAAAGCAAGCACACTCAGCAGATCCAACGGTGGAGACGCGCTCAAGAGAAAAATTTCAAATGAAGACAGCTGTCAACCTTCTAGAAGAAGCTTTTGAATTTGGTCTTCATGCTCAGTCTCCAACGGCTCTAAAACACCTGCGCACCAATCATATTGTGCCAGGTCATCAACTTTGATCAGAGCCCCAACGGCTATAAAGGACACCTGCGCACCAATCTTATTGTGCCAGCTCATCGTCCTTGCTCAGAGCACCAACGGCTAGTTTTAAGCTCTCTGCTATAAATATCCTGCTCATCTTCATTTCCAAGTTGCTAGAGTTTGTGCTTTCTAATATTCTTGAAGTTCTGAAGATTGCTGCTTACTATTCACAGATTCAAGATCAACCTTCAAACCTTCATACATTCAAACTCCTGCCCAGATCCTAAGCCTTAAATCACCAGAATTCTTCGTGCTTTTCATCTCATAGATTCATAGAGCCCAGAATTTCTGAACACACACACACACCTCTTGAAGCTTCGATCATTTAGATCTTACTTCTTGAGATACACCGGTTTAGTCTAGGATTTGTTCTTCATAGATTATAGATCTTTGAGATAGTTTATGTTTCATTGTTGTATCTTGTAACTCTCTCATATAATAAGATCTCCTTTAGAAAATCCAAGACTAACCATCTTGGTAGAGGACGTAGATCTTTCATTGATCGAACCTCTCCAAATAACTTGTTCTTTATTCTCGCTATTTACTTCCTGCTTAATCATTTCTGAATTACTGCTTTGTTTGATCTTATCAGATTGCTATTGTTGCTGCTGTGCTTGTTATTGCTTATTGCCTTAGAACCTTTTATCCAACTCTTTAAGCCAAAACTTAGCGCGTGCGTTTTCATCTCTGCGCAACCTTTTACTGCGCAGGTGCTGCTTAAACTTCCGCTGTGCATTTCACACTCTCTCTGCGCGCTATACTTAGCTTATTTGAGAACTGTGTGCATAAGCCATTGATTTGCAAAAGGGTTTGAAAAGAATTTTAAAACGCTATTCACCCCCCCCCCCCCCTCTAGCATTTTTCATACCCTTGTTGCCCATTTGAGACCAACAATATAACTATTACATAATGATTGTCAACACTATTACATTATCTTATTCTGATTATTACACAATCATATGAACACCTATAAACAAACTATTACTTTAAAATAATATCAATATTATATTTACATATTATGTATATTACTTAAACAATGTAAAGTATTACTCAAAATAACACTATTATTTCAAAAAGTGTAGTACTATTACTTATAGCAATACCAACTATTACTTAAACAAATGAGAAGTATTACTCAAAATATATCTTATTCTGACTATTACACAATCATATGAACACCTATAAACAAACTATTACTTTAAGTCAACACTATAACATTATCTTATTCTAACTATTACACCATCATGTGAACACCTACACCCCAAAAAATAATACTACAGGACAAAACTCAGATACCAACACATATATATACAACAACAAAAACAGAACAAAAACAAACAACATATCTAACCCTAGAAATTAACCAAAAAAGCAAAAACAAAACAACAAAAAAATGAACCAAAACAGCAACAACAATAGAAAAATACAAAATAAACAACATGCATTACAACAAATTTCATATAAAAACACAATAAAATTTGAAAAACCACAAAAAGTACAACCAAACAACAACATCTCTAACCCTAGAAATGAAGAATGTTACCAAAATCGACTTGAAATTAAAAACAAAAAGACAAAACAAAGCATAAAATGCAAGAGCCGCACTTAAAATCAAACAAAAATGCTGTAAAAAACGACCTGAAATTTGAAAAAAAAAATGGGGAAAATCTTACCAAAACTTCGAACAAAAACCTAATAGAACTCTACGAAAAGCTTTTAAGGAAGAAAATCGACTTGAAAGGGGTTATCGAACGGTTGAACGACGGTTACTGCCGGAGAGAAAAACGAGAATGAGCAGTTGAAGGAGAGAGATGGTCGCTGAAGCTTCTCGAACAGTACTCACCTTTTTACTGTGTGTATTATGTGTTTTTTGGGCGGGTTCATCTATATATACTCCGGTTGATGGAGCGGGTTTCGGGTCGGAATGACCCGTCTCATCCATGAGACGGGTATCCCTGTTCTCACATAAGTTTTTGTCTTAAGCCATATCACACACACTCCTACTGACCCACACATACTAACACATCTAACACACACTAATCTCACCTACTACGCGCGCGCGCGCACACACCTGCCTAATTAGCAATCATTCTCTTTTATACTCCCTCTGTCCCAGCTCACTTGAGACTTTTTGACCAAAACTGGTCAACTTAAGGTCGGTTTGACCAACACTTTATTGAAATATTTATGTTCCAAAAAATTTTTTAAAAATTGTTATTGAGAGGATTTTTAATGGTGATCATTTTACATTTTTTTATTTTTATTTGAATCATAAATATTTCTATAAAGTGTTGGTCAAACCGACTTTAAGTTGACTAGTTTTGGTCAAAAAGTCTCAAGTGAGCTGGACAGAGGGAGTACTTCACAACCACAAGCAAATAAAATTAACTTATAACCCTCACTCTCAAGCATGACAAATTTACCCATGTCACTGTTCACCCTATTAGCAATACTAAATTAGTAAAGATAGCATACCTTAAACACTCCGTTTGCACTGCGCCGCCGTTGTACTCTCTTCTACTCCGCAGCCTCTCTGCTAATTTTTTTTTTTCTTTTTGTCGAAAACAAAAGCGTTTATTGATATTGATTTAGGTTTAGGGTAAAACTCCTATTTATACAATGTTCAACTAAATAACCTCCTTTGAATGGACTGAGCCATCCAACTTAATTATTTCCTAATTAAATTTTGGGTTTTACAATTTTACTACTTTAAGGCCCAATCAAGATTTCAAACTTAATTGGTGACTATTACCCCAAAACTCTTAATTTAATAGAGACATTTTCTCAAAAGCCCTTCATTCTAACTTTTATTTCTAAAGAAGACACAATATTTTTCTAATTGCTCAAAAACCCAAGGGACAAAAATAGCCAAGAATACCCCTAACTACCCCTTATAAGGGTGCTCCCCCTTTCCAGACCATATTTTCAAGTCATATTCTCATCCCGCTCTGAGATTCATGTCTCAGACTCTTAGAAACACTGAGAATCATGTCTCAAACCTATAAAAACACTAAAAGTCATATCATAAAAGTATAAAAACACTGAGAGACATGCCGCATGCCTATAAAAACATTGAAAGTCATGTCACATACATATAAAAACACTTAGAACCATGTCACACACCAATAAAAACACTTAGAACCATATCACTTACCTATAAAAACATTGACAATCATGTCGTAAACCTATAAACACACTGAGAGACATGTCGTAGACCTATAAAAACACTGATAGACATGTCTCATACCTATAAAAACACTGAGAGTCATGCCACATACCTTTAAAAACACTGATAATATGTCGCAGACCTATAAAAACAATGAGAGACATGTCTCATACCTATAAAAACACTGAGAGTCATGCCACATACCTTTAAAAACACTGACAATCATGTCGTAGACCTATAAAAACACTGAGAGACATGTCGCAGACCTATAAAATCACTGAGAGACATGACACATACCTATAAAAACACTGAGAGCCATGCCACATACCTATAAAAACACTGACAATCATGTCGTAGACCTATAAAACACTGAGAGACATGTAGCAGACCTATAAAAACTATGAGAGACATGTCTCATACCTATAAAAACACTGAGAGACATGTCGTAGACCTATAAAAACACTGAGAGACATGTCTCATACCTATAAAAACATTGAGAGTCATGCCACATACCTTTAAAAACACTGACAATCATGTCGTAGACCTATAAAAACACTGAGAGACATGTCGCAGACCTATAAAAACACTGAGAGACATGTCGCAGACCTATAAAAACACTGAGAGTCATGCCACATACCTATAAAAACACTGACAATCATGTCGATAAAAACACTGACAATCATGTCGCAGACCTATAAAAACACTGAGAGACATGTCGCAGGCCTATAAAAACACTCAGAGTCATGCCACATACCTATAAAAACACTGACAATCATGTCGATAAAAACACTGACAATCATGTCGCAGACCTATAAAAACACTGAGAGACATGTCGCAGACCTATAAAAACACTGAGAGTCATGCCACATACCTATAAAAACACTGATAGTCATGTCGTAGCCTATAAAAAGACTGAGAGCCATGTCACATGCCTATAAAAACACTGAGAGACATGTCTCATACCTATAAAAACACTGAGAGCGATGTCACAAACCTATAAAAACACTGAGATATATGTTACAGACCTATAAAAACACGGAGAGTCATGTCTCAGACCTATAAAAACACTGAGAAACATATCACATACCTATAAAAACACTAAACATTGAGAGTCGTCTCGCAGACCTATAAAACACTGACAGTCATGTTGCAGACCTATAAAAACACTTAAAAACATATCACACACCTATAATAACACTGAGAGCCATGTCCCAAACCTATAAAAACATTGAGAGTCATGTCGCAGACCTACAAAAATAGTGAGATCATATCACAGACTTATAAAAATATTGAGAGCCATGTCAAAGACCTATAAAACACTAAGAGCTTATAGAAAATGTCCTGAAAAAAATAATTTCGGACACAAGTCTAAAATAGGGGTGTCCATTGGCACAATTCCAAACCAACCAACTATATATCAACCGTAATAAGTGCACTTTGTATACCAAAAGTTGGTACAGGGTACAAATATCCTATTTTGGTTGATATAGCGTACTAATTTTGTAAATTCGGCTAGTATACGGTATGTCTTTTTGATCTTGGTTGGTACACCACATACCAATAATATTTTTAAAATAAATCTTAAATTATTAATTATATACCAAGATTACCGATTGGTTGAAATTAGAGTCGTTAATTCAGGACCGTCCTGTCCCGCCATACATATAGGACGTGATGAGATAGCATATTCTAAGCCCGTTCAAAAGCGAGCATATTCAGGATATCTCATTAGAGATGCGAACAGGATGGGACATGATGGGAAGGGACGGGACGTCCCATATTTTTTTAATTTTTTTTAATTTTTTATTTATTCATTCTTTGATTTTTATAAAAAAAAATTAACCCCCCATGCCTAATTTTCATTCAATGCTAGTTTTGTTTTATATTGGACAATAAGGAAATTGTATTTTAGTAGGCTTCAACGTAAGAGCATCTACAATAGTAAAAGGTCATTTGATTTATTTTTTTTTATAATTTCAACAAGCCATATATGCTTCAAATCAAATATCAACATTTTTAGTATTGTTTCACAACGATAAAGCTCCTTTGTTTGTTTTATGAAGTGATGAACTTTAATTGAAAATCCACAACAAATGACTCTTTGTAAAAAGAGCTACTCCTAAGGAGCTCGTTAAGATTTTTCACAATGGTAAAAAGCTTTACAAAGCTTTTTCACAAAAACAAAAAGCTTTGAAAGAGCTGCCATTATAGATGCTATAACTAAGATGAAAAAAATTAACTAGTAAAAGAATCATAGTTTCAAAAGATCCCTTCCATTCAGTGTGGCTTCAAAATTGTCAGGGATTTCCTCGAGAAATTGGGTATTCCTCGAGATCACATGCACAATCACCGTCACCGGGATAACAAGGGGAAAGATTAGAATCAAGTATTCCCTCTGTCCCTAAATGAGTGTCCATTTTTAAGAAATATTTGTCAAAAAATGAGTGTCTTTTTTGAACATAACTTTGTCCCTAAATGTTTTTTTTTTTCAAATTTTTTTCACCGGTTTCTTTATACGTGCAAAACTAAATGTTTGGAAATGGGATTACAAGATTATATATGAATATTTGCTAGCAAATTGTACATAAAGTTGAGATTTTTAGCGTCCCTTAAAATGAAATTTGGACACTCATTTAGGGACAGAGGTAGTATAAGCTTACGAAGCTTCTTGTGATCCACATCCTTGTGCTGGTACAACCCCTGAGGCCTAGTGTACTTCTCGTCCACCACATGTCTCCTCCTCCCCAACTTATTCCCCATCAAATTAAATCAAATGACCCCAAATCAAAAAACAGCAAAAATTAACACTATCCCTATTTATTCAATCCCAGCAAAACCCTATTTTCCACCATTACAAACAGCATCACTAAACATCACGAATTCCAATTTAAGTTCCCAGTTACCATTAATTCAAACTATTTGAACATCCGTACATCCTGCAAATCAACAAACAACGCAAATTAAACACAAGAAACCATCCAATTTCAGTACCAAGAAACCACAAATTACACACCAGAGCGAAAATGATTGGGCAATAATCAAGATTTGCGAAAAAAATAATCTGAATTTCTTCTGGCAATGGGTTGCTGGTGTGAGAAGTCAGAAACTAGGGGGGGGGGGGAGGGGTAAGCTGGTTTTAGAGAGATAAAGGGTATTGAGATCGAGAGATTTGTAACGAAAAGGGTAATGAGATTGAGAGATTTTTCCGGATCCCCTTCGTCTGCCGCTGCCGCAACCTCGGCGAAGCCCTGCGCCGAATCCGCGAGGGCACCGCCATGATTTGTACCAAAGGAGAAGCCGGTACCGGAAACATCATAGAGGCCGTCCGGCACGTGCGCTCCGTGATGGGAGACATTCGGCTATTGCGAAACATGGACGACGACGAGGTTTTTACATTTGCTAAGAAGATTGCCGCGCCGTATGATTTGGTGATGCAGACGAAGTAGTTGGGGCGATTGCCGGTGGTGCAGTTCGCCGCCGGAGGTGTTGCAACGCCGGCAGACGTGGCATTGATGATGCAGTTGGGGTGTTTTAGAGAGAGAGAGAGAGGGTGAGGAGAGAGAGAAAGCATGTGTGTGAGTGTTTGAGTGAAGGAGGGGGAGGGGTACTTTTGGAATTAAAGTATTTCATTAAAAAAATTAAGGGACCTAATGGAAATAAGCATTCCATCTAATGGACCCGAATGAAATAAACAAAATTGTCCGTCCTATTTAAGAATTTTGTTTTGTCCAGAGGACTTTTGAGAAATTTTTCCAATTTAATACTCCCTCTGTTCCAGAAAGATAGTCCCCTTATTTTCATGGGTTTTACGAAGGAACTTTGAGTAATAATTAAGGCTATTTTTAATTATTCTAATGAAATTTTTGAAATTGTTTTTGATACACCATTATAAATACGATTAATATCAATTTTTAGATTCACATTAACATAAATATAAGTAGCATTTATAACTGCTCAAAGTTCCCTCGTAGTAACAACGAAAAAAGGTGGAGTATCTTTCTGGGACGGAGGGAGTATTTCTTAGTTGGCCCAATTAAATATCCATAATGGCCCATAATATTATAAAGATAAAGAGTCCAACAATATGACTTAGTATCATTAATCATTCTTAACAATTCAAATATAAAACTTAAACCCAAAATTAATGTTCATGGAATTTTCAGGTGGGTTATTACAGTGTGTATTCTTACTTACTCGGGTTCTTGACTTACAGGTATGTTCTTGATTAGATTGAAGTGGAGGATTTACCACCGTCAGTTTTGATAGCGGCGGATGTTGATCCAGTGAGGGAAGAAAGCACTTTTAACGATCATTTCTCTTCCGGAGATCCTTGTCCATAGTCGGGATGGATCTAGTGTTTTGTGTAATTTAGTTTCCCACTACATTCAGTACTAATGCTTTAATTTAGTACTACCTTTGTCCCTAAATGAGCGTCCAAATTTCATTTTAAGGGACACTGAAAATCTCAACTTTGTTGTACAATTTGGTAGCAAATATTCATATATAATCTTGTAATCTCCTTTCCAAACATTTAATTTTGCACGTATACAGGTGAAAAAAATTTCGAAAAAAAACATTTAGGGACAAAGTTATGTTCCAAAAAGACACTCATTTTGGGACAAAGATTTTTCGAAAATGAACACTCATTTAGGGACAGAGGGAGTATCAAATAAGCAATGACGTTGGTTGTGGCGGCTAGAATAAGTAGTGTGGTCCAAAGAGCTTTAGAGAATCACTGTGAAGCGAAAGCTCCTCATATTCTTTTATGAGCACTTTATTATATCTAATGTCACTTTTGTCAATCTAGATTATACTGCCGTTTACTTGTTTGCTTTTGAACTTTCTGATGTCTATGGGAAGATAAAGTGGCACCTAATTCTCCAAAAAGTGAAAAGTTAATGTATCTTATTAACTGGATGAATGCTGCAGCATCTGATTCCAGCCACTTGTAGTATATAGAAATGGAAGAACAAAGAGTAACGGTAATAAATGTTTGTGAGTGGGGTTGTAGTGCCACTTGAGCCTTATAAAATCTTTGCTCATATTCAATTGTTCAATGCATCTCTTCAGCTTTCATAAAACTTCAGAAATAGCCACATACATTTGTTTTTAATTTCAGGATTATCTGACCACATGACAAAAATGGAGAAAGGTGTGGTATGCTGGCAATGCAAAAGAACGTACCCAACGACACACCATACACGAGCTATTCGTTGCTATGGATGTCAAAAAGTTATATTAGTTAGCCAAGACGCTGAAACTGTTTCAACAGAAGCGGGCACACATTCAGGTCAAGATCATGCTAAGTCCATCATGACATATAAACCCGGGAGAGTTAATTGCAGCACATATGCTGGTTACGGGAACACCAACAGTTTATCGCTTGACGCTATCAGTACCTGGGAGGCTAAAAGCGGGAAGCGGGCACTGCTCTGTGGTGTGACGTACACCAAGGAGAAGTTCAAGCTTAAGGGAACTCTATATGATGTGAACAACATGAGAGAATTATTAGTTGATCATTTTCAATTTCCAATAAGCTCGATACGCATCCTTGCAGGTATTTCTAATCCTTTTATTTTTGTAACAAACCAAAACATAATTTTTTAGTTTGTGTAATTGATGTCCAAATATAAGCTGCGCTATCTACCATTTAGATAGGGAACAAACCTAATTACATTTACTTTATCTCAAATTTTGATTGAAAGCCCATTTCTCATGCTCATCTCCATTGCTTTATGGGCATCAGAAACAGAAATGTTTTTGTAAGAATTTGCTTTTCAGCATGTGAGGTCCACTTAAAGCAAGGATCATATCTCTGGTTGTGTATTGGACATGTTATCTCGGACATTGATAGAAACTTAACTCCTAAAATATAAACACGGAGCACCTAACTCGAGCAATCATAAGCCTAATGCGATATTTGTTTTTGATACAGGACCCCAATTTAATTCATTAATCCAAAATGTGTCAGCTCATTTACAGCCCTCTCTTACTGAGACCTAAAAATCATTTATGGACCTTATGGTGTAAAGTTGTGCTGTGCCAATGTGAGGGACATATTAACTCAGACAACTTTTCTACTTAAGAGTAGGACTAGGATGTAGTTTCTATCCCCGTATGCTATGTGCATTTATTATGAGAGCAGTTCAACCGTGTGTGTCGCAATAAGTGTAAAGCTTGTAGATTTTATTCCAGCATGTCATGTTTATTCATTATGAGATTGGTGCAATTACATTCCACTAACTTTAAAACTTGCAGCAGGAACTTTTTTTGTTCAAATTGTTGATTTAGAGTTTACATTTTTATACCATTTATTGATGTAGCATTCTTCCTTCAAGTTATTTTCAAACAAGTTACACATTTTTGTTGATTTAGTTAATGCTTGTTTTTGGCAGAAATACGTATCCTAAAGTTTTGGCATATATAATACAGCCTTAAGGAGGAATAACCATTTAAAATGTTAAACTAATTGTTTTGAATGTAATCCTACTTTTACATGGCTGATCAATCAACCTGAATTGCAGAAACGGAGTCGCATCATCATCCCACGAAAAGTAACATCCAAGCAGCCTTGCGATGGCTTGTGAAAGACTGCCAATCAGGAGACTCACTGGTGTTCTACTTCTCAGGTCATGGCTTACGACAACCTGATTTCAATGATGATGAGAGTGATGGGTTTGATGAAACAATATGCCCTATGGATTTCAGAACAGCGGGAATGATTCTTGATAATGAACTCAATGAGACCATTGTTCGACCTCTGAAAAAAGATGTCATACTTCACGCTATCATCGATTCTTGTCATAGTGGAACTATTCTTGATCTACCACATATCTATATCCCAAAAGTGTAAGTTTAACTATGGGATATTTTGCATGGACTTGTCATATAGACAGAGATCTTTTCTGCTGTTCTTTATAAAGATCATGCCGTAATAATTTAAGCAAGAAGTCTATAATTAAAACGATAGAGATGGGTTTTTAGTGATGTAATAATGAAGCAGTGTTCTTCCAATCAACGCTTATTCCAAATACCAGCATGCTCTTAGACCTTACTGCTTAAGTTTTACACATAAACTCATGTTTGCATTGCTTCTTTGATTTTTGACAGCAAACAATGGGTAGATGATTACCCTCTGTCTGGTGCTTGTAAAGGTACAAGTGGTGGACTTGCAATCTCTTTCAGCGCTTGTGAGGATAATCAACTGGCTGCAGATACCACTGTTAGTTGTTTTTCTTCTTATTGCTTCCCCTGTCGTAAATGATATGCACACTTTGACTTTCTTGGTCAATATTGTGAAGTTTGAAAATAGATAAATGACTAGGGTCACACATTTAAAGCTCTTTCAAAGGTTATAAAAAAGGTGATTTACAATATACTCCCTCCGTCCCATTTTATGCTTCCAAAATAATTGGGCACAAGAATTAAGGAGATGAGTGCTTTTATTATAAAATATGGAAAGTGGGGTATGGTGTTGTGAGTATAGAGAGTGTATAGGAGAGAGAAAGTGGGGTAGAAAATAGTTACGTGGATGGTTGCTGTTAGTATGACATGTGGGGTCCATTAAATAAAGAAGTACTCCCTCTGTCCCTAAATGAGTGTCCATATTCAAGAAATCTTTGTCTCTAAATGAGTGTCTTTTTTTAACATAACTTTCTCCCTAAACGTTTTTTTTTCGAAATTTTTTTCACCGGTTTCTTTATACGTGCAAAACTAAAGGTTTGGAAAGGAGATTACAAGATTATATATGAATCGTTGTTACCAAATTGTTCAAAAAGTTGAGATTTTCAGTGTCCCTTAAAATGGAATTTGGACACTCATTTAGGGACAGAGGGAGTATTATAAACTTTTCTTTTTGAAATTTTGAAGTATAAGGTGTGACTCCCAAAATTCAAGTTTTTGAAGTATAAAACGGCACTGAGGGAGTATTATTAAATGTACTGTTCAAACACTGCATTTTTATTTTCTCCAACTAAATAAATCTATCTTGAATATACATCTAAAAATGAATCAAAAGACCAAGTGTCAGTGTACTTCTATATTATAATCATATAATGTTTATCTCCTATGTTCTCTCTGTTTTCTTAACGAATTCATTTCCTCTTGGCTTACTGTTAAATTTACTTCTGCAGGCTTTCTCACACAACGGAAAGCAAATGGAAGGTGCCATGACATACACTTTTAGGAAAGCAGTTAGAGAAAATCCTAGAGTAACATATGCTGCTTTAATGTCTTCAATGCATAAGGTCATTATCGAAGCAAGGAAAGCCAGATGTTTCAGGCTTAGGAGACTTTTCCACCGTGAGATATTACAGGTACCTGCAACTTAGAGAAGTTTCTTTGGCATGCTATATAAAAATTACGTTTAATAGTCCAAATATTTATAAGTCAAATATCTCAGGTTAATTCATAGACATTATGTTTTACCCATCCGTCCCAAAATGAATGTCCGATTTTCAGTTTGAGGGTAATTTAAGAAAGCTAAGAATTAGCATATGTACATAAAAACCCTTAGTGATCTCACCATACAGCATCAATAGCATTGGTGTTAATTAGAACTTGTCGTCTGATGATGGGCGATTTAGTAATTTATCCAAAAGGTCATTCATTTTGAGACAATATATCTATGTTTTTTAAATGGACATTCCTTTTGGGACAGAGGGAGTAACTATTTTACTGAATCTGTTGGATAAAGGACTTGTGCCTGGCAGATAGAACAAACTTCATATTTAGCATATTGGATAAAATATTATGCAAGGATGGTTTAAAATCAAATGTAGCAAGGGAACTAAGGAGGCTTGTTATGGGAAGGGGGGGGGGGGGGGGTTAATTGCGAAAAGGAACGATTCTGTTTGGCTTAAAATCATACAGAATACGGGAATAGGGGGGTTGTCGAGAAAAGGAGGATTTTATATGTGAAAAAGAACAATCAGAAAATGGGGCATCAGCATCTCGAATGATCATGTTGGCAGATTGTCATGAAATGTTAAAGGCCACAAGATAATAGAAAATAATGAATGGGGAGGAGGAGAGATATAATGGGATTAAATATTTTCAAAAAAAAAAAAAAACATTAAAAATGGATCAGATAATATTGGTAGAATTGTAATTTTATGCAATGTAATTTTCAGTTGTAAGCAGTAGACATAGTACTCTGGATTTGTTAAGGCACTTGTAGAATGGTATTAATCATTCTAGTACAGTCATTCTGAGTAGCTTGTATAGCCAAGTAATGGGGTTGAACATGTAGCTAATAAAGTCATTCTGAGAAGCCATATTTTTTTTATTTTATTTTTTTGAGTTTTCAGGAGCCTTTAATGTCATCTTCTGAAGAATTTGATGTTAACAAGGAGCTAATGATTTAGCTGAAAAAATCTTTCATCAATTACCACAAGCATCGGATTGTATTTCTTGGCCTGCTTCCAGTATTTAGCAAAATGGTAGTATATGATTCCTGTAGTGTGGTTCATATCCCATTTGAGTATTTCCTTAGATTTACTTTATACCACCTCCTTTGACCTTTTGATGTCGTCTATGAGCTTTCTATAGTTTGTTATGTGCCTTGGCTCAACCTGATTGTATTATTATTCCATCAATTGGTCATACAGAAAATCTTGGGAAAAACGTGTTTTACACGCGTCTTAGTGTAAAACGTGTTTCTTATATGCGGAGTGGCATTTTTGTAAATAAACGGAACGTTACTGAACGACGCGGTGGCATTTTTGCAAATAACTGGAACTTACGAAAACCCACCAGACACTTTTTTACACTGTAGGAGGCATTTTGCAATACTACAGGAGGCACTTTTTAATACTAAGACAGACACTTGTTTTAGAACTTTGAAAAACTTGCCTGGTACTTCCCAAAACTCACCAGGCACTTTTTTACACTATAAGAGGCATTTTGCAATACTATAGGAGGCACTTTTTAATACTAGGGCAGGCACTTGTTTTGAAAATTTTAAAAACCCACCAAACATTTGTTGACAATGTAAGAGGCATTCTTCAAAATTCCAAGAGGCACTTTGTTATAGTAAGACATGCAGTCTTAAAACCACCACTAAAAGTACCTCTTTGAATGTATAAAAGTGCCTACTTGAATATTTGTAAGTGTAATATTATAACAGGCACTTTGTAATATTAGAGAAGGCACATGATAATATTAGAGAAGGCAATTGGGAAAAACACGTTTTTCCTTAGCTTAGTGTAAAACGCGTTTTTCACAAGACCGACTCTTGGTCATATAATTATCATTATTTTTACTTTTATAGGAATAAGTTTTTGTCCTGCTCGATAGCTGTTGGATAAACGAACATGTATGTGCCCTGAGTTGTCTTACGTATGTATTAGGATCACATTTGAAAGTACTAATATGAAAGAACATGTTTGCACTTGATATCTGAAATATTGAACATATTGCATGGAAGTGCCTACTTCTGAAATTTAGGAAATGAAGCCTGGTGGGTGTGTTTCTTAATTCCTAATGCAGTTTTTTTTTTGGTACTATAGCATATCAATCTGACATTAGTAACAAGATCAGTGTTGCAGTGACACAGTAATGCCTTCTTATACTTGCAATGAAAGTCAAATTACAAAATCTTTCAAAACTTGTTGTCCATCAAACAAAATGCTCTTAGCTTTAGGATTTCAATTAAATGTATGAACAACCTTTGTTTAATAATTTGATTTCTACTTGTGTCCATTTTATCATTGTGGGAAGCAACAAATAGGCATGAAACTAAAACGTTTTGATGGTGTTTGTTAAATGAAAATAATAGTCAATGAGGGAAGCAAACTTGTACAATAATTTGCTAAGGGTTACTTTTGAAGTTTCTTGCCTATTTGGCTTGATCTTGGAGCAAATTAACCACCGCAATAAGCCCACTGTGCTACTTCATGATAATATAGCTCAAGGTATATTCAAACTATTTAGTAGGAGGAAATAAGCATCAAAATATGCAACGGACGATGAGAATCCTTAATATAGGAACAGTAGAGTGTCGTGCTCCTTGTTCTTATTTGCAATGCTTCCTTAAGCACCAGAGCACAGAAAATGATTTTCATAGGAAACCTTGACTTGCTACATAAACTTCTATTAAGAATAACGTTAATATCTGCGTCTTCACTTGTAAGGTGCTTGGTAATGGCACTACCTTAGTGCTAATTGTGAGGCAGTTGCAGAAGGAGAAAGTCAAAATCTCCATCAATATGCTGAGCTTTCTTAAAGTGTAGTTGGAATAACTGACATTGTAATCTGCTGACTGAACTCAGTAGTTTTCCTAAATGCAGATTTAGCTTCTTTCATGTCAAGAAAGTAATAATCCCTCTCCCCACCAAAAAATAAAAAGTATTACCTCTGTCCCTGAATGAGTGTCCAAATTTCATTTTAAGGGACATCTGAAAATGCCATCTTTTTTTACATTTTCGTGGCAAAGATTCATATATAATCTTGTAATCTCATTTCCAAACATTTAGTTTTGCATGTATAAAGAGACCGGTGAAAAAAAATTCGAAAAAAACATTTAGGGACAAAGTTATGCTAAAAAAAGACACTCATTTTGAGACAAAGATTTCTTGAAAATGGACACTCATTTAGGGACAGAGGGAGTAACATAAAAGCCTGTCCAATTTGACTCTTATGGTCGACTAAGTTGAACGGTGGAAAACTAAAATGAAAAATTAATTATGTTATTAATGCATTTTTTCCAATACTATCAATAACAATTTTAATAATTTCATGATGATGATTGAAATTTCATATATTTTTAGTCAAAGTTCAATTGAGGGTATATACCAAGAAGGTCAAAGTATGACGACTTTGGATTTTTATTTATTTTTTTTTTTTTTAACGGGGATTGGGGTATGACTAATGGCGAGGTTCCTTTTAATGTCCCCTGCTGTGAATACGTGTATTTGAATTTGAGATATTCATAGTAACATTAAAATTATGAGAGTCGCCACGCCGTTTTAATTATAGCCAAAACTTGAGAAAAAGCATGTTTAATGGGTTCGGGGGTCAAATTACAACAAGAGAAGAATATTGAACGTTATCACTCCTATTGCCCGAATTGATCGGTCTTTCTATCATGATGAATGTGTTAGTGATTTAGACCGGATCCGAAGATTGCCTACGTTCCTCTCAATGTGAGAAGCTCAGGTCAGCGTAGTTCGCAGAGAATTAGAATAGGTAGAAGAATCGGGATCATGCATAATGAGGGGGGAATTACCTAAAGATTAGGGTTTAGAAGTAGTTCCTAGATCGTCCTTGGGTCGATGAACCCTAGATCATCATCGGCTATGAAATAACATGCAAACATGAAGATCGCAACCCTAAATATAGCATAAATAAGGTTTTAATCTATGAACACGATGAACATATGAAGAACATATATGAACATATGAATGAACATGCAAAGAATATGAAGAAACTATGCATAAACATGCAAGAACATGAATATAAAAGATCTACATTAAGAATAATGCAAGAACACGAAGAAAAAGTTAGAAAACTTACCTATGTTGGCAAGAAATAAACCTTGGATCTTCTTGAAGGTTTGAATGCTAATTAGAGAGCAAAATATTGTTTAAGAACTCCAAAATTCGTACTTAGAGCTCTCAAATCGGATCCCCCTAAACCAATAGCATGGAGTTGGTTTATATAGTAAACTGAGGGGAAGATCTGATGGTCCAGATCATCCGGCGCAAGGTTGGCCGCCTGGCCATTGTTGATGCCGGTTACAAGAGTGGCCGCGTGGCCAAGATCAACGCGGAGCAATGTTGGCCGCGAGGCCAAGGCTGCCGGCTGACTTGATTCTTAAGCTAGGGTTTCTGCATGGTTTTAAGGAAACCATTTATTACCTAATTTGATAGATTTTGCCATAAATGAGATATTTTGGGAATCCGGGACAAGTCTTTGCAAGGTTTCTAATTCCTATAAAGTCCTTGTATTTTTGGGAAAGTCCTAATAAACTCATTTTCAGGTCGGGTACTAACAGTAGCCCCTCGGCGACGCTTCTTGCAAGGCAATGTGGGGTCGACGATAAAAGAAGGATCCGTCTGAAACATGAGTTTCAAAACAGAGGAGAGGTAAAGGAACGGCTGGACCTTGACAGGCGACCTACGTATCCGTGGGGGAATCAAGCCAAACGTAGTTCAAATCTGATGGGAAATTGGGAATAACTGTCCACTTGTGGGGAGCAACATCTTCTGCTGGGGAAAATGCACCTGCTGGGGATGAGAGATGACCGCGTTGGTCAGGTGGCTGAACCTTTTCAGGTTTCCTACGTATCCTCCGAGGAATCAAGCCGGTCGTAGTTCAGAGCTGATGGGGAAATTGGGAGCCATCGGACTTCTGCTAGGGATAATAAACCTACGGGCACTATCCTGTATGAAGAACGAACATTCGTTAGGAAATGAAGTTATTTGGGAAAATTAAAGACTACGTTGTCTAAATAATCCCAAGATGGAATGGTAAACGCAATCAGGATCGCCGGGGTTCCTGCCGATCGCGCTAAAGTAATAGATGATGGATCTCTCGCGAACAGAAACGCCGAGGCTTCTGTCAACCACGATTGATCTAGGATGCATATGTCATAGAGGCGCTGAAGTCTCTACAATCATACGAATCCTAAAATAGATGCTGGATCGCTCGCAAACAGAAACGCCGAGGCTTCTGCCCATCGCGATCGATCTAGGATGCGTATGTCATAGAGGCGCCGAAGTCTCTACAATCATACGAATCCTAAAATAGATGTTGGATCGCTCGCAAACAGAAACGCCGAGGCTTCTTCCCATCGCGATCGATCCAGGATGCGTATGTCATAGAGGCGCCGAAGTCTCTACAACCATACGAATCCTAAGCAAATATTAGGAAGTGCTAAAATAATAGATGCTGGATCTCTCGCAAACAGAAACGCCGAGGCCTCTGCCCATTGCGATCGATCTAGGATGCGTATGTCATAGAGGCGCCGAAGTCTCTACAACCATACGAATCCTAAGCAAATATTAGGAAGTGCTAAAATAATAGATGCTGGATCTCTCGCAAACAGAAACGCCGAGACTTCTGCCCATCGCGATCGATCTAGGATGCGTATGTCATAGAGGCGCCGAAGTCTCTACAACCATACGAATCCTAAGCAAATATTAGGAAGTGCTAAAATAATAGATGCTGGATCTCTCGCAAACAGAAACGCCGAGGCTTCTGCCCATCGCGATCGATCTAGGATGCGTAAGTCATAGAGGCGCCGAAGTCTCTACAACCATACGAGTCCTAAACAAATATTAGGAAGTGCTAAAATAATAGATGCTGGATCTCTCGCAAACATAAACGCCGAGGCTTCTGCCCATCGCGATCGATCTAGGATGCGTATGTCATAGAGGCGCCGAAGTCTCTACAACCATACGAATCCTAAGCAAATATTAGGAAGTGCTAAAATAATAGATGCTGGATCTCGCAAACAGAAATGCCGAGGCTTCTGCCCATCACGATCGATCTAGGATGCGTATGTCATAGAGACGCCGAAGTCTCTACAACCATACGAATCCTAAGAAAATATTAGGAAGTGCTAAAATAATAGATGCTGGATCTCTCGCAAACAGAAACGTCGAGGCTTCTGCCCATTGCGATCGATCTAGGATGCGTATGTCATAGAGGCGCCGAAGTCTCTACAACCATACGAATCCTAAGCAAATATTAGGAAATGCTAAAATAATAGATGTTGGATCTCTCGCAAACAGAAACGCCGAGGCTTCTGCCCATCGCGATCGATCTAGGATGCGTATGTCATAGAGGCGCCGAAGTCTCTACAACCATATGAATCCTAAGCAAATATTAGGAAGTTTTAAGGGGTTTTCCGTATTCAAAGGTAACGAATATCAGTCAAAATAGCGCTAAGGGCACCTAAAAATGAACAAAGGGAAATGTACCAGGGGTAAAACTGAAATTTTGCATGTGGAGGCAAAGATAATGGATTGTTATGGAGTCGCAAACGGGATGAACTCTCAAGGAGTCATGAAGGTGATAGACTCTCAGGGAATCGCAGAAGTGATGGACTCTTGGGGAGTCGCAAAGGTGATGGACTCTCGGGGAGTCGCCAAGGTAAAGGACTCTTTGGTGAGCAAAGGACGACCACAGAAAGCGTAATGTTTGGGATCTGCTTACCCTAAATTAGGAGGAATACATAATATGAGGCTACGAACCATTAAGATGAAGGTATTAGGTAAGGGACATTTTGCTTGGTTGCTTAGGGTAGGACCTAAGGCTTCTAAGGAAAGGGGATGGGTAGCCTCTTAGATAAGGATGCAAAAGATGTTATGGTTGTTTAGACTTGAGATTGTGTCTTGGATACAATGTGGGTTTCCTAGGCTTACGGGCTAGGGTTTGGAGAGAATGCGACTGCCTAGGCTCGAGGCTAGGGTTCGGAGAGAATATGGAAAGGCTATTGTATCCTAGGCATAAGACTAGCGGGGGATTGAGATTATAAATTTCCTAGGTTTCGAGACTAGGGTTTCGAGAATTTGGAAAGGATGTTGCACACAGGGCTTTAGAAATTCCCTAGAACTTGGGCTAGGGTAAAAGGGGATGGTGCTTCCTAGGCTTGAGACTAGGGTTTGGAGAGAATGCAGATTCCTAGGTTTGGGGCTAGGGTTTGGAGAGGTTGAGGTTTGGGAACTTCCTAGATGTTAGGGTTTCGAACAAGGGTTTTAAGGACCATGACTCTCCTAGGTTTGGGACTAGGGTTTAGAAATATCCTAGGCTTCGCGGCTAGGGATTGGAGTTGTGGTAGGTTCAGAGGTTGCAAAGGCGTTGGCTTTAGACCCAAGGCTGGGAGTTGAAAGGGTTGTGACTTCCTAGGCTTGAGACCATGGACCGTTGGGAAGAGGGATTGCTTTTGTGGAAGGTCCACTAAGCTTGATGTTAGGGTTCACCATTTTCCGGGATTGGTGACTATGGCTTGGAAAGGTTCATGGTAACCTAGGCTTTAGGCTAGGTTTTAAGGCTAAGGACTGTAAACTTCCTACGTTTTGAGACTAAGGTGAAGGGGTTTCCTAGGTATAGGACTGGGGTTTGAAGGGAATGTTGAATCCTAGGCTTGATGATAGAGTTTAAAGAGGATAATTTCTACCTAGCCTTGAGACTAGGGCTTTAGAAAGAGTGCGACTACCTAGGCTTGAGGCTAGGGTTTAGATCGAATGCGACTACCTAGGCTCGAGGCTAGGGTTTAGAGCGAATGTGACTACCTAGGCTCGAGGCTAGGGTTGATTGAGTTTTGGACAGGGCATTATATCCTAGGTTTTGGACTAGGGTTCAATAAAACGGAGAATTGAGATTGTAAATTTCCTAGGTTTCGAGACTAGGGTTTCGGGAATTTGGAAATGATGTTGCATACGGGGCTTTGGAAATTCCCTAGAATTTGGGCTAGGGTTAAAGGGGATGTTGTGGTTTCCTAGGCTTAAGGATAGGGTTTAGATAGGATATGTGACTACCTAGGATCAAGGCTAGGGTTTAGGAAGGGTGTAAATACCTAGGCTCTAAGGTAGGGTTTGGAAGGGATGTAACTACCTAGGCTCAGGGCTAGGGTTTAGGAAGGATGTAATTACCTAGGCTTGAGGCTAGGGTTCAGAAAGAATGATGTGACTACCTAGGCTTGAGGCTAGGGTTTAGAGAATGTGTTTACCTAGGTTTAAGGCTAGGGTTTGGAGACCGAAAGCATTTGAAGGTTTGTCTTGGTTTAGACCGAGCAAGTTTGAGGTCTAAGAGTGTTGCGGTTTGGGGCAAATGAGCTTGATACCTCATGGCTGGATAGGCTCGATAGATTAGACCTAGGCTAAAGTTCTAGGGTTTAGCTAGGGTAAGACTCAGACATGTGTTGAGGAGACCGGGGCCTAATGGAATGGTAGGCGTGAGATCTAGGAGATCGAAGGCTAGGCAGGGTAGCGTTGGGACATAAGGCTTTCAAGCGGGTAAGTCTTTTGTCCTAGAGAAGCCGCGTTATGGGTTAGGACCAAGCAGGCTTGAGGTCGGCCAAGGAGCAACGGATTGGGATTGGATGATCCTAGTACCTAATACGCATGTCGGGCTTGGATCCTAGAGCGTTTGAAAGTTTAGGCTAGGTGCGAACCATAAGTGCGGGAAATGGTTTTGGATATATGACCACGTTGGCGCTTTAGGTAAATGGATCGAGTGTCCAAGACTTTGCTTTGAGTACAATAGTGTGCCTAACAGGATTGGGTATGCTTAGGACTTAATTTTGCCTTAGAGGTCATGCGTGTGACTAACCTCGTTTGGCAATTTCGAAGGTAGGTTAGGGATGGGACCAAAGGTGTTTAAGGACATGGGTTTTAACCTGATGGGTATTGAGATCCCTATGGTATGGCGTGGTGCGCAGGATATCCTATGTACTTGAGCAAGGTTTAAGATTTGGACTCGTTGGGGGAGCGATGTTTGAGATCCATGGAGTTCAAGGGTGGACCTTGTAGGTGGCGAGGTTTGGACTCGGCTTGGATTAAGTAGGTTAGAGTCCTTAAGGGGTTGGAAGTCAGACTAGGAAGTCGTTTGAGGCTAATGGGTGACACTAGGTTGGTACTTGGTAGGTTTAAGAGTGGTAGGGTCATGGCTTGGACATGACGGGAGTCGGGAGACGTAGATGTTGTCGCTTTTAGTCGGACCAAGTAGGCTTGGGAATTACAGAGTCCAAAGGGTGGAGATGTAAGGTGAGAGACCTAAAGGGTAGAAAGTCTTGTGACCTAAAGGTTTAGGGGTTGAGGCCTAAGGTATGAATCAGATATTCTAGAGACCTAAAAGGTAGGTGTTTGTTAGACTCGAATGGTCTTGGACCCTCAGGGCTCGCTCCACAGGTTAGACTATAGGTGGACCTTAGAAGTTGGACCGAGGAGGATAAGAGAGCTATGGCTTAGACAGGGTAAGGACGAGTATGTGTTGGTAGGTTTGAGATCTAGGAGATCGGGTAGGCTCGGGACCGGTAGGTTCGGGACCTAATGGGTCACCCTAAGGATTTGGCTTTGGTTAACTGGTTTAAGGTCTGAAGTTTTGGGTAGAACCGGTTTGAGGCCGAAGGGGTCATGCTACGAACTTGCGGAAGGTCGAGCTAAGAGGTTATGATGTAACGTAGGTAAGACTCACCGGGTAGGTTTGGGACCTAGAGAGTTTATGGTGTAACTTAGGCAAGACTGACCGGGTAGGCTTGGGACCTAAGGTTTTGAACCAGGTAGGTTGGGACCTAAGGGTATCCTATTGTGTAGGAAATAGGGTGAAGGACCGAGTCAACTCAAGAATCACGGAGATGGGTCTCAGATGGATCGAGGATGTTTTTACAATTTTGTGGAGACCGAGCGTGCGGGTTTATAAACAAAGTGTCGGGGAGGAGAAAACTTTATGAAAGTGTTATGATCTTATACAGATGCCTTATAATTAATTATGATTCTAATCAATCCAAATAGGTCATCGCGTGCCGAGTTATACGATGAGGGGTGCCCTTCTTCTAAGTGTATCCTTGTTGACGCCTCGGTATTCTCTGGGAAACCACATAGTCGATCCTTTATTGTTAGGGAAGCCCCAGTTGCGTAGAGCGGGGTATCCTACCTCTTTTAAGACGCACCCTTTTTTCTGCCTAGACCGCCCTTGCGGGTTTTCAATCTAGCGGGCATCTCTTTTGCGTCAATTTTTTTTTTTTTTTTTTTTAAATCATTCAGTCGACTCAAAAAAGGAAAAAAGAATTGTTCGAAAACATGCGGGGGCATTTTGGGGAGAGTAAGAGAGAGAGAGAGATAGTACTCACATTTTGACTTTTTGGGTAACTGAGTGTATATATGTACAAAAGGGAGGAAGCCCCTGCTTTGATAGAAAGTAAGTGTTTAGCTCTTTCCTAGATTGTAGAACGGAAGATTTGTCGAGACATTTGAAAATTGTTTTATTCAAGATTCTCATTTGATTGCTCGAGAATGGACCTCGTTGATTAGTTATGCATCTTATGATTATGTTTTAGACAAGTAGTCTCGAAATAATAAATGTTTTGATCAATTGTGAGTGAAGAGATCAGAAGTAGAAATATATGGGGAAGAGAGAAGAGAAGGAAAATTGGCTACGAGGTGGGTTGTGTATATTTTGGACCGAACCGGGAGGTTGCCTACGTTCTCCTCAAGGTGAGGAGCTCAAGTCCGCGTAGTTCGGGGATGACCCGCTTGACGATGGTGTCGGGTTTCAGTGGGTATGTGTGGGAGGAAAGAAAAGAAAGAAAGTTGGCCCAAAGTAGGTTATGTTTGGCTTTGAGTGGTTGCCCGGTTGACGATGAAGTTGGGTTTTGAGTTTAGGGGTTTGAGGTGAGTTGTTCTTTGTAGCTCATTGCGGTGGATTACTCCTTTGTAGTTGTTGCAGTGGATTGCTCCATCGTAGTTGTCATGGGTTGCTGCTGCCGTGTTAATCTTCTTTGTAGGGAAAGAAAGAAAAATAGAACATTTGAAGTGAAAATATTCTGTGGTGATAGCCCCTTCTATTTTTCTTTCTTTATTTTATTTATTTATTTATTTATTTTTTTTTTTTTTTGTGCACAGCCTTTTTTTTTGCCTAGGCCGCCCTTTCGGGTTTTCAACCTAGCGGGCTTCTTTTTGTGCAATGCTCTAATTTTTGCCTGGGTCGCCTTTTTGGGTTCGACCTAGCGAGCTTTCATTTTATATTTGTACATGAAACATTGGGCAAGACGAGCCCCTGGTTCGTTTTCGCATTTGTTGATTGCGAAGTAGCTTCCTTATAGTTCAAGCGGCTTTTTGCTGGCGGCGGGCATCGTAGCCCCTTGTCCTTCATCGACGGAGCTCCATCGGATCGTCACGTGGCACCCATGAATGGTATAAACAACTTCGTGCACTTGGCATTTGCGATGGAATACAGACAACCTCAGTGTATCGGCATGTAATACTTATGAATGGGAGAAACATCCCTCTTGAATCGTGGCAGCATGGGTGCCTGATGATGAGCAACCGCAGTCTATTTCTTTGCATGACCGTGTGGAAAAGGGGTTAATGGTGAGACGGGAGGTGTATGGGAGAAGGTGTATGGAGAGAGTGTTCGTGAAGAATGTACACGGGGTGAGTGTATAGCGGGTATTATATGGATAGGTATATGGAGGGTGTACACAGGGGGAAGTGTATATAGAGAGTGTATGGGGGTAGAATGTAGAGATAAGAGAAAGTGATTCGTTCATCCCAATTGATCGAAGCATTCGTTATTTTAAGATTAATCGTTACTTAATTATGTGAATGGTTTGTGGGTCCATTTACCTTTTAATGAGTCGCCATTAATGAGTAAGATTAAGATTAATTCATCATATAAAGATATAGCAATCAAGCGAAAATGGTGAATAAGACAATTTTCATGAAATTGATATATGCAAGCTTATATCTCAAGTCTAGAGAGAAAGAAAAGAAACAAAGACCCTTTTATTGGAACTAAAAGATTTAAACTGACTAGTCCGGGGTGGACTTTTACTTAAAGAAACAAAAATCGTCCAAGGTGGACTTTTGACTAAAGACACTCTAGAACCTACGAAGACTGAATGACCCTTTTCTTTTCTTTTATTTAAAGGAGGTAGCCCCAATTTCCTCTTTTGCCCATGCCCATGTATTCCTTTGGCGGGTGATGACTCCGCTGTTAATGAGGCTTTGAATCTTTCTCCTCAATTGGAGGCAATCTTCGGTGCCATGCCCAATGTACTGGTGGTATTGGCAGTGTTTGGAGGGATCCAAGCCTTGCTTCACCTTACTTGGTTCATAATTGAACAAAGGAGACAACTTGCCGGCTTGAACTAGACTTTTGAAGAGTTTGCCCAAGTCGTCGAATTCGCGCTCGTCCTTCCTTTCACGAACTGTCTTTGAGGGTGATTTAGGTACCGGCACCCCTTGTTGATGAGTAGTCATAGGAGGCATCCCGACGGGGACAGTCTGTGGCGGCCCGTACATTTGAGGAGCATACGGGTGTTGACATTGAGCAAGAGGGAGAACTCGACTGAGGAAATCATAAACGCCACGAATGTCAGACAAATGGCGCCTCTCGATATCTCTTAGGGTCTTATGCATCTCCTTCTGAAAGTGTGCTGCTTGCTCGTTGAGAATGGCCTTAAAGTGGATTGCTTGTTCATCGAGGATGGCTTCGAAGTGGGATGCTTGCTTACTGAGAGCAGTACCGGTGTAGAGGATTGTCTCGGGATCTTGGGTAGCAGCTTCAGTTGCAACTTCGATGTTCCTTGCAGCCGACATGATGCAGAACTCTACGTCATGAAAGAATTAGATTCGTATTAATGATAAGGCATCGTTATAAAAATCATTTTTTGGAAAAGAGTCGGTCTCCACATTTTTGAAATGCATTTTGGTAAAAAATTGAAAGTTTGACCGGGCCAAAGTTGCCTACGTTCCCCTTATCATGAGGGAGAGGTCCCACACAATAAGAGGCTCAGGTCGCCGTAGTTCGAATCAAGTTAGACTTTTAAAAAGAGGTGAGAGATGACCATAGGGGTCAAAAAGAGGGAGATGACTCGGTCCTTGGTCAAGCATGGGTGAGGAAGACCTATAGGAGTTGGTTTTGATTGAGTAGGGTATGGCTTGACCTAAATTTGACCTAAGGTTTGACCTAAGGTTTGTGACAAGAAGTGGTTCAAGCTAGGATGTGACGATAATGGTGGGTTGACCTAGATGGGTAAAGGATAGGTCGACCTAAATGAGAAGGGTTGGATTGACCTATATGGTGAATGAATCAAGATAGCGGGTCTTAGCGGTTTACCTATGGGATGATCTAAGCGGGATGGACATGGTTTGACCTAGGCGGGTCTAAGGTTGACCTATTCGGGTTGGTGGATTAAGGAAGGTTGGAGATTGACCTAGATGGATACAAGATAGGTAAGTCGATCTAAGCGGGTCACGGGGTGACCTTGACGGGTCAAAGGTGAAAGGGTAGTTTTAACCTAAGACGGACAAGTTGACCTAAATGTTTCAAGGATGGTGTGTGGACCTAAACGGGTTGACCTAGGTTGGTCTGGACGACGGTGGGTCAAATAATGACCTAGGTGGGTCAAGATGACTGTTTGACCTAAGCGGGTTAGGACCAAAGGTAATTGGGTTCACCTATGGAATCAAAGATTGACCTAAGAGGTCAAAAATGGATAAGGTTGACCTAGGAGTCCAAGTTTGACCTAAGAGGTCGAAGGTGATTGGGTTGACCTAGGAGGTCAAGGGTTGACCTAAGAGGTCAACGGGTGATAATGTCGACCGAGGGGGTCAAAGGTTGACCTAAGAGGTCAAAGGTGATAAGGCTGACCTAGGAGGATGATGTTGACTTAGGGGGGGTCAAAGGTTGACCTAAGAGGTCAAAGATGATTAAGTTGACCTAGGGGGTCAAAGGTTGGTACGGTTGACCTAGGGGGTCAAAGGTTGACTTAAACAGATAAGATTGACCTAGGGGGTCAAAGGTTGACTTAAACGGATAAGATTGACCTAGGGGGTCAAAGGTTGGCCTAAGAGGTCAAAGGGTGGTAAGGTTGACCTAGGAGGTCAAAGGTTGACCTAGGGGGTCAAAGGTTGACCTAGGAGGTCAAAGATGATTAAGTTGACCTAAGGGGTCAAAGGTTGACATAGGAGGTCGAAGGCGGATGAGGTTGACCTAGGGGGTCAAGGGTAGACCTAAGAGGTCAAAAGCAGATGAGGTTGACCTAGGCAGTCAAGGGTTGACCTAAGAGGTCAAAGGTGGATGAGGTTGACCTAGGGGGTCAAAGGTGATAAGGTTGACCTAAGGGGTCAGAAGTGATAAGGTTGACCTAGGAGGTCAAGGGTAGACCTAAGAGGTCAAAGGCGGATAAAGTTGACCTAGGCGGCCAAGGGTAGACCTAAGAGGTCAAAGGCGGATGAGGTTGACCTAGGCGGTCAAGGGTAGACCTAAGAGGTCAAAGGTGGATGAGGTTGACCTAGGCGGTCAAGGGTTAACCTAAAAGGTCAAAAGCGGATGAGGTTGACCTAGGCAGTCAAGGGTTGACCTAAGAGGTCAAAGGTGGATGAGGTTGACCTAAGGGGTCAAAGGCGGATGAGAATGACCTATGGGGTCAAGGGTTGAGAAGGTTGACCTAGGCGGTCAAAGGTTGACCTAGGAGGTCAAAGGTTGACCTAAGGTTGACCTAGGCGGTCAAAGGTTGATAAGGTTGACCTAGGGGGTCAAAGGTTGAGAAGGTTGACCTAGGCGGTCAAAGGTGAAGGGTAGACCCAAATGGATCGCAATGATGGCTTAACGGATGAGCGATGGACCTTAGAGGTCGCCTAGATGCAATGCACATTTTATTTTGCGAAAAGTTTTTGCATTTTTTTACATCCTAAATGGGTGGTCCGAGGAGTGTCCTAATCTCTATATGTGGGTTGACATGGGTTAGGTAAAAGGTTCCCACCGCTCGCGGAACGTACACGGTGAGTGGAGTAGACGAGTGACTCGAAAAGAGGGCGGCAGTAGCGCACAAATTCCTGCACATCGAATACTCCGGGTAATGGGGACCTGTGCAGTGCTGACACGGACTAGTGGTAGTGTGTGGTAAAAACTAATTCTTTTTTAGGGAGAAAAGAGAGAAGTTTTTAATGTTAGGATGATGCCAATGCAATGCAAGAGAAGGAAAATAATGTACAAGGGAGCATAGCAGAGTTTTGTTTGACCCTAATACTAAGGCGAGAATAACAAAGGTACAAGGATACAAGGTATATACAAAGTACAAGTATCAAGTATTAACATTGCGGGGTGCACGGGTGCATGTGTAAACATGCCAAGTATGTGAGGTGCATGTATAAACATGGCAAGTGTGTGCATGTGTAAACATGGCAAGTATGTGTAGGGTGCATGTGTAAACATGGCAAGTGTGTGAGGTGCATGTGTAAAGATGGCAAGTGTGCGTGAGGTGCACGTGTAAACATGGCAAGTGTGTGCATGTGTAAACATGGCAAGTGTGTGCATGTGTAAACATGGAAAGTGTGTGTAGGGTGCATGTGTAAACATGGCAGGTGTGTGCATGTGTAAACATGGCAAGTGTGTGCATGTGTAAACATGGCAAGTGTGTGTAGGGTGCATGTGTAAACATGGCAGGTGTGTGTAGGGTGCATGTGTATACATGGCAGGTGTGTGTAGGGTGCATGTGTAAACATGGCAGGTGTGTGCATGTGTAAACATGGCAGGTGTGTGCATGTATAAACATGGCAAGTGTGTGCATGTGTAAACATGGCAAGCATCATGATGTGACGAAAGTTAGACCCACTAAGTTTGAAAAAGTTTCAAAGCAGTCCCCAGCGGAGTCGCCACTTTGAATACGTGTGTTTGAATTTGGGATATTCATAGTAACATTAAAATTATGAGAGTCGCCACGCCGTTTTAATTATAGCCAAAACTTTGAGAAAAAGCATGTTTAATGGGTTCGGGGGTCAAATTACAACAAGAGAAGAATATTGAACGTTATCACTCCTATTGCCCGAATTGATCGGTCTTTCTATCATGATGAATGTGTTAGTGATTTAGACCGGATCCGAAGATTGCCTACGTTCCTCTCAATGTGAGAAGCTCAGGTCAGCGTAGTTCGCAGAGAATTAGAATAGGTAGAAGAATCGGGATCATGCATAATGAGGGGGGAATTACCTAAAGATTAGGGTTTAGAAGTAGTTCCTAGATCGTCCTTGGGTCGATGAACCCTAGATCATCATCGGCTATGAAATAACATGCAACATGAAGATCGCAACCCTAAATATAGCATAAATAAGGTTTTAATCTATGAACACGATGAACATATGAAGAACATATATGAACATATGAATGAACATGCAAAGAATATGAAGAAACTATGCATAAACATGCAAGAACATGAATATAAAAGATCTACATTAAGAATAATGCAAGAACACGAAGAAAAAGTTAGAAAACTTACCTATGTTGGCAAGAAATAAACCTTGGATCTTCTTGAAGGTTTGAATGCTAATTAGAGAGCAAAATATTGTTTAAGAACTCCAAAATTCGTACTTAGAGCTCTCAAAATCGGATCCCCCTAAACCAATAGCATGGAGTTGGTTTATATAGTAAACTGAGGGGAAGATCTGATGGTCCAGATCATCCGGCGCAAGGTTGGCCGCCTGGCCATTGTTGATGCCGGTTACAAGAGTGGCCGCGTGGCCAAGATCAACGCGGAGCAATGTTGGCCGCGTGGCCAAGGCTGCCGGCTGACTTGATTCTTAAGCTAGGGTTTCTGCATGGTTTTAAGGAAACCATTTATTACCTAATTTGATAGATTTTGCCATAAATGAGATATTTTGGGAATCCGGGACAAGTCTTTGCAAGGTTTCTAATTCCTATAAAGTCCTTGTATTTTTGGGAAAGTCCTAATAAACTCATTTTCAGGTCGGGTACTAACACCTGCCCCCTCATTTGTCACATTTCTTCCATCAAAAAACGTGTTTGATATATGGTCTGATGTGTGTCGAACAAGAGTCTACTAGATGAAATGACTAAGGTTGCGTTTGATAGCATCAAGCACTTGATGCTTGATGTTTAATACAATATAGACTAATTTGGAGGTAGGATACATGATTTAATTATTTCATTCAACATAAATATGTCCAACATCCTCTTAATGATTTGAGAATCAAAATCCTTGCTTAACGAATAAGAGCCTCACTCAACACGCGACATCTAGCGCTCAATGTGATCAAATGCATCCTACTTCCAAACTACCCTACATTATATTAAGCATCAATCATCAAGTTCTTGATGCACCAGACGCAACCTAAGTCAGATTCTTATTCCACGGGAGAGATACATACTGATTCCTTCAAATCCATAATGTGATTTTACGAAAATATGCATATTTCACAGCTTGTCCGCTACACAAGTTTTGTAGTACTTTATAGTTTATACAGAAAGGTTTATTGTTGATTGGCTGGTTATGAATAGAGTTGCTTGCAGAGCAATTTGTAGTCCCATTTGAGTTAAAAGCTTTTTTATATGCAGTTGTTCAATGTGCATGCTTGCAGTTAGTTTGATATATGTCACAATAGCTGGCCAATCAAGTGTGCTAGTACATTTGGTATCTGGTTTTCAATTAACGCATGCTAACAATGCATAAAACTGTCATATGCTCCCATCTCAGACATCTACCTTTGGTGATGCGATACAAAGAAACGGTTTCTTCAATGTCTGTTGAAACTATACAAGTTGACAACTTCTAAGGAATTTTTTCCACCTGGAGATGAGCGGTAAATTCAAGTGACTGCATGGATGGAGACAGGTTGTTGCTGTGGAGGGGGGAAACTATTTCAGTTTCCAACAGATCTTTTCAAAGGTATCAAGCACGCAATTCGGTAAAAAAATTGTCAAGTTCACTGATGCATTTGCTTATGTTACAGATCACATTTGTCAATAATACTCATGTGGGAGGTGGAACTATCTGTTGTAATAGATGCCGAAAACCTTTTTTACCTAGGCTTAAGTCCAAGAATAACATTAAGTCCAACAATCTTGTCTTTAAGTCAAGTTCCAGTTATATATTGGCAAATATCAGCCAAGATATACTTGCTTCCTATTCATGAAAGATTCACCCATTGATTCTATCAGTACTAGTATTGAGAGGGAAGGAAGGAGATGAAAAGGGGCATTGCTATGAGTGAAACTAATGACAAGAGCTTCAAGCCTAAGGGAACTTATTAAGATATGAGTAGTTCGTTGATTTTAATAAAGGTCTTGGTTGTGCGATATCATATACGCAATTGTGATGTCATGTTCACATGTTATTCATGCTATATAAGTAATTTATTTTTTGTCTTAAAGTAGGTCCTTCCCAATTATGATATAAACATATCTACATTTGCTACATGCTAGAATCCACATATTCAATTTACCTACAACTTTAATGATCGAATTGTGTAAGTGGCTAATTGCAGATCCTTTGTGCATATCTTTCCCAAGATCTTCATCTGATTTTGCAGTAATAAAAATAGTTACCGTGAATGTGGGACCATAGTTACCAGGAACGAGGGACGTTTCGGGACGCAAGATGGGTACGGGAACGAGGAACGTGACTTAGTAAATTTTGGGTACGCTGGGGGTAGGATCAATTGGGAACGTGGTACGCTCTATATTGAAAACACATCACTAAGTTGAATATAATAACATATATATACACACACACTCTTACATATATTTATATATATATATACTTTTACGGAGATAAAAGAGTATAATGTATAGGCGGATAACCATAAAAGATTGTAAATGCCTACAAGAATCTACGTTGATGACCGTTTATTTTCCGGTACGATTGTTTGAGTACTTTGGGTCGAGTTCCCTTGTGAACCCGGGACGCGTGTGTCCCGGGACGTGGGATGAGGGGGGTGTTGGGAGTTCCCGGTAACTATGCGTGGGACGTTTTTGTTGTGGATATGGCCCTCCACTACCAAACGCCCAAGCAAATCGCAAGAAAACCCGGCACCACAAACAAGCACAAGAAATAAGAAACCAAAGCAAAAGACAAAAAACGAACACAAGAAATTGTTTACCCAGTTTGTCAATATGTTTGACTACGTCTGGGGGCACTACCAAGCCAGGATCTTGCACTATAATATGTAAATATGGAGTTACGATGAGTTATGGGGCGGAACATTGTTTATATAGCAAACCTAGAATAAGACCTAAACCTAAACGGAAGAGAATTCCCGAAATTCTGGACTTTCCCGAATTCAGTGCCGCGGCACCAAGCGCCCGCCTGAATTAAGTTGCTGAAGACGAGAACCTACTGCCCGAAAGGGCGCCCGCTTGGTGTAGGCCAAGCGCCCGCTCGCTCCTGCTCCGTCCAGATTTTCTTCTCCTCGTTTCCTTAAGATCTCTACTCCAACAATCTCCCACCTAGAGATCAACCGCATATACAAACCCCGTATCCGTCTTCAACTCATCCATGGTGTCGTCCTAGTGCTCACCTCGATCATGATAGTACCATCCTCCTCCCCTATTCTCCAAGCCCCGTTGAAGCTATGCCCAGCTTCAACTTCACGTTGCTTGAGAAACCTGGAGCCTTTGCCTCCGATCTACACTCACTGACCCCTTTACCTTGGTCATCATGAACCGTGCCGCTCCCACCCGAGTCTGGAATATCCATGCAAATTTCACTTGCATCACCGTATTCCTCAAACTCCTTGAGCTCATACTCCCCACCATTATCCGACATCAAGCTTTTAACCTTGAGTCCTTTCCGATTCTTCACCAAGGCCTTCCACTTCTTATACATCCTGAAAGATTCATCTTTCCCTTCTAAGAAGTAATCCCGGACCTTCCTTGTTGAATCATCAATGAAGGTCATGTAATATGACACACCAAACCGAGAAGTTACCGGGGATACCCCCTTCTCACCCATTTGACCCAATCGACAGTGCCACAAATCTGTATCACCCTTGGCTGACGTCACCGCGATACTATCCTTGGTGTTTTCCGCCAAATACAATCTTCCTTCCCTATTACCCCGAGCGATCTCACAATCCTCCTTGGTAATAACCCAGTTCCTGCAGCTAAAAGTTACCGTGTAACCTTCTTCACTCAGCTGCCCAACTGATATCAGGTTCTTTTTCAAACCTGGAATGTGACTGACCCCGTGTAGATGTAGGACGTTCCCGTCCGGTGCTCCTATTCTGACATCCCCCTTCCCCTTGATTTTCAAAGGCTCGCCATCCGCCAGATAGACCTTTCCGAAATCACCGGAAGTGTAATTTTCCATCGCTCCTGCATGCCCGCATGAGTGGAATGATGCCCCCGAATCCAGAACCCATGATTTTAGCGCACTACAAACGCTCAGAATCAGTACATCGTCACCTTCGATTATCACATTCGCCGATTTATCCCCTCGCATGGGACAATCCCTCTTGTAGTGTCCTAACTCCTTACAATGATAGCACTCTACCGATCCTCTAGCAACCCTTGGTCTTTCTTTGTTCTCCGCAGACTGATCCCCACCCCCGATTACACTTTCCCTTGACCCTGTTCTCCCTTTATTGCTAGAACCCGGTCTTCCCCTACTAGTTGTAGCCAAGACCGATTCTGAAGTAGACGGTGTCCCCAACTTCTTTATGCGATTTTCTTCGCCCAAGAGGAAGTCCTTAACATCATCATACTTCAATTTATTCTTACCCGCTGAAGCATTTAATGCTGTCACCGTTCCGCTCCAACTCCTTGGTAAGGACGCTAGCAATAAACACGCATGAACCTCGTCACCGAAAGTAATCTCCAACGCAGTCAATGAGTCTATAATATCCATAAACGCATCGATGTGTTTGGCTAAGGATCCTCCCTCTTGCATCTTGAGACTACCCATCTTGCGTATCAAATCAACCTTGTTTGCAGCAGATGGAGTTTCAAATCTCTCAGTAAGATAATCCAATAGCTCCTTGGTGGTTTTCGCCTTCTTGGTAGTCTTCGCGATCCACTTCGACAAAGTAGATCGAACCACCCCTAAGGCTTTCCGATCCATAAGATCCCAGTCTTCCTGTTTTTCGCTTTCCGGCTTGACTCCTGTTAGAGGCTTATAGAGATCCTTATTATACAAGACATCCTCTATTTGCATCCTCCAATATCCATAGTCAGACCCATCAAATTTCTCCACCGCTTGTTTATCCTTGCCCATTCTTGATTGCTTGATAAACCCCTTTGATCGTCCAACCAAAGCTCTTGATACCAGTTGTTGTGGATATGGCCCTCCACTACCCAACGCCCAAGCAAATCGCAAGAAAACCCGGCACCACAAACAAAGCACAAGAAATCAAAGCAAGAAAAGACACAGAAATTGTTTACCCAGTTCGTCAATATGTTTGACTACGTTTGGGGGCACTACCAAGCCAGGATCTTGCACTATAATATGTAAATATGGAGTTACGATGAGTTATGGGGCGGAACATTGTTTATATAGCAAACCTAGAATAAGACCTAAACCTAAACGGAAGAGAATTCCCGAAATTCTGGACTTTCCCGAATTCAGTGCCGCGGCACCAAGCGCCCGCCTGGTGCCATCTGAGCGCCCGCCTGAATTAAGTTGCTGAAGAGGAGAACCTACTGCCCGAAAGGGCGCCCGCTTGGTGTAGGCCAAGCGCCCGCTCGCTCCTGCTCCGTCCAGATTTTCTTCTCCTCGTTTCCTTAAGATCTCTACTCCAACAGTTTTGGGATACGGACGCGGGACGGGCACAGTAACGAGGAACACGACATAGTAAATTTTGGGAACGTTGGGGGTAGGATCAGTTGGTACGCAAGTTGGGAACGTGGTACGCTTTTTATTGATAACCATCGCTAAGTTGAATATATACATTTACACACACACACACGCACATATATTGTTAAAGAGATACTCCCTATGTCCCTAAATAAATGTCATAGTTGACAAGTCAATGTTTTTAAGCTTTTAGTTATGTTTCCTTGATTACCCCAATATACTCGTATAGGTAGAGTGACACCTCCTATGACATTGCAATGCTTTTGCCTATTAAACTGGTTAGTATAGGAAGATCACCAAACTTCATACCTACTTTTAGTAAGACGACATTTATTTTGGGACAAACGAAAATGGAAAGTAGGACATTCATTCCGGGACAGAAGGAGTAAAAGACTGTAAATATAAAGGTCGATAACTCTAAAAGATTGTACAGTCAGACAAAAAATTTATCTGTCCCACGGAAACTCTAAGTGCTCGACCTCTTCCTAGCGCTACTCAAAGCTGTTCATCTCCCTCACCATTGTGAAAAGCCAGCTAAGGTCAGTTTCAACGTTGATAACCTTTTATTTTCCGGTACGATGTTTGAGTGCTTTGGATCGAGTTCTGTTGTGATTGGGACGAAAATAACCCACGATCTGAGACCCACTTTTCGGGACGTGGAACGAGGGCGTGAGGATTTCCCTGTAACTATGGTAATAAACCTTTATACTCCCTCCGTCCCGGCCGACTTAGGACAATTGGTCCCGACACGGGGATTAAGGAGAACAATTATTTTAAGAGGAAAGAGAATGAGTGGAGGATGTGTTGTGAGTATGAAAAGTAAATAGGAGAGAGAATGAGTGGGTGGAATAGTAAATGGATTGTTGTTGTGAGTATGACAAATGAATCCCATTGAATATTAAGTAATATAAACTTGCCATTTAGGGATGTCCTAAGTGGAGTGGGACGCCCAAAATGGCAATTTGTCCTAAGTCAGGTGGGACGGAGGGAGTACATGTTAGGAGAAGGAATAAAACTAGGGGCACAAAATGCTCACAAAAACTTGGTCACAAAATCTTAGATGTCATTTATTAACTTGATGTTTAAACTGTGGGTCCAAGTGTTTAATGATTTCAACTCTAATCAATAAATGATAACTAAGATTTTATAACTAAGTTTTTGTGAGCATTTGTGCCCCTAGGAGAAGATAAGGTTTCATTTGGATTCGTTTTGGATTTGTTTTTTGAGAAAATGTAAAAAGCCTATTATATTTGACTTGTAATGTTCCATCATGGATCAGTAATAGCACATGCCTCATGCCGATGCCGATACCGATGCCGACGTGACGTACCTCCTTGAATTTCTCCAAAGTCATATTCCTGCCGTCCCACCCCCACATGATACTAATTTGGTTGGAACAATAGCTAACAAAAAGTAGGAGATAGAATTAGTAGAAGTGTTGTGAGTAGGATAGAGAATGAGTAGAGTGAATAGTAAATTTGATTGTTGTTGTGAGTATAAAAACTTTTCATTTTGAGTAGTATCAAGTGAAGTAGAATGGACCAAAATAGAAATTGGTATTAAGTGAGGTGGGACGGAGGGAGTAACTTAAGACATAGTCAATGCCCGTTTTTATCTTTCTTTATTGTATACTCACTCCGTCCCATTTTAAAATTTAAAAATTTGCCATTTTGGTCGTCCCATTTTAAACCTCAAAGCCTAAAAAGAAAGTTTTAAATATTTCTTTATTTGTGGACCCCACATGTCATACTCAAAGCAATCACCCACTAACTATTCCCTACCCCACTTTCTCTCTCCCATCAAATCATCTACATTCACAACACATCAATTTTTTCTTAATTTTTCATATTATTTTTTAATTTTAAATTGGGATAGAGGGAGTATGATGTTACTTCAATTACAATAGATGTCGTCTTTTCCTTCTCTGCTTTCATTAGCAGTACCATCTAATGCATATAAACTATGATGCTTGGACCGGTCGGGTACGGACTCGTGTGACGGATCCGCTAAAATCTTGAGATTGTACACCAAATCTATAACAATATAAAGAGAGGATAGCCTCATTCACGTTCTCCCGCTCAATATTTCTGCCGATGTGTCCAAGTTGGCCCTTTTGGTCTTTTCACTTGGCAATCATGTTTACAGCTGTTTCCACATGGGGTTTACTAGCTTCTTGAGTAAGATGTGCAAATATCGAGGCACTCAGAATTTGAAATTTAAACACACCATCTGATAATATCTTCTCCTGCCTCTTTATTTTTCTCTCTCTCTCTCACACACACACACACACACACACACACACTTCTATCTCTCTCTCCATATTCCCAATTACCGGCGCTACGAACTCTGACTCCGGGAAACATTTCTCAGTCTGCACCACCAGCTCGGCTCCCCATCTTCTCCGGCGTATCCAGCTACTTTTTCTTCTCCGGCGAGGCTCCGTCTCCGGTGAAACTAACACGTTTCTCCGAGGTTTCTAACGTCGGTTAATGAAGCAGCAGCAAGCAGGTAACTTACTCTCTATTTCTTCTTTTTATTTTTATTTTTCCAAAATAGGCCTTTCGGAGAAGACGAGAACAAAAGTTGAGGTGCTCCGGTAGTGGTGTTGTGGATTGATGATTCAAGATGATTGTGGAATCAGAAAAGGTAATTTTCTCTACTTCTATCGTTCTTTAACAAAAAAAATCCAGATATGGGTTCAAATCCAAAAACACATTCTTACCCGATTTAAAGTTGAACTATGACTCTCAGATGCACGTTGAAATCCAGAAGGAGATGCAAAAATAGAGAGATAAATGGGGTGAAAATTTATAGACTTGGCAAGCCAAGGTCGGTCCGTCAGTAGGTGGAGCGACAAATATGGGCTTGGCGGCAGAAGGACGCGAGGTGGTGATATGTGGTGTTGCGTTTTGGGGGGTGAAGCGCTGCTGATTAGTTATTCATTAAAGATTAGTCGTAGCGTTATGATAAATTACTTATTCAATTCAAGTGTGATTTATTCCAATTATTCTCTTTCAATTGAAAAGTTCTTTATTTCAGTTTACTCCATATTTATAATTTCGTAGCATGTTCGCTTTTATTTTAATTTTTTACGTGATAATTAAAATTGAAATTACCACTTTGAAAATGTACAACATGTAAAGTGAATGTATACGAGTACATACTACATCCGTCCCACCTCACTTAAGACCTAATAGGTGGGCACAATAATTAAGAAAAAAGAATAAAATAAGGAAAATGTGGTAGAATATGAAGAGAGAGAATGAGTGGGGTTAATAGTAGGTTAGTTGAATGAATTGTGTGGTGTAAAATGATCAAGAGGGAGAATGAGTGTGTTGGGTATATTGAATATAATATTATAAAAAGATTATCATTTTGGGGAGTCTCAAGTAGTGAGGTGAGATTGATCAAAATAGAAATAAGTCTCATTGGAACGGAGGGAGTATTTGGTTGCAACAAGCTGTGCACTTCTTTCTTCTAAGCATGAGTGCATTGATGTTTCAAAAATAAAAGCATTAGTGCATTGACGTATGACAACGGAATTTTAAATTTATGGATCTCAAAAAGATGGTTTTATTTAACATTTAAATAATTTAAGTTAGATTTTAAATTTAAAAAATGTAATGATTTTTTAAAACTTGCATAGAGAAATGGAAAAGATAGGACGCTTTAGTTTGTAGTGTTCTTTAAGATATTACTAAGGCTCCGTTTGTTTGTGGGAAAACATTTTTCGGAAAATGATTTCCGGAAAATGACATAAACATATTTTTGGTTGTTTGGTAAATCTAAGGAAAATGTTTTCCAAAAAACATTTTCATATAAGGAAAAATTAATTTAGTACGAGAAAAAAATTATTATAGGAAACAAAAAATAAGAGAAAAAAATTGAATGGAGGGTGGGGGTTGAGGTGGGATGGGTGGTGTTGGGGGGGTGGGGGTGGGGTAGGGGAGGTGGGGGATAAGGGTGAGGTGGGGGTGGGGGTGGGGGGGGAGGTCTTCAAAAATAATTTTAATGTGAGTGAAAAGAAGGTTTCTTTTTTGGGGGTGGGTGTGGGTGGGTGAGTGGCTGGTGGGGGAGGTGTTCAAAAATAATTTTATTATGAGTGAAAAGAAGTTTTTTTTTTTTTTTTTGGGGGTGGGTGGGGGTAGGGATGGGGGGGTGGATGGGTGGTGTGGGAAAGGGGCGAGGCGGAGATAGAAGTGTGTTAAAAAAAATTGTATCATTAACATTTTCCGGAAAATGTTTTCCTTAGGTGGAGGTAAGGAAATCATTTTCTTTAGAAAAGGGGGAAAACCATTTTCCGGCAAACATTTTCCCCATTTTCCGGTGCTTAACAAACACCGGAAAATGCGGAAAATGTTTTCCTCCAAACAAACGGAGCCTAATACGACCTTGAACAACTTTTAGTTGATTTTTTTTTGTTGGTATTATTTATATTTATAATGTTCTATCTACATCAACTTTTAATTTTTCATTAGAATAATTAAACTTATAATAATTATTGCAAAAAAAAAGTTATAATAACAACGAGGTTGTAGGTCTATCATTATGGGACGGAAGTGTAAGAGATCGCGGCTGGAGAAGGGGCGGCTGGAGATGATGCGGCTGGGGCATGGGAGGGTGCTGCTGGAGAATGGGAGGGTGCGGCTGGAGATGGTTTAACAGTGGTCAGGATGTGTAGTGTTTGGATCAATGAATGTTTTTAAGGGTTGCTCTTAAACTGATCTTAAACAACATAGCTTTGGGACGGACGGACTTAAGATATCACTAAAATTGAACTTCGTATTAATTGTTGTCCAAAGTTCCTATGTAATATGAATTACGCTTAATTTGCACTATAATTTTGGGACGGACGGAGTACTATTGTTCATATAAGAGCTAAATGTTAAATGGTTACTTTTATCTGTAAACATTCTTTTGATAATAATAATAAACTTATAAATTTATTCTCAAAGGTAAAATACACATTTCAACATACTACCTCTGTTCCGGAATGATAGTCTCGCTATGTTTGTATCACGAACGGACTTAAGATATTACTAATACGAATTTGAACAAATTTTAGTTGAATTTTTTTTTCCAGTTAAGCATAATCAATTGCTTCACGATGAATTATCTTACGATCGGGAAAAGCTTGCAATTGAGTTTGAAGAACTCGTGCTTAATTTGAATGATGCTCAGCGCGAAGTTTATAACGTCATTACTGCATCATGTTTAGAAGAAATAGGCAAGATGTTCTTTGTATATGGTTACGGAGGGAGTGGGAAGACTTATATATGGAGAACTTTATCTGCGCGTTTGCGTTCTCAAGGCCTTATTGTTCTAAATATTGCATCAAGTGGTATTGCATCATTATTACTACCCGGTGGAAGAACAGTACATTCCAGATTTGCTATCCCATTTAATTTGAATGAAGATTCGGTTTGCAATATTTCTCAAGGTTCTCCTTTGGCAGAATTGATAATTAAGGCTCAATTGATTATTTGGGATGAAGCCCCAATGATGCATAAACACTGCTTTGAGGCTTTAGATAGATCAATGAGAGATATAATGCGGGCAGTTGATAATATGCGTAACGACTACACATTTGGTGGTAAGACTATTGTTTTTGGAGGAGATTTTAGACAAATTCTTCCTGGGATTCCTAAGGGTACTAGACAAGATATTATTCATGCAACTATCAATTCTTTGTATTTATGGACGCATTGCATTGTGCTTAGGCTTACAAAAAATATGAGATTGAAAGGTTTGGATTCAAGCAAATCGTCAGTTAAATTGAGACAATTTTCGGAATGGATTGCTAATATTGGAGATGGTAAAGTAAACGAGCCTAACGACGGGATTGTTCCGATTGAAATTCCACCAGATTTTTTAATCTAAGACTTCAAGGATCCAATAATTAGTATGGTTGAGGACATATATTCTGAATATTTGAATGGGAGACGTGATTTGTCTTATTTTGAAGAGAGAGCCATATTAGCCCCAACAATGGATGTTGTTAACGCTGTTAATGATTATATGGTCTCTCTAAATGAATCTCAAGCCACAACGTATCTGAGTTCAGATATGGCATGTCATACAGATAATAGCAACGAATCTCTTTTTGATCTCCATACACCCGAGTTCATAAATACTATTTCCATCTCTAGCCTTCCAAATCAAAAATTGACTTTGAAAGTTGGTACTCCTGTTATGTTGCTTCGTAATATTGATTCTTCGCTCGGTCTTTGCAATGGGACGCATTTGATTATAACTAGGCTTGAAAAGCATGTATTTGAAGGAGAAGTTATTTCGTCAAATGAGATTGGTCGAAAAGTGTTGATTCCGCGAATGTCTTTGACTCCATCAGACTCAAGAATTCGGTTCCGATTTGAAAGGAGACAATTTCCATTGATGATATCATATGCCATGACTATTAATAAGAGCCAAGGACAATCATTATCATTTGTTGGGTTTATTCTAAAGAAGCCCGTATTTTCTCACAGTCAATTATATGTTGCGTTCTCGAGAGTGAAAACTCCGGATGGCCTCAAAATATTGATTTGTGATGAAGAATATCCTGACAAATCTGGTGATCGTACTAACAATGTAGTCTTTAAATAAGTCTTTAATAATTTATAAATATTATGTATTTGTTATTATTAATTACACCTTTTATTATTGGTTATTATGTTAAGTAACTATTTATTTTTATTTGAATGATATTTGTATGTTATTAAAATGTTATACGTTTGTTTTGGAAGAAACAAACGTTTTAGAGATGTTAGTAAGAAATTGTGCAAACATTTATTTATCTGGTACAGAGGTAGTATACTCAATTTACATGTTTTCCAACTCACTAGAAAATTGCATGAACTGTACTAAATTTAAAACAACAATATATGCAAAAAAAATAATAAATATAGAAATTATTCTACATTCTGAAATCAAATTTTATACAAAAAATGTATTCCCTCTGTCCCAGCTCACTTGACACTTATTTCTATTTTGGGCTGTCCCAGCTCACTTGACACTTCCCAAAATAGCTTACTTTTTATAATTTTATATTCTTTCTACCCCACCACTCATTCTCTCTCTTTATTTTCAACCACTCATTTATTCAACCAACACTACTATTTACTCCACTCATTCTCTCTCTTCATTTTCTACCACACATTTTCCTTATTTTATTTTTTATTTTTTAGTTATTGTGCTCACCTCTTGGGTGTCAAGTGAGGTGGGACGGAAGGAGTATTTCGCAGCATATCCTACGTAATTGTCCATGTCTTCAGAATAATTCTAATGTATAGTATTATGACACTTCTTCAACAATAGTGGATTGCTCCTTCTTTAATTTAGTTGTCCAAACTGTACAATACGTAAAAAAAAATTAGATAAACATTACAAAATGTTTCAAAACGACAACAACTGTCCCATACATGTTACTTATTATATATCCCTCCGCACTGGAATGATGTTACCATTTACTATATTTGTTTGTACTAGAATGAAGTTTTTTTTCCTAAATATTAATGCAAATTCATCAATGTACAAGCAAATCAAACACATCTGTAATTTTTTAAAATTTACGATAGAAACATCATTCTGGAACGGAGGGAGTATATGTTGCTTACTAAGTTAAAGGAACATCAGTAGGTTGGTGAAGTAGTTTTCCTGGTGTTAATTGAGTATTACAAAAATCAACCACTCAAATATTAAATATAATAACAATTGAGATTTTATCGGTTTAGTTGATAAATTATAATTATTAATTAGTAACGCCCCGTGCATCGCACGGGTGTACCGACTAGTGTAATGTAAAATAGTCACACCAACCAGGGGCGGATCTAGCTATATTGCAGTGAGTACAAGTGCACCCGGTGACTTTTCACAATTAACAAAGAAAATATATACTCCCTCAATCCCTGCACAAGTAGGATTAGAGGAGTGGGCACAATAATTAAGAGAAAAGTAGTGAATTTGTGGTAGAAAATGAAGAGAGAGAGAGAATGAGTGTGGTTAAATGATGGGGTTGGTTGAATATAAATATATTAAAACATTTTCATTTTGGGCAGTCTCAATTGTTTTGGGACGGCTTGAAAGGGAAAGAAGTCCTACTTGTGCTGGGACGGAGGGAGTATATATACTCTCTCTGTCCCATACCAATAGACACTTTTGGTCAAACGAACTTGAACTTTGACTAGCATTTTATGCTTAAATATTAATCTCCATAAAAATTTAAAAAAAAATACTAAATTAGTAATAGAAACATTATAAATAACTATTTTTAAATTTTTATAGAGATAAATTATTTAGCAAAAAATGTTAGTCAAAGTTCAAGTAGGTTTGACTAAAAGTGCCCATTGGTATGGGACGGAGGGAGTAGGTATTAATTCATTTTCAACCATTGTACTTTCACCTGACTTTCACTTTAACCATTATACTTTATTTTTTGAACGAAAACCACTCTATTTTGAAAACCTCCTATCGCAACCACAAATTCGTGTCTAATCCGTGCCCTAATCCGCGATTTTTGGGTTTGGATGTGTTGAGATTCAAATCTCGGTTATCATAACCGAGATACTTGATTGTTATCTCCAGATTTGCATAATCCCTCTTTAGTTATTTTTAGTTTATCTTCGTAGAGTTTGAAATGAAGTTGTTTTCTAGATAGGGTTAGTTTCCTTATTCTTAGGTATTACAAGTAGTATAAATAGGGCTTACTTGTAATCAGTTTATATAAGAGTCAAGAATAGGTAGAGTTTATTTCATAAATAAAAGATGAAGTTTCTCTTCTTGTTCATCCTTCTCTACGCCAAATTCATCAGGATGAGAGGTTTTCCAAAGTACTCGGTTTTCGTGCAAAAAATAAAGTAGGGTGGTTAAATTGAAAGTCGGGTGAAAGTAAGATAGTTGAAAATGAATTTAATCCTGCTATATACTCCCTCATTCCCAGCACAAGTGAGACTTCTTTCCCTTTTAGGTCGTCCCACTAAAAGTTAGACTGCCCAAAATGGAAATGTTTCAACCCCACTCATTCTCTCTCTTCATTTTCCACCACTCAATTTATTCAACCAATATTACTATTTATCCCACTCATTCTCTCTCTTCATTTTCCACCATTTAATTTATCCAACTAACACTACTATTTACTCCACTCATTCTCTCTCTTCATTTTCTACCACACATTTACTAATTTGTCTTAATTAGTGTGCAAACCCCTCTAGTCCTACTTGTGTTGGGACGGAGGGAGTATTATAAAGTGCACCTGTAACGACCCAAACTTTCCAATAATAAAATAGTCTTTAATTTAAATAATAACTATCCCAAAACCAGGGAAATCCTAAACGTCAAACATAATTCAAAATCCAACGTTCAAATGTAACGGCTAGTATCATCTAACCACAATTCAAAAATAATGCGGAAGCATAATTGTCTTTCAAACTTAATGGCTAGTACATCCCACTAGCTTAATCAACTAAAACATTAAAGTAATAACTTCAGTCTTCTTAACTGCGCCACCATCTTCACGACTATTCCTTCTCCTACTCTTTACCTGGGAGGGGAAATATATAAAGAAGGGGTGAGCGAACAATGCTTAGTAAGTTCATACGAGATCTCTCCGGGTACTAAGAAGAGATGACCGAAAGAATGGAGCCAAACAAATACTTCAATGAAAGGCTAATCATCAATAAATTAACTGTACATATCTCAAAATACAGTTACGAATACTTAAAAGAAGTTGTGGCTCTATAACAAGTTCGTCAATTCCATAGTAACAATACACCTTTTCAGGGTGTTAAGTGAATAAGAGACCTTACACCTTTTCAGGGTGTTAAGTGAATAAGAGACCTTACACCTTTTCAGGGTGCTTATTAATATTAGATCATGATCATTAAACTACTTCATCAAGTAGCACAAAGTGTCTAAGTTCTTTTCAATCAAACTAGACAATTTCATTTAGTCATTTTCAATCAGACTAATTCATGCTAAGCCCTTTTCAATCAGACAAAGCTAACTACACCTGTTTCAATTAGATATAGTAACATTCATTCAAGTGTTCAAAGGTACAAGAACACATAACACAATTCAATCACTTTAGATACCCATTGAACAATCACACATCAAGGGTAAGATCAATTCGAAAGACGTTCATGTCATAAGAGTTCAAATACTACTAAAGAATATGAGGATCCTATTACAATGGACGAAACTCAAAAGACTTAGGAACGTAATCCCTTACCTTGTGTAGATACCCCGGGGGCGGGACCACGGCTTTAGGCTCGAGCGCGTGAATCACCCTAGGATGTCTAATTGATGTTTTAAGAGTCGCCACCCACGTTTTTGAGGAACGTAAGAAAACCTAATGTTTATGAGCCTAAGTTTGATTTACGAAAACAGAGATTCTTTGGGATGAGGGGTTCGGGGGTTAGGTTACGAAATGAGAAGTACTTAAACACCCATTTTTCCCGAGCAAAGTCGGTCTTGTTTGTTCATAATTCACTTTTTAAGATAAATGTGTTCTTCCTATTAAAATGATGATAAAAAGGGGTTTAGAGTTTGAAATGTAGGGAGATGACTCCTAGGCCAATTCAATGTAATGAAAGGACCGTTGGTGTCATGTCCCAAATGGTTTTGGGTGATTGCACATTTGATTTGAAGAAGAAGAAGAAGAAGAAGAAGAAGAAGAAGAAGAAGAAGAAGAAGAAGAAGAAGAAGAAGAAGGAGAGGAGAAATGTTTAAGACCTTTACCTATAGTATCCTTCAAAAAGAATCTCTTGTGAAGCCTTGAAGAAGAGATTTAATACTTTGTTGAAGAAGTCCCAAGAAAATTCTATGAAATAAGTGAGTAAAAAAGGTTTGAAAGTAATGATTTTTCCCAGTCCCCCTCCAATGATGGATTGGAGGGGTTTTTATAGTTGAAAAGTGACTCTTTTTGGAGTCAAACGGAGTCTCCAAGAAATCTTTCCCGGGCAAAATCATGTATAATGAGCAAGGGAGAGATTCTTGGGAAGAATCTGTAACTGACACGCCCCAGAAGCGCGCGCATCCCACCTAGGCGGCGGAAGGCGCGCACGTCTGGCCTCAAGGGGCGGAGGCGCGCGACTCTGAGAAGCAATTTCTGACAGAATGGACTAGAAAGTTAGAACTGTTATTCAGTTTAGCCCCGGGACTTAACGGAGTCCGTCTGGAACTTAACCAAAGTAACAGAAACTAACAGGAAACACTTAAAAGAGGGAGAAAAACAAAATCAAGTGTGCAATCGGGGTGAGCGGTCCAAGGTGGGGTATCTACAGAGCCCCTCGGCGGCGTGGATTGCGAAGCAAACGCGCCGACGAAAGACAGACATCCGCCTAGGACATCACCAAGAAAAGGAAAAGACTCGATAAAAGCAGGAATTTGAAATTGCGGAGGATAGAGGTGCGCTCCCTGTGTGAGCGGCTTTGCCAATAGCGGGATCTATTTGCTGGAAGCGGGATCTGTTTGCTGGAAGCGGGATCTGTTTGCTGAGAGCGAGATCCGTTTGCTGGAAGAGAGACATGTTTGCTGATAGCGAGGTCCGTTTGCTGGAATGCGGGACCCGGAGGACCGTTTGCTGAAGTGCGGGACCCGGAGGATCGTTTGCTGAAGTGCGGGACCCGGAGGACCGTTTGCTGAAGTGCGGGACCCGGGGGACCGTTTGCTGAGGTGCGGGACCCTGGGGACCGTTTGCTGAGGTGCGGGATCCGGAGGACCGTTTGCTGAGGTGCGGGACCCGGAGGACCGTTTGCTGAAGTGCGGGACCGGAGGACCGTTTGCTAAAGTGCGGGACCCGGAGGACCGTTTGCTGAAGTGCGGAACCCGGAGGACCGTTTGCTGAAGTGCGGGACCTAGAGGATCGTCTGCTGAAGTGCGGGACCTAGAGGACCGTCTGCTGAAGTGCTGGACCTAGAGGACCGTCTGCTGAAGTGCGGGACCTAGAGGACCGTTTGCTAAAGTGTGGGACCCGGAGGACCGTCTGCTGAGGTGCGGGACCCGGAGGACCGTCTGCTGAAGTGCGGGACCCGGAGGACCGTTTGCTCTAGATGGATGTGGATTTTGTTCGATGAGGAAACAGTGATTCTGTGGCTCATCCCGGACCAAATTGTTGTCGTGAGTTGTACTTTGACTGTTTGACTTTAACTTTTGACGGGGTGAGGGCACAGTTGACTGCCGAGTGCTTTGTGATGGGGATGAATTGTAAAAACTGATCTTTTGAGAAAAATGAAAGACACCCTACTTTGAGTGTGAGTTCTATCCTATTTCAGTTTTTAGACCTGCCTTAAAGGCGGACCAAATTAATGTGTGCCCTTCCGAGTGCTTGTTGCCGTCGTTTTGAGCTTCTCTTGTTGGTGGGATTGATCTTTTCTGTAGATAGAAGGCGTTTGAACGTGCCTGGGCTTCCTTCTTGAACTGACAAAGGCTGTTTCTGGAGCATCTTCTATCTGGGACGCGAGCGCTTCCTCTCTTAGATACGGGACGCGCGCACCTTGTATACCGGTGTCGGGAGGCGCGCGCCACTGGGAGGCGAAATTCAGGGCCTGATATTTGCCGACCAAAAGATCCTCCAACAGCTATAATATCAGCTTCTGGTCGACAATTCGATTCCAACAGCCATTTTCTGTCATTTTTTAACACCATTCTATTACCCAATCTTGCTTATAACCTTCTTTCCCATGGCCTCCAACCTTTTAGTCTTGATGCCGAGGTTGTCAAGAGTTACGAGAAGGATTTGTCGACCTTCGTGTATTCTTTTAAGACCCATCCCAAAAATGCCTTCATCAAAGACTTCGGGCTTCGAATTCTCTTTACTTTGTGGACATTGAAGCCGGATTGGGACTTGTTGAAGGCTGCTGCCGCCTTTTGGGATTGTGATAGCCATACATTCAACTTTTCGGCTAATGAAATGGTGCCGACCGTTGATGATTTTGGGGCCATTTTGGGTATGCCTTTGGCCGGTCGGATTGCCGTCCCCAAGTATCACCGCGGTGTTGTTGATTCTTGGGTTGATATTCTGAATCTCCCTGTTGGAGAAGTGAAGAAGATGATGCACGGGACCGTTGTTGACATAACTGAGCTTCCGATGTTTTTCAGTTTGCATTCGGAAGATGTCGCGGTTCAGTCCTTTAAGAGAAATGCCATGGCTGTCTGCCTTTTCAGCGAGGTTTTGTTCGTCACTTCCCTGGGTACTGCGGATGCACAGTTGGCTGAAATTGTGTTGCAGGAGAGACCTTGCATGGTTTGGACGAATTTCACCGTACGGGCGAGATGCGACGGGGAAGCCCCTTGCTTTTGACCATATGGCTTCGGGAGCATTTCAGGCTTTATGCGTTGGATGGCGATCTTTCTCCTTTTGCTGTTCATAGGCGTCGGTTGCTGATTAGAGATTTGACCGAAGAGGGTTGGAGGAGATTTTTTGCTTCTCGCCTTACAGCTGACATTGAATGGTGTCCTTGGGGTCTTCGCCCTTTTGTGGAGTGGACCTTCGGTATTCAGCATGTGGTTTTACCCGGATTGAGGGACTCTTCGTTTTATCAGCCAGAACGGGTTTTGAGACAGTTTGGTCGTCAGTAAATAATTCATTTTCCGAGGAATGGGGTACTTCGTCCAGTTTCTTATATGGGTCTGGACTTCTCGAATGAGCTCCAGACGGCTTGGGGAGATGATCGTGACTGTTGGGCTTCTGCTCCATTGCACTGGGGCAGTATTTTTCTTCCCAAGAGTTACTTGGATCATTTGCTTGGTACCGTCTACCGTGGCATTACTTGGGTAGATGCTCTTCGGGCTGAGTTGTTAGGAAGGGATTTTGAGCCCAGCAGTGCTTTGAGGTACAAGGAAGCTGCTGCTGACGTGAACAACATTCTGACCGACCCTTTCGGTACCCCTTTGGATGATTTTTATGCTCGGAGGCGCTCGGTTGCGCAGAAGATATCGGTCCGCATCAGTGTCCCCAGGCCTCCCAAGAAGAGTGGATTGATGGCTGTTCGGGTGGTCCTTCAACCCCGAGAGATTGAAATTAGAATAGACCACTTGTTAGGATTTTAATGTTTTAAGTCTTTTAGTAGCTCAACATTTCCCTTGTAATGATGAAGATGATTTAGTGAATGAATAAAAAAAATTGCATCTCGTTAATTTGAAATGGTTTGGGTATTTGTTTATGTTTTAGACCGCACCCGAAGGTTGCCTACGTTCCTCCAGTGTAGAGGCTCAGGTCTCCGTAGTTCAAACAAACGAAGACCATTTTTTTTGTGTGCACCCTGTTTTTTGCCTAGACCGCCCTTGCGGGTTTTCAATCTAGCGGGCTTCTTTTTTGCACGTGCTCTAATTTTTGCCTAGGCCCCCCTTGCGGGTTTTCAACCTAGCGAGCCATTTTTTTTTTTTTTTTTTTATGGTCTTCGTTTATTAGACGTAAAACCTCTTCAATTTGTCGAGGTTGACTTCCTTTGGCAGTTGATCTCCGTCTAAGTCCACGAGTCGGACTGCACCGCCGCTTAGTATCTTGTTGACTACGTACGGACCAATCCATCGGGGTCCCCATTTTCCAAGGGGGTTCATGGCATTAGGAGGGTGTTGTCTTAGGACCAAATCTCCCACACTGATGTTTCGGGGCTTCACCTTTTTGTTGAAAGCCCTAGACATTCTTTGTTGATAGGCCACTCGTACGTTCGATCGCTCTTAGCCTTCTCTCATCGAGTAGGGCTAGCTGTTCATATCGACTTTGCATCCAATCGACTTCATTGACTTGGTTCTCGAGGAGGACCCGCAGGGACAGAACTTTGAGCTCTATTGGTAGAACAGCTTCGGAACCATATACCAGTGCATAAGGAGTTTCTCCAGTCGCTGTCCGTATTGACGTGCGGTAGCCCCATAATGCTAGAGGTAACTTTTCAGGCCAATCCCTTCCAATGGAGGCCATTTTCTTCACAATGGTCTCGATTGTCTTATTAGATGCCTCGACCGCGCCGTTTGCTTGAGGGCGGTATTGAGATGACTTGTGCTTAGTAATCTTGTATTCTACCAGGAGTGCGTCCATCTCTTTCTCGAAGTGAGACCTGTTGTCTGAGATGATCTCATGAGGAACGCCGTATCGGCACATGATGTGGGTTTTCACGAATTCGGCCACTTTCTTGGCGTTGAGAACTCGGTAAGCCTGTGCTTCGACCCATTTTGTAAAATAGTCCACGGCTACTAGGACGAAAGATTGCCCGTTGCTTCCAGTAGGGTGAACTTTGCCGATGATGTCTATGCTCCAACAAGAGAAAGGCCAAGGCGTGGTCATATTGTAAAGCTGTGAGGGTGGAGCGTGCTGTAGATTGGTATGGAATTGGCATTTGGCGCACCTCTTGACTTTCTCGATGCAGTCCCTTTCCATGGTGCTCCAATAATAACCCATACGGAGTATCTTCTTGGCCAACATAAACCCGTTCATGTGAGGCCCACATTCACCTTCGTGGATCTCATGCATTATTTCTTGAGCTTCGGTCTCATTTGCACATAGGAGATTGATCCCCTCGTGATGCCTTTTGTAGACTCTGTCCCCAACCAGTACATATCGGGAGGCTAGTCTTTGCAATGCAATTTGAGACTTCTTATTGCTGTTCTCGGGATAAGTACCATCCTTGAGGAAATTCATGCTATCTGCGTACCACGGGGAGTTTGCTTGGACCTCGTTGGTCTCAATACTCATGCAGTATGCCGGACTGTTTCGTCGGGAAATTTTGAAAGGCTTCACTATTTTACCCTCAGGCATTTCGACCAGTGAAGCGATGGTGGCTAGTGCATCAGCAAAACGGTTCTTGTCCCTTGGCAGGTAATTGAAGGTGATTTCTTGAAATTGTTCAACCAACTCCTCGAGATGTTGACCATACCGTTGTAGGGTCGAGTCTTGAATCTTCCATTTCCCAAATGTCTGATTGATGATGAGCAAGGAATCACCGAATACTTCTAAAAATGTGACATTTCTCTCGAGGGCTGCTTCGAGCCCCGCTATGCAAGCTTCGTACTCAGCTGTGTTGTTAGTGGCTTCAAATTCGAGGCAGATGGCGATTGGAGTATACATGTCCTTTGGATCAACGAGTAACATCCCTATGCCATATCCATGCTTATTGGCTGCGCCATCGAAAAAAAGTTGCCACTTATTTTCCTCTGTTGTAGCGCAAATTAAATGCTCGTTGGGGAACTGTACATCTTCCCCCTTCACTTCGTCACACGGAAATTCAGCAAGCTGATCACTGAACACCTTCCCCCTGATGGATTTGAGTGTGACGTAAGTGATATCATAGCCGGCGAGCATGAAATACCATTTGGATATTCTTGTTGACATGAAAGGCTTCTCGAAGATGCGGCGGAGCGGGTCCACTTTTGCTACCAACTTGATTGGGAAGGCCTCCATGTAATGCTTGAGCTTTTGAGTACCCAAACCAATGCAGCACAAGACTTCTCTAAGATAGAGTAGTTCTTTTCAGCTCCTTGAAACCGTCGGCTGACAAAGTAGATGGTATTCTCCTTTGTGGAGTCTCGATGTTCTTGTGCTAACATAGCCCCTAGGGCTTCATCATTGACAGTGAGATAGAGCAAGAGAGGCTTGTCTTCGTGTGGTGGAACCAAAACTGGAGGGCATCTCAAGTAATGCTTCACATGGTCGAAGGCTTCTTGGCACGCATCGGTCCATTCTAGAGCCACATTCTTTTTGAGTGGCTTGAAGATTGGCTCACACATGGAAGTGAGTTGGTGCACAAACCGACTGATGTATTGAAGTCTGTCCATGAAACCTTTGATTTCTTTCTGCGTCCTTAGGGGAGGCATGTCAATGATTGCCTTGATTTTGGAGGGATCGGCTTCAATTCCTCTTTCAGTGACCATGTAACCAAGAACCTTTCCTCTGATGACCCCAAAAGTGCACTTTGCAGGATTGAGTCTCATGTTGTGTTGTCGAAGCCTTTCAAAGAATTTGCGAAGATCGATCAAATGTTGACCATTGGTTCCCTTCGAATAGATGATCATGTCGTCTACATAGACCTCGATCTCTTTATGAATCATATCGTGGAATAGATCCGTAACATCCCTCTGGTAGGTAGCCCCAGCGTTCCTTAGTCCGAACGGCATGACTGTGTAGCAAAAAGTGCCCCACGGAGTTGTGAAGGCTATCTTGTGTTGATCTTCTTCAGACATGAGGATCTGATTGTAACCGGAAAACCATCCACAAATGAGCGGACTTCATAGTTGGCAGTTGAATCGACGAGCATGTCGATGTTTGGTAGTGGAAAATCATCTTTCGGGGAAGCTTTGTTCAAATCCCGGAAGTCCACACAAACTCGAACCTTGCCGTTTGCCTTTCTGACTGTCACAATGTTGGCTAGCCAAGTTGGATACTCAATGACTTTGATGAAACCCACACTGAGTAGCTTTTCAATCTCTTCTTTGACTTGTAGAGACCATTCTGGCTTGATCTTTCTGAGTTTCTGCTTTACTGGCTTGGCGTCCTCTCTGGTCGGAATTCTGTGCTCCGCGACCTTTCTTTCCAAACCCGGCATGTCTTTGTATGACCATGCGAATACATCCACAAATTCTCTGAGCAGTGCAGTCAGTTTGTCTTTGTCTTCCCCCTTGAAGAAGCTGCCAATCTTCGTTTCTTTCGGCTCTTCGTCGGTACCTAGATTAACAGTATGCAATTTTTCATCAGCCCCTGGACCATTTTCACCACGACAACGAACCTGTTGAGCTAGTTCATTTAGGTATGTTATGTTTTCGTGGTCTATTTCATCATAATTTGAATCGTTATTAACTTGTTCATTCAGTTCGTTATTAGTTAATTCATCATTTATGATGTTTGCAATCTCGGGGTACTCAGAAATATCAAATTTTTCATTAGCAAAGAAAGGAAACACACGCTCGGCTATTGCCTCCATATCCTCTTGGGTGAGGGCATTAGAAACACTCTCGGACTCGAAAGTAAGTGTGAGCCGCTCTTCCTTTGTTGCTGTACGGGGTATGCAACCCATTTCTCGGATCAAGAAATCCTCGGATACTAAGGGCCCCTTCGTTGAATACTAGTTGTTGATTGGCTCGGAGCTTGGCTGAATCTTGCCAATAGATGGGCTCTCCATTTCTGTATTGTCGGAGATGGCGTTGACTTGACAATCGTCCATGATGGCAAATTCTTCGAACATGGAGGCTAGATCGGATAGTTCTTCCCCCACGGTAACCTCTACCTCAGACTCTATAGTCACTTTCTTGCCCCACCACTCTCGGGGTGACATTGGAGTAGGTTCTCTTTCTTATGCCGGTATTTCACAATCGGTGAAGATCTCGAGACTGGGCTTTCTGACGCCCTTGTCGTTAACCCATGGTTCGGGAAAGATCATGTACGGAACATCTTCCCCTTGGCGAACAAAATAACCGTTTAGTGTGTTGCGGTAGGGTTTCAAGTCAGGGATTTCATATCGTCGACCTTCTTTGCGAGCTTGGGTCCTTTGATTCTTGACTGCTTGCTCGTACTTCAAGTCATCCTTGGTAGGCTCGTATCCCATACCAAATTTGTTCTTGACAAAAGGATCTTCCACGGGGTGTAATATCCTTGTTGATGCTTCCCCAGGCCAAGACCGGGAAAGTGATTCATGTTCCTCATCATGCGGAGGACTTTAGGATTGCCGGGGGTCCATTGTCTGTTTCCCCCTTCTTTGTCAATAGTGTTGACGCTGGAGAGAGTGGCATCTTCTATCCCGTTTTGGACTTGGTGAACGGTTTGTCCCCCATTTCTGTGGACGGTGACATTCTCGGCCATGATAGTGACTATCTCGTCCCCATTTCTGATCTTGACACACTGATGGAGAGTGGAAGGTACCGTATTGGAACTGTGGATCCAAGGTCGGCCCAGAAGTAGGTTGAATGAAGCAGGGACATCAAGTACTTGGAATGGGACGGACATGATCATGTTTCCAAATTCGATATCAACTTCTAACATTCCCATGACTGTACGGGCAGTGCTGTCGTACCCTCTAATGACTTGGGCGGAGGGTCGTAAATAGGAGCTTTTGAGCCCCAGTATGCCCATGACTCGGCTTGGCATTAAGTTGAGTTCGGAACCACCATCTACTAGAAATCTTGAGATGGGTCTCCCCCTTGCCCTTACTTTGAGGTAGATGGCTTCATTGTGTTCGGACCTAAATGGCGGGAGGTCCATGTCGGCGAAAGTGATGACATTGCCGAAGTGAATGTGACCTATCATTGCTGTGAGGTCCTCGGGAGTCGTGTCGGGAGAGACTGATGTGTCATCCAAGTTCTTAATGACAAGGTCTCGGTGTTTCTTTGATGATGCAATAACGTCCCAGATGGATATGTTGGCTTGCGTCTTCTTGAGTTGTGTTAACAAAGGATCTTCGGGTATGTCGCGTGCTTGCGATCTTTGAGAAGAGGTGCTGGTTGCTGCAGTATTGGCAGGGATTGTGCTCGTTGTTACTCGGCTACTGCGAGTGAGCATGTTCACGGTCCCTTGTAGCTTCTTCTTCCTATTATCTAAGACTTCCCTCATAATCTCATCATAAGTCACAACATAACAAGAATTATCAAGTTTATTTATATCATCGGAGCCCTCATTCACAATTGGGATCGAATGAGTGGTTCCTTCAAACTCTCCTACCTCTATTACATTGACACCACCCTCATTAGGGATTATGAATTCCTTCTTGTCTATGAGGTCTTGGATGGTGTTGCGGATGGAGAAGCAATCCTCGGTGAGGTGGCCGGTGCATTGATGGTAGTCACACCATTTGTGGTGAGCATGATTGGCACGGAGCGGTTGTGGTTGCTTGTACCCTTGAAGAGGGGTGATTTGTCCCTTGGCCTTTAGAGCTTCATAGGCCTCGGTGATGGTCATGCCGTTGAGAGGAGTGTAGACGCGGTCGTTTTGGAACCGCTTGCCTTGTGGTGGGGGAACCTTCTTGTAATTCCCCTTGTCAGTAGTAACGGCATTGACAGAAGCCTCTTTGTTTGAACTAGAGGCGGCCTTGTATCGGTAGGTAGGAGTGGACTTTTTAATCTCCTTGATCAAGTCATCCATGCATACCCCCGCCTCATACATTTGGGAGAAGTCGGAGTAGCAAGCCCCACATAGGTGGGTGCGGAGATCAATCTTGAGACATTTGAGAAAGATGTCCATTTGCTCTTTTGTGTTCGGCCTCTCAACAATTTAAGAGAGCTTGTCATTCCATCTCCTTGTGAAGTCAATGAAGGACTCGTTGTCTCTTGAGTGGTATTCTCGAGCTCTTTCCTTGTGGGCCGGTGAGTGGTGTTGCCTTGATATTGATTCTTGAAGGCAAGCATAGCGGCATCCCAATCAAGACGGACAGTGAGCGGGAGAGTTGCATACCAATCCTTTGCCGCCCCCTCGAGGGTGAGAGGAAAGCATTGAGCCATAACTTTTGGGGAGACCTTCTTCGGAACCATAGCCCAAATGTAAGTCTCGATGTGGGCTATCGGGCATGAGTTGCCCTTAAACTTGCTAATGTCGGGCATCGTGAATTTGTCGGGAAGAGCGGCCATCGTGCTCATGAGGATGGATGACTGATAAAGGCTTGTGTTGGAGCCTTTTCCCATGTTGAGGCCGTCGAATTTCTGATCAATGTAGGCCATGATGGAATCGACCATTTTGGGGTCGCTGTTGTCGGTGCTTGGTCCCCCCACTTATTTGGTACGGGCACTGGCATACGGGCTTTCAAACAAACCCTTGGTCCACTCGGATTCCTCGTTGTCATTAACCCCCTTGTTCTTGGAGAGTTTGAGGAGCTTGGCTTTCAGTTGGTCAACCTTGGCCTCGTGGGCCTCCCTTTGACTGTCGACATGAGCTTGCCACAAGGCTTCTTTGGTTTAAGCCTCGTTGTTGAGAGTGGTGATTTGTTGTTGGAGTGTTTGAACCATGGCAGAAAGCTGTTCGAGAGTCATGGCGTTGTTGGTGTTGGAGTCGCCGGCCATTGATGATGTAGAAGCTATTGGAGTGATCGGTTCACGGACAAGCCTGTTGGATGAATCTCTGTAGATGCGAAGAGTACCAATCGGACCTATAATTGGAGAAGTAGCCCTTGTCAGTCTCGGTTCACACTTTCGGTCCATGAGGAGGTTGAGAACACACAGTTGGGCACACGACTCGAACCACATAAGAAAAAGACTCTTTTTTTTATTTATAAGTTGGAGGGAATGGATCCCTTTTGGGGTTTCTAAGAAGATAATGGAATCGTCACACTAGTATATAGACCATCTCGCGGTCCCATATACTCATCGGATTCCATCACGTTGTGAATCCTATATGTATCGGGATTAAACTAAATTAATGTAGTAAAGCATACATGCGGGGACAGATTTTTTTATTCGTCCAAAATAACCACTTTTGGGGACGGATTTTTTAATTGCGTCCGTTTCAACAATTTGGCATGTATGGTTTTGAAGACATTAGTTTAGGGAAATCTTGGTACATGGAAACCGACTTGAGTCACGGAGTGTTGGACCCTAACTAGAATTGTGTTGTTTGTGCTCGGTTGAATATGAGGCTTAAAGGTCACCCCCGGCATGTAGTCATGAACTACGCCACGGGCTGAGGTTTACCGCTTCGAAAAGAGCCAAGGTCGAGTGGAGCTTGAAACTTTCTAGGACGGGCCTCGACGGGTTTGGGGTTGGACTTGTGTGACTCGATAGTGAGCAGTTGATAGGAATTGTGCGCGTAGTGTGAGGTCCATCATGTGACAAAATTTTTATATTGTTTTTTTTTTGAAAAGAAAGATAAAAAAAAAA
>JAOWBW010003129.1:0-40088 GCA_026119855.1 Campanula takesimana | reverse complement strand
TTGAATAGAGGAGTTATTAAGTTGAAGCAATACAGTTGAACTGCCCTCCTCACCTAAATCTCAAAAAGAAGAGGTTAGAAGGATAATATATATTAAAGTCCACAAAAAAAAAAACCATAAAATTTGATTTATAAAATGATGTGTCATGATTTTGATGGTGCTCGGTCTACAGTCCATGTAACAAAAAACATCGTCACCTTACTTTGTATCCATCATTTTGTATTTTTTTTATTGCCCCTTACATTGCCTGATTGGAAAAGATTAACGACAAAATCTACTTTTATTTACTAATACTCACGGTCTCAAGAGTAAGATTTACTATCCTTTATTAATACGTTTCAAAGCAAGGTTCACATTTTACTATATTCCTAAAATAGCAAAATATAAATGGTGTTTTTGTTTTGGATAGTTACAAGAAAACCTATTCTTCACTATCTTATTTTGAACATTATGAATAGTGTCTGAACAATTATATCCACAAATCACTCGACTTTTTACCCATTTCTTAACAAATGTGCAAACTATAACTATGAACTTTACTCCGGAACAGATGTAGTAGTATGTTCAATGTTTTAGGAGTACTCGATTAATTCGTGAATACTTCTTCCGTACAAGATTTGACAAAAATTTTCCGCCGATAAGTTTTGATTTATATAAAATGGACATCTCATATACATGTTTATTGGGGATGTTCCGTGCCTGTAAATAGGTTTATGTAGAACTTATTCTAGTTGTTGGGACCGCGACCACAATTACTACTCAACATTTGACACATTAGTATGATATTATTTGTAATACCTCATCTCACATGAGATAAGTGTGGAAGTTTAGTGTGCTATTTATAAACCCATAAAAGCTGCCATTAAGCATCAAATCATCCATTGGATTTTTGATAGCCTTGTGATGAGCTGGTCTTAACCCAAGAGGAGGTGCTCAGGGGCCAACGTATGGTGCTTATTTAGCGGTCGAGCTTTTCGGGCTTGGGTCGTTACATTGTCTGACTTGGAGTTTTGCAAAAAGCCTTATTCTAATGGAGGTGTAGATATTTTTAAATTCTTGACAATTTTTTCTTTCGATTGTTGATTTGGAACTTGGGTCAAGAGCAGGGCTATGTGTTAGGTTCTGTAGTTTTTAAAACATACAAAATTATTACAAGTTTTTTTTTTTTTTTTTTTTTTTTTTTTCTGCTTTTATCATTAAATTCTGTATCTTGCCGCTTTTGATCAAGAGGGAAATAACACAAATTATTATTTTGCTCCTGTATAAATAAATTTAGGTATTATATCATGAATGTATTATCATAAAAATAATCTTGACTCATTTTTAAAAAGTTATTGACCTCGTTATTGACTGGGTTGACACCCAACACTAGTGTGGTAACACTGTTGACGTGAGCGTAAACACATTAAAAGCGAGACACATTTATAGTGCTAGAAGAGTGGGATACACTTGTAATTTTGTAAACATTTGAAGTTACTTTAGTATATAGTGATTTTGGTTGCCACTCGTAAACGTTGGAAAGTTTCTCTGAACCACATAATTTTTTGTGTGTAATTTATTACTCTCTCTTTCTGAGAGTATGAGTCATATTTTCTATTTTTGGTACGTCCCAGATTAAAAGTCTCTTGTCAAATGGCAAATGATGAGAAATGAGGAATATTAGTTTACACAACTTTGTCCTTCTAATGCTTTTATAATTACAAAAATATCAACATTTGCTAACTTACATTTTGCCCATATGAAATATGAATAGTGTTTTGGACAATTTTATCCTCAACACACTTGCAATATATACTCATTTTAGATTCTTTCCTTAATAAGCGTGCACAACCAAGTATGACTATTACTCTCAAATGGGAGGAGTACTTTGTTTGTGTGGGTGTGTGTGGATATGTAAAATTCATTTTCGCATATACAACGGAGTATGTATGATTCCTTTATAATTAAATTAATTTCATATATTAATTTAATAGATTCTAAATCGACATAGGTCACCACTCAAAGAAGAAGGTTTTTCATATTTTTTCCCCAGATCTTGTAATTTAAACATTAATCACTGATGATATCAGTGATTAATGTTTCAATTATGAGATTTCTTTCCTTTTAATTTCTAGATTTGCTGTTTTTATGCTTTTTGTTGTTAGTTTGTTGAATAAATCATATTGCCTTACGTCTCGTTCTATCATATGTTACCTCTCTTTTGTTGGGGCCTTTGCCTACTCCCTATTGTTGGGAGCCTTTGCCTTCTCCTATTCGTTGGGAGTCTTTGCCTTCTCTCTTCTGTGAGAATCTTAGAGTGAATTTGATATTTTTTCTTGGTGCTATGCTTGCAATGTTTGGTTGTACATTTACCGTCGACTCAAATGCACTTGATGTGGCGGATATTGTATAATTTATTTCTCTTGTTTTCCTTATGTAATAGTATACTTTATTTTGATTATGATGTAATTGGGGCAATATTTTATTATTTGGGCTTTATTGTACTCTGGGAGCGTTTTAGTCTTTTTACTTTATATCCGGATGTAATCTTTTTATATGAGCTTCAAAGTGAAGTCCCAAGTATCGAAGATAGTCAAAGTCGATAGTGGAGCGAGTCAACCTTGAAAGTTGAGAAAAATAAGAAAAAAAACTGGGAACAGAATTTGGCCTGGGCACAAGTCATGCAGAATAGCACGAGTCGTGCCAGGCATTTTTCCAGACGCACACATCTTTTTCCAAGGCTGACGGGATTTATTAATATTACTCAGTTTTCTTTATTGTTTTTCCTCTGGAGACTTGTATTAGGAGTAGGTATTTAAACTTTTTTAATGATTAGACTAGGGATCTCTCTACACAATTTTTTTTTTTTTATCGTTCTTTCTTTTTCTTGGAACTTTTGAACTTTTATGGAGAACTAAACTCCATAGCTTTGGAATTGTGAACTTGAACCAAGTTTATTTCAATTGAGTTATTTTCTTCTTCTTTTTGTTTTCTATTCATAATTTTGCTTGTTCTTGATTTCGGATTGATATATAGGGTTTGTGGATTTGGTCAATCGACTAGTTCTTTTTATGAATCCATGCTAGAGAATCTTGTTCTGTGCCAGAATTAAGGTTTTCACTGTAACATCTTCGCGAATTGTGTATGTGCCATAACAATTCGGGGAAGTAGGCAAAATTAAGCGATTATCTAGTAACCTAGAATGCGTTCTTGATCTTCGTTTCTTAAAATTAAATCAATTAATCTTTTGACAATTTCTGTGCCAGTCTAGCTTTAATTTTAATTGTGGTTTATAGTGAGTGTTTCCACTGCTATAGACTAGACTGTAAGAAGAGACAGAGACTGAAATACATCTCGTGATCAAGTGAATAGAATTAACAGAGAAAAGTGGTACCAATGACATTGAATTAAAGGACGGGGATATGGATCAATTCTGAAGTGCTTTTTACTCATTGTCTTTAATCATTTAGTTTAATTTCCCGTCTTAGGATTTAATAATCACAATTCAACCCCCAATCTGGTTAAGTGACTAGTACGCAAAGAATCACTATTCTTGGATCGACGCGACTTACCCTAATTACATTATTAGTGCTGAGTTCATGTCTAATTTAGTAGGTGTGCGACTAAGGCTACCAGCGCTACTTTTTGTGTTTTCAAAGTCAAATTCTTACTGTTAAGGGGTTTACAAAAGGCCATTGTTTTGTAGTGTCCAAGTTTTACTTGGAGAAGTATTTGCGCATACATGTTATAGTTCTCAAGGACATTTACTGGAGATTTGGTTCGGGATTGGCCATCATTATTCGAGATATGTTACGCTATTCATGTGTAGATCTTAATTATAATTTTTTACATTTCATACGAGCTTCTGTCATTTGTGGAATGCCGTCTTCTTAAACACAAAATCTTGGAAAAAAAACGCGTTTTTCCTAACTGCATGAAAAACGTTGTTTTAAAAAGCGCGGTGACATTTTTTGTACATATGTGGAACTTTTTTTTAAAATCATGCGGTGACATTTTTGTAAATAATCGGAGCTTCACAAACGGTTTTGGATATGAATATATAGCCTTCTGGATATGATTTTAAAGCACATTTGAAGGTCATGGACAAGAAACCTTCTGGATATCAACCTCAAAAGATTCTGGACATCAATATAAAAAGCATTCTGGATATGATTTCAAGCACATTTGTATAAGGTCATGTCCAACAAACTTCTGGATATCAAGCTCAAGAGGTTTTGGATAGTCAGTTTTAGTGTTTTTGATAGCCAGTAAGCATTTTGAAAGAACCTTTGAGTCTGATAGTTAGAAACTTTTGAGACTGATAGCCAGAACCTTTGAAACTGTTAGCCAGAATTTTTATTTTTTAAAGGAAATATCGAGAGCAACAAATAGCCAGCGACAATATTTAGGATGACCAGTTGATGTGTTACAAAGGTCCAGATGGTGTTGAGGAGTAGTGCCAGTTGGTGTTGACAAATTTTGATTATTTACAAGAATGCCACCGCACGTTTTTTAAAAACACTTTATCTTATCATTAGAAAAAACGTGTTTTTCAGGAGACTAACTTATTCTTAAATATTATTAATGCAATTGTGTGTTATTTGCTTTAAAAAATATATAGACTTAAGTCAAAATTAAAGAATTGTGTGTTTTTTCAAGTTGTGTCGGGAATTAACTTTAGAAATAAACGTGTCCAGCTTTAGCATTTTCTTATAACTAACCATTTGGCATTTTGTATTTTTTTTTCTCTTTCCAATATTTAGCACTTGCATGCAAAATATGTACTCCTTATGAATACGATTTGTGTTTTAAGAAAATGAGTGTATTTTTCATTAAGATATATTTTACATATGAAAAAAAAAGTTAAGTAACGAAATGTATAAAATTTTGATATACACTTTTAAAATTTTAGTGTTTTAAGTATAAATGACTAGTTTAAAAAAAAAGTATAAATGACTCAATAAATTTTTAACTCACACAACATACGCTTTACTTTTTATATACACAAGGGTCAAAGGTTTGATTCCTTCTCTCTCTCTCTCTCTCTATCTATCTATATATATATATATATATATATATATATATATATAGAGGTAGGTGCTCAAATGAGAACCATAAATACATGAGAAACCATGAGAACCAATAACCATCATTAGATTAAAATAATTGAATGGTTCAGATTAAGATGTAATGGGAAGGAGAGGCGGTGACATTTTTGAAATTTCTATGAACTATGAGGGACAAACGTATTGAGAATTACCTTTCAAAGTATGCCACATCATCAACCAAAATATCCTTCAAATTTAAAAGTTAAATATCTCAATATACTCCTTCCGTCCCACCTCACTTGAGACCTAAGAGGTGGGCATAATAACTAAGGAAAAATAATAAAATAAGAAAAATATGTGGTAGAAAATGAAGAGAGAGAATGAGTTGGGTTAATAGTAGGTTGGTTGAATGAATTGTGTGGTGAAAAATGAAGAGAGAGAATGAGTGGGTGTGGTAGATTGAATATAAATTTATAAAAAGATTACCATTTGGGGAGTCTCAAGTGAAGTGGGACGGACCAAAATGGAAATAAGTCTCAAGTATGGTGGGACAGAGGGAGTATATAAGTCGGAAAAAAAAATTCGAGAACACTGATTTTTTCGTCTCGACGAGACGAATCAAACTACTTCCCTAAAGATAGGGTTTTGAAAAAAAATTATCGAACAACAATGAAATGCTCAAAATACGCTTAGATCAGTACAGTAGCTAATTAGCTACTGTATCCAAGCGCAATGGTCAAAATTTAGCTATTGTATCCAAGTGTAGCTAGTGTATCCAAGTGCGGTTTCAAAATTTAGCTACTGTATCCAAGTTCAATGATCAAAATTTATCTACTGTATCCAAGTTCAATGATCGAATTTAGCTACAGTATCCAAGTGTATCTATTTATATCCGAGTGCAATGTTCAAAATTTAGCAAATGTATCCAAGTGTATCTACAATATCTAAGTGCAATGTTTAAAATTTAGCTACTGTATCCAAGTGTATCTACAAGTGCAATGTTCGAAATTTAGCTATTGTATTCAATTTATCTATTGTATCCAAGTGCAAATGTCATAATTAAGTAACTGTATCCAAGTGTATGTACTTTATCCAAATGTATTTACCGTATACAAGTGTAATGTTCAAATTTAGCTACTGTTTCTGAGTGCAATGTTCAAATTTTATCTATTGTATCCAACTGCATCTATTGTATCTAAGTGCAATGATCAAAATTTAGCTACTTTATCCAAGTGTATCTGATGTATTCAAGTACAATGTTTAAAATTTAGCTAATTTATCTAAATGTATCTAATGTATCTACATGCAATCTTCAAAATTAGCTATTGTATCTAAGTGTATCTCTTGTATCCAAGTGCAATGCTCAAAACACTTGGATACAACAGCTACCTAGCTATTGTATCCAACTGTATTTATTGTATCTAAGTGCACTGTTCAAAATTTAGCTACTTTATCCAAGTGTATCTAATGTATTCAAGTGCAATGTTTAAAATTTAGCTAATGTATCCAAGTGTATCTAATGCATCTACATGCAATCTTCAAATTTAGCTATTGTATCTAAGTGTATCTCGTGTATCCAAGTGCAATTCTCAAAATACACTTGGATACAGTAGCTACCTAGCTAATGTATCCAAGTGTAATGTTCAAAATTTAGCTACTGTATCTAAGAGTATCCACTGTATCCAAATGCAATGTTCAAAATCTTGCTAATGTATCCAAGTGTATCTAATGTATATGAGTGCAATATTCAAAATACACTTGGATACAGTAGCTAACCAGCTAATGTATCTAAGCGTATTTTAAAAATTAGACGTTGTTCAATATTATTTTTTCAAAACACTATCTTCAGGGATGTAGTTTGATTCGTCTCGTCGAGAAGAAAGATCAGTGTTCTCGGATTATTTTTTCGATTTTTAGTTAATGAGATATTTAATTTTGAAAATTTAAGGAAATTTTGGGTGATGATGTGGCAGGTTCTAGAACACACATGGTATTTTGCCCTTTCCTTTGTTTATCAACCTAATTACAAGAAGGGTTAATGACAATTTAGACCCTAAAGTGATATACCACCCTCCAAAACGAACCCTGATGTTTTTTTTTGCCAGATCAGACCTTGAAGTGAAAAAACTCGACAGTAAAGGCTTTTTGACGGTTTTAGTAAAAAATCCAGTTATGTAGCATGTGCATTGCACGTGACAGACGGATTGGATGAATTTGTAGTTGAAATTTCTTTTAAGGGGCTTAATGAAATTCCAAACATAATAGGGTTGAAAATAAAAATATTTATTAACATATAAATAAATCTTTAACACAAAAAAATAATTATACTCTATTATCATTTTTTTTAAAAAATAAATATTAATTTTTTATTTAAATTCCAAACTTAATAGTTTATTTTTTTTTAGTGTATTTTAAAGAAAATAAATTATAATTGCACTTTTTCAACATTAAAATTTAGATATGATCAAAATAAATAACCTTATTCCCCTAAATTCCATCTTTGTGCAAAATAAAAAAAAACAAAAACAAAAAAGAAAAGGAAAAACTAAACACATTCACGGTTCGTCTTCACCCCGAATTCTCGCTTCCTCTTCCGGTCACTTTTCACCGGCATTGTCCTCATTCCCCAATTTTCGATTCTCGATTTAAGCCAATCTAAGCCGCGGCGGCTTTGAACAATCCTTGTATTCCTGCACTAGGGTATCTCCTGACTGGTTCCATCTAAGCCGCGCCGGCATCGTCGGACGACGACAACATTTTCAGATCCAGGGAAGGATGGAGACGAATATAGGAACACATACACCATAAATTAGTGATGAAGATCTCAAATCAAGGCTACAGTTACAGAAACCTAACACTCTTTCTACCTCAAAGAAGCCAATTTTTCAAAATTTATTAACCCATAAACTTTGTTGAAGATCAAACAAACTATACACATACACCATGAAATTAGCAATGACAGTGGATGGAGAAGGAGGTAGAGCACCGGCGGTAATAGTGACGACAATCAGGTGACGATAAAGACGAATTGCAGATGAGGCCGAGCTCTGACGAATCATGGCGGAAGATTCGGTGGAGGAGAGACAGATGAGCGGCATCAGTGGGATTGATTGAGAGGGGTTAAACATGGGGATAATGGCTGGTGGCCGTCAGTGATGATGGCCGGTGGTCTCAGGTCTGTTATATAATATACAGACCTGAGACGGGAGGAAGAAGAAGGTCAGATATATATTTATATATTTTCGTTTTGTTCCATCCCCATTTTTAAAAGATGTCATTTATAACCCCTCCAAACCTAATAGCAATTCAAACTAACCAATTATGTTAGTCATGTGCATGGCACATGCTTTTTAACTGAGTTTTTAACGAATTCCGTCGAAAAGGCCTTAACTGACGAGTTTTTTCACGTCAAGGTCTGATCTAGCGAAAAAAAAAAAACATCAGGGTTTGTTTGGGAGGGTGGTATATCACTTTAGGGTCTAAATTGTCATTAACCCTTACAAGAATGCCACCGATTTTTTAAACTAAAAAAATAATCTAAACCCTTGATTTGTGTCTAATCCAATGGTTATCATGGTTCTCATGGTTCTCATCTAATTTGGTTTTCATTTGAGTATGAATATATATATATATATAATATATATATATTATATATATATTATATATATAAAAGCAAAAGCTCTGACATCAACATGTATACTTGGAATCACAACATGAAAAAAAAAATTTCTCCTAAATGCAATGCTGACATCATCAACTTTATTATATTAATGATATGGACTCTATTTCAATGAAAGTTGAAATGGTGCACCACATCCTAGGTGAATGTGTGATTATTTGTAAGTAATACTAGCGGCACGTGAAACCAATACATGCCTTAAAAATATTTTAACTATAGTTAATTAATATAGTAATCATCATTTTAACTAATACTATTAATAATAAAAATTAATCTATATAATTACTATTATTATAATAACTATTATAATTAATTAATACTATTGATGGTAATAGTTAATATCTATTAATAGAAATTATTAATCTATATAATAATTATTAATATAATGATTATAATGAAATAATATTATTAATAGTAGTAGTTAATTGATATAGTAACTATTATGATTAATATTAAAAATTAATAATCTAACTTATATAATAACTTATATAATTAACTAATACTAACAATAGTAATACTTAATGTATGTAGCCTATTATAGTTAACCAATACTATTAATAGTAAAAAATAACTTATAAAGTAACTATTATGGTTAACTAATACTATTAATAGTAATAATTAACTTATATATAGTAACTATTATAGTTAACTAATACTATTAATAGTAATAATTAACTAATATATTAACTATTATAGTTAACTATTACTATTAATAGTATTAATAGTAATAGTTAACTCATATAATTACTAATATGATTAACTAATAGTATTAGCTAAGAATGAGAATATCAAAAGTCATTACATTTTAGGATGATGTTGATGTGGCTTCTCCAAATTCAAGCTTTTACTAAAACATGTACACATGTCAAACCCACAACTCTCCTCACCAACTTTAATATATATATATATATATATATATATATATATATATATATATAGATTTAAATATACCTAAAATTTTGTATTTTTTCCCCCAGTATTTTAGTTTGAAGCTTGATGGTTAGTCAAAAGAAGAAATTGCATGCTTAGCAAATGGCCAAGAAATTTCGTTTTGAGGCAGACTAATCAATTTCTTTTTACTTCTTGTGTATCATAATAAATACTGCATTTTTAATTTATTTTTAACATTCTTTTGATAAAAATGCGTTTAAATTCTATTTTATAAAATAATTAAAATTGCTTATTAATCAGATTTTTGGTGAACATCAATTACAAAATAATTTCATATAAAAATATTAAATTTATTTAAGTCTTTGATCAAAGTTTAGTTTAATTAAAAAAACATAGATGAAACATTTACTTTGAGACATAGGGCGTACTTCCTTCGTTCCCATTTTAAATTGCTAAATTATTTTTTTTTAAAAAAACAATTGAATTAGTATTTTTTTCACAATAGTATAGCTCTCGAGTAAGTCTTATAAAAAATATGTTTACCCTAAAAAAAAGTGTAAAACCTGTTTTATATTAAGAGATTATGTTTTACATTAAAGGATGAAAACATGTTTTACACTAAAGCGAGTGTAAAATAAGTTTTTCTCGAGATTTTCACATAGCTCTTTGTATAGTTAAGAAGTTGATGAATATTAATGTAACAACTAAAAATAATAAACTCTTTTATAAAGAGCCATTTTTAACAAAAACTTTTTATAAAATTAGAAAATAAGAAAAGATTATCTATTAAAAATATTAAATAATAAAGCTGAAAAACCGTACATCGCACGGGACTTAATCTAGTATATATATATATATATATATATATATATATATATATATGAAAATTACAATTTGTAAAAAGTTTTTAGAGAGAAAGTTATATAGGAAATAACCATTTTTTCAGGTAAATTTAAAATAATGATTTTGTAGTAAGAGATAAATTAAAAAGACAAAGATCAAACGACAAAGATTTTTTTGTTTTTTGTTTGAATCACCAATATCCGAACACCACATTGGATACCGACTAATTTGGTTCGAGCCGGGTAGAACCACAAGGACGGCAAAGCTCTCCCAAAAAATATTAACACTGCTGCATTTTCAGGGCTCGAACCCGAGACCTCTGGTTAAGCTAGAACATCCTTTACAAGATGATTTAGGTGCTTGTTGGTAACATTAAATTTATTATTACCATATAGTATTGCTTTGCAAAAGTGATTTTAAAAAAAGAACTAGGAGAAAATGGGATAATTTGAATTGTTTTAAAAAAAAGAGGCGAATGTAATGTGCCTTTCTAAAAGCCAAGATCGGATGCTTTTTTTTTTTAACTCTTCCTTCTTCACTAAGATATCTATTCACTTGATTTTATGATTTTCACGAAAAGAAAAATTAAAATCAAAAGTTGTTTCTCAACAATACTTTCGAATTTCTCCAACCTTTACCGTCTAGCTCTTGGAAGAATAGAAATTTGATTTTGATTTTGATTTACCGCACTTAGTTTTTCTTCTATGAGTTTAATTCATTAATTTGTTTTGACTTTTTAATTACTCCCTCCGTCCCAAAATAATTTTCTTATTTGCTATTTCTCATTGTCCCAAAAAGTTCTTTATTTCTACAATTTAGGCTTAAAAGTGCATAAACAAAACATGGCTAGTGAATTAAGTGTTCATATCATTAAAATTTTTGAGTAGTCAAACGCGAAGATCATTTTGGGTCGGAGGGAGTATTTGGGATTGAGTCAGACAATTTAATTTTGGGCGGATTTTTGATTAATTTATTATGATTTAAGAGTTTGAAAGTTAAGTCTGAAACTTATTTCTCAAGAGCTAAAAATTGGTTTGGAAGATAACATTCAAATGTTTTCCCCCCAAATCTCGCATTACTATTTTCCTTTGAGAGACAATCATTCTAGTTTTTATTTATTTATTTATTTATTTAACAATATCTTAAAAAATGAATGAATTTAAGATACAAACTATATATAAAAAGTACCTTACTGCATACTGTATAGATAATCTGAGTCACATTTTTACGCATGTGCCCGCTTTCAAACTTCAAAAGAATGAAAAAGTTTTGAACCACATAGCCAAAGTGCTCAATTTCCTATGTCGTTACTTTATTTGGTGGGTTTGTTATTTGAAAGAGAAAAAAACAATGGTCAAATCCCTTTCCCTCCTATCTTTTGCTTTTGTTAAATTAACCACAAAAGGAAAAGTAGACTTTCCTTTTGTTCTAATCACTAATTTATGTCTTTGGGTGCATGCATAGTTATAAACACCGTCCCGGACAACGCACCGGTTTTGCCATTGGACGGGACGTACCGATACCGGAACGTACGGTGTACCGTACCGGATTTACCGCACATTTAAGTATTTTTTAAGATAAATATATATATAAACATATGTTCAACAAAATTTACAAAAGCTTGTATTTTATCATCAAACTATACCAATACTAGCATAAGTTAGTATAGGTTGCTTACAAATTACAGTTCTGCAGCTTCAATTTCTTGGACTACATAGGCGCTTCCTGTTTAGCTACTTGACGACCTTGAAAGTTCTATTGCGTTGAATGGATGTTGATTAATCGCGAAGTATAAATCTAGGGCATAACTTTTTTTTAAAAAAAACTCAAGTTTAAATATATTTTTATTAGGTCCGACAATTAAAAATTGGTTTAAAGTCTTTCTTTTCGCGCACCGACCGGTACAACCATCTCGGCCGGTCCGGTTCGGGCCGGTACGGTCCGGTTCAGGCCGGTACGCGATGGTTCAGGACGGTACAGAAACTGGGACGGAATTAAACTTGCACCGCACCGGCTTTCAACTGGGACGGGACGTACCGGCCGGTACGGGACGGGATTTATAACTATGGGTGCATGGGTCATGGCTGTTCCTTAAAATGCATTAAACATGAAGCAAACTTGGCTAAGGTATTGTTTTGGGGGCAAATTGCATTTTAGTTACCTTAGTTTGTCGTCAAGTTTCAATTAGTTACCTAGTTTGTGTTTCGGTCAATTTAGTTATTAAATTTGTCTTTTTGTTACAATTAGGTGTAAAATTGGTTAGTTCGTCAAAAACCTAACGAAAATAACGAAAATAGATGGAAAAATGTAACAAACTTTTACTAAAATTGCGATGATCACCCCTATAGTTTATATTATTTCAGTTTGCCCCCACCCTTATAAATTTTCCAGAAAAATATACTCCCTCCCCTCCCCTCCAATCGTTCACACATACGCGCTCTCTCTCTCTCTAGCCCACGGCCTCTCCCTCCGCCGCCGTCAAATTCTCCGACTCCAGCATGGAAGAAAGGAGAAAAAGAAGAACAAGAAACAAAAACACAAACACCCAAATGACCAATCCACAAAACCCACCTCCGATTTCTCCTTCAAACCCAACTCCGACGTAAGGGTCTCCGTTTCGGCGACTAATTCATCGTGAAATCCTTCACAATCCGCTCACACTAGGCCTGGGAACGAAGAAATCGAAGGTGATTTTGTTCGTGTTCGAGTCGGAGAATATGAAAGCGGTGGTGGACCGGTCGTGGCCGGCGGAGATACCGCTAGGAGAAGTGAACCGAAAGCTGATAAGGGGATTGCGTGTGTGAATATCAGATCAAGATCTAGATCTACCTTCAACGTCGGCTTTCTTCTTCCTCCCCTTCGACGAAATCGCGCCTCTCTCTCACTCTTTCTCTCCATTGTTACAGATCTGTTGATTTTGTATTTTTTTGATTCCTTGTGTGTGCGTATGTGTCTACGTGTGTGCAAACACAGATTTGATTATAGACAAGAATAAAAAGCTGTGTTTGGTTCACAAAATCCTCTATCAACGATGAATTGAAACCCACACATGAATTTTTGGTGTTTGTAGGTTTGATTTGAGCGAACCCAATTCTGGGTTTGATTTTGTCTAATTATGTGGGTTGATTTCTGCGTTTGTTCGTCTGTGTGTACGGCGTTTGTGCGAACCCAAATGTGTTGGTTGATGGTTGTTTTGGTTAGCGGTCATTTTGCCGTTCATGGTGGTGTTTTTTGGTAGTGGATTGCTGTGGTGGGTGGTGGTACAGAGGAAGAGTTATTGTTGTTGTTGATTAGAAGATAGGAGGTTATGGTAGTGGCCGGATTTGGGTGGTGGTGATGACCGGATTTTGAGAAAGTGATGATGACGGTGGTTATCGTGGTTGCCGGACTTGGGCTTGTTATTGTTGTTGTTGGTTAGAAATTAGATAGCTCTTAACATTCGTTAGTTTGGGGGTGTAATGGAATAATTTAAACTTTAGGGTTGATCATTGCAATTTTGAAAGAACTTTGTTACATATTTCATCCATTTTCGTTAGGTTTTTGACGGACTAACCAATTTTACACCTAATTGTAACAAAAAGACAAATTCAATAACTAAATTGACCGAAACACAAACAGGGTAACTAATTGAAACTTGACAACAAACTCAGGTAACTAATTTGCAATTTGCCCATTGTTTTGGTGAAAAAACAATGGGAATCGAATCAACTAGAAAAAATGTTTAGACTTCGGATTTAAGATTAGAAGGGCACAATGGAATATAATTGATGAATGGAGATGAAGAATGATAATGACACGTTAATGTATACGAGGAAAGCCCTTGAGAAAACTATCTCGCCGGCACAAAACCTCGGGAGGTGTTTCTGAGCACCTACCTCCCCTGAACGGTATTAATGAGTTTTTTGTGTGCTACAAGTGGTGTTGCTATGGCGGATTACAGTGAGAGCTTGCGTGTCCCTTTCCAGCCTCATAGCTCAGTTTATATAGTCAATACAAAAGGAAAAAAGACAAGTTAATTCTATCCTAACAAACTAAGCTAAAATTTCGGACTAGATCTTCCATTTGACCACGTCTTTGCTTGCCATTGAGTAGAGTATTTGGGAGTTCAAATAACACGTTTTTAATACCTGATTATTATCTGTAAAAAAGATATTAGTAACACAATAAATAAATAACTTACAGTGTTACAGTTATCAGGATGTCAGTATCTTTGAAGATGTCGTCGTGCGGATTTTACCCATAACAATTGCCCCCGAACTTATCTTTTACGGAGGGTAAACAAATAAGTTTCTATACAATTCCACCTGGTTAGAGTTTATGAAATGAATGAAATGGGAATGGAATGGTTTAAGATATCTTGAATGTGCTGTCATCTTGCGTAGGATGTTTAAATCCTTTGCACAAACTATGATTGACATGCTATGCCAAAAACCCTTTGTCGTTAGATAACACGTCAATGTTATAACAATTTGAACATAACTTTAGATCAGTAATTGACTAAGTGGAAATGGGGGGTGCGTACATATAAACATACGTGCCCATTCCACACCTTAATCAACACTAAAGTTGTGCGCTCCTGGCGAAGGAATATAAACCTTAATAGAAACGAAAAAATTAATTTCTTTAAACCTTTGAAGGGATTTAAGTACCTTAGACTTAGGATGGGATGGCCAATCTCAAAACTGTTGTTCTCATTGGAATCTCAAAGCCTTAGTAGATAAAATGTTAATATCTTGCAAAAAAAAAAACAACAACACAGTAGTAGTTCATGATATCACAAGTGATATTTATTAAAAACTTAAGCAATACTTTTAAGAGAGTTGCAATTATTCAAAGATGGAAAACCATTTTAAAAAGTAAAGGTAAATTCATACCTGAGCTCTTACCTTTAAATGTCGTCTTCCAGGAAGATGTCAACGTCTAGAGTAACTTATTATCTTGACCATACATGTTGATTGTCTTGACCTAAATATATTTTTTTTGGTTTCCTTGCAAGACAAAAACATGTTAGGGGTGGGTGTTAGCTTAGCTAACACCCCTCCGATGCTTAAGTCAGTAATGGTCCGAAAAGTATAGTCAAAATTGAAATGATATAAGGTAAATAAAGCAAAGTAAATTCGTACCTGTGTTTTGAATTGAATAGACAGGATATGACTTACATAAAGTATGCTTTGAGGTGGATTGCATTCCAACTCCTTGGGATCCTTACGCCATCTGAAGTAGATAACCAGTACGAACCTTTTCCTACTTCCGCATCTATCAAGTACAGACCTGTGATGATTATGAATTCATGAAATTCAAAATTATATTAATTGAAGGATTCAACCTCCATCCTAATGTTAAGTTTGAGAAAGTGGGAATTATATGTGAGTAGTATGTGTCAGTTGACATGTTGTAATGTGTTATTGATGTGATGAGTGAGAACTTGAGATATGAGTTAAGCATGAGAATGCTTAAAACTTCTTATGATGTGTTATATGAAGGTAAGAGATGGAAATTGGCAAATTATGAGTGTTTATGGTATTTATGCGGCATTATCCTATAAAGAGAGACAATTATGAGTGTTGTGGCATGTGGGTGAGGCATAAAAGGTTTCTATGGAGTAATGGTAGACTTGTTAAATAAAAAATCATATTAAGATATAATTGAATTGTTTAAGTTGTGGTGTATGAGTTTGAGACTCAAAAAACAAAAATGAAAAATGAAAAAAAAAACAAGAAAAATGTTAAGAGTCAGCAAAGTTGGAAAAAGTAAAAAGAAGGAGAAGTCTCCACGTTTTAAGCTTCTCTGTGAAAGCAATAACAACAAGAGAAAAGGGAAAGGGAAAAGAGAGAAAGAGAGAGAGAGAGAGATAGAGAGAGAGAGAGTAGGAGGAATCGATCAGAGAAGGAGTTGAGAGGAGAAAGACAATAAAATAGAAGAAACCAAAATTATGCAACACTTATTTTGGTAAGTGTGTTTATGATATGTGTTTGTATGTGCGTACTGTGTGTATGAATTATGAAATTAGTTTTAAATAGTCTCAAACTCTTTGAGACTCACAAAATCATTAGCTAAGAGTGCTGGCCGAATTTGGTCTTTTATACACAAGCATGACCTATTCCAAATAGGAAACTTGTGTCAAAATCCGTCCAAAATTCGTTTCCTAATCAAATTAGGAATCTGTCACCCGACAGCACTGTGTGGCCGCCCAAAACCCTCTGTGCGGTCGCACAACTATCTGAAGCAAAACTGGTACAAAACTAAGATAATTGTGCGGCCGCCCAGTCCATACTGTGCGGTCGCCCACTTCCCAGGATGTCCAGAATTTCCAAAATTCCAATGTAGTCCTTTTAAAGATTCGTTCTATTGTGTGTGACCCTCTAGGATTATACTAAGTTGGCAATGGGCTCAAACATGATCCCATAAGATATGATTAGATTCTAGCAAACCGTCATACCTACCCAAATAGTATAACTAGATACAAGTTCGCATTCCTTTAGAATATGTCACAATCCCTTTGTCCACGATGTCATTGAACACAAGTCATGGTCAAACAGTCAACTTGTTTTGTTCAATACTTTCTCGATTCCGAATATGTTGATAATCCAAATGACATTGATCCAATCAATTCATCTGAGTCCGGCCGAACATTTCATCAACATCATTCCTACGAGTGGCCCAAGCTTGACATCTCTCCGAGGAGGGACAAATCCATTTAGCTTATTATTCTTCCCAACGGGATTCCGATTATGCCAATCATACCCTTTATAACTACTCGGTTAAAAGTAGCGTTTGAATATGTCAAACATAATGTTCATCAAGTGGAAGACTATAATAACTTCATGTCTAAGGATTCAAATGACATAACTAATATGAGATATATGTACGACATAGACCATGACATAAATCTCATAGAGCGGGTCATGTCCAGTACCTTGTTCCAAACAAGTACCCATAAATCTAACATGATCATCCCATGACCATTTAGCCTTTATACTAGTGCTTAACAAGTACTAGGGACGGTGATTATTATAAGTAAACATGAACAACAATAATAATCAAAACATCTCTTTATTGATATGAAATAAATGATAACAATTACAACGTTTATTAAACGTGCCTAGGGCACCACTACCAACAATCTCCCACTTGCCCTAGGCCCAATCTCCCATGTATCTAATACCCATGGACCTAACATGACCATCATGTTTAGCTTGTGGAAGTCCCTTTGTTAGCGGGTCCGCAACATTGTCATCAGTAGGTACTCTGCATATATTTACGTCTCCCCTATCAACGATCTCTCGAATGATATGAAAACGCCTAAGTATGTGTTTGGATTTCTGATGTGCTCTTGGTTCCTTTGCTTGAGCAATAGCACCATTATTATCGCAATAAAGGTCTATTGGATTAGCAATACTAGGAACCACTTCAAGTTCAGTTATGAACTTCTTAATCCAAACAGCTTCTTTTGCAGCATCCGATGCAGCAATATACTCAGCTTCTGTTGTAGAATCAGCGGTTGTACTTTGCTTGGAACTCTTCCAGCTTACAGCTCCACCATTTAACATAAACACAAAACCTGATTGCGATCGGCTATCATCTTTGTCGGTTTGGAAGCTTGCATCCGTGTAAGCATTTACAACGAGATCATCTTCCATTCCTCCATAGACCAAAAACGAGTCTTTAGTCCTTCTCAAGTACTTAAGAATCGCTTTTACAGCTATCCAGTGATTTTCGCCAGGGTCGGATTGGTATCTACTTGTCATGCTCAAAGCATAAGATACATCCGGCCTAGTACAAATCATGGCATACATGATGGACCCAATTGCCGAAGCATATGGAACATCATTCATTTTCTCACGCTCATCTTTTGTCTTAGGACATTGAGTCTTGCTTAGAGAAACTCCATGTAACACGGGCAAGGTTCCTCTCTTAGAATTTTCCATACGGAATCTTCTAATGACCTTGTCAATGTATGTACTTTGGCTTAAACCAAGTAGCCTCCTTGATCTATCTCTATAGATCTTAATGCCAAGAATATATGTGGCTTCACCCATATCTTTCATTGCGAAGCACTTTCCTAACCAAGTCTTCACAGACTGAAGTGTAGGAATGTCGTTTCCAATGAGCAATATGTCATCCACATATAAAATAAGGAATAGCACTATGCTCCCACTAATCTTCTTGTATACACAAGGCTCATCTTCGTTCTTGATGAAACCAAACTCTTTGACCGATTCATCAAAACGGAGATTCCAACTCCTAGAAGCTTGCTTCAATCCATATATGGATCTCTGCAATTTGCATACCTTAGAATCTTGTTCAAAACCTTCTGGTTGTGTCATATACACATCCTCTTGAAGTTTTCCATTCAGGAAAGCGGTTTTGACGTCCATCTGCCATATTTCATAGTCATGATATGCGGCAATGGCAAGCAAAATTCTTATAGACTTGATCATTGCTACGGGTGAAAAGGTCTCATCATAGTCAATACCATGAACTTGCCTATAACCCTTCGCTACAAGCCTAGCTTTATAAGTATGCACCTTCCCATCCATGTCAGTCTTCTTCTTGAAGACCCATTTGCATCCTATGGTTTTTACACCTTCGGGCGCATCAATCAAATTCCAAACTTGATTGTCTTGCATGGATTGCAATTCGGATTCCATGGCTCCAAGCCACTTGTCCGAATCAGGAGAAGACATCGCCTCTTGGTAGGTTGACGGTTCATCATTCTCAATGATTTCTACCTCATTACTATCCGTTACGAGAAATCCATATCTCTCGGGCTCGGATCGTAACCTACTAGATCTGCGAGTTGCTTGTGTACTTTGAACAGGTTCCACAACTCCTTGTGGTTCTTGTTCTTGTTCCACTATTGGTTCAATGTTATTTTCTGGGTCTCGAATTTCTTCAAGATTTATTTTACTCCCACTGACTTCTTTGGAGAGAAACTCTTTCTCTAGAAAGACACCAGTTCGGGCAACAAACACTTTGTTGTCCTCACGGTTGTAAAAGTAATATCCTTTAGTTTCCTTAGGATATCCCACGAAAATACATTTATCGGATTTGTGTGCTAGTTTGTCAGAGATAAGTGTCTTGACATAAACTTCGCAACCCCAAATCCTCATGAAAGATAAACTAGGTTTCTTTCCACTCCACATCTCATATGGAGTCTTTGGAACCGATTTAGTTGGAACTTGATTTAGTGTGAAAGCAGCGGTTTCTAGGGCGTAACCCAAAAGGATATTGGAAGATCAACTTGACTCATCATTGATCGAACCATGTCTAACAAAGTCCGATTTCTCCTCTCAGACACACCATTCCATTGTGGTGTTCCGGGCGGAGTCAATTGTGAAACTATTCCACAATTCTTTAGATGATCGTCAAATTCTTGACTTAAGTATTCACCACCTCGATCTGATCGAAGTGCCTTTATACTTTTGCCAAGTTGTTTTTCTACTTCATTTTGAAATATTCTAAATATCTCAAATGCTTCACTTTTATGTTTCATTAGGTAAACATACCCAAGTCTACTATAATCATCAGTGAAGGTTATGAAGTATTGAAATCATCCCCTAGCATTGCTACTTAATGGTCCGCATACATCGGAATGTATCAACCCCAATAAGACGCTTGCCCTTTCACCTAACTTGGTAAAAGGTGTCTTAGTCATTTTTCCAAGAAGACACGACTCACAAGTATCATATGACTCTAAGTCACATGAACCCAAAAGTCCGTCCCCATGGAGTTTTGAGATACGCTTCTCATTAATATGACCAAGACGGCAATGCCACAAATAAGTATGATTTACATCATTAGGTTTAGATTTCTTATTTACATGATAGACATTATTCTCATTCTTGACATCCAAGATATAAAGGCCATTAAATGAATTAGCAATACCATAAAGCACATCATTTAAATAAATAGAAAATTTCTTATTCTCAATAAGAAACTTAAAACCTTCATTATCCAAACAAGAAATTGAAATAATATTTCTGCTTAAATCCGGAACATAATAACAATTGTTCAAAACAAGAATTAATCCGGAAGGTAAAGTGACTTCATAAGTCCCTACGGCTAATGCAGCAACTCTTGCTCCATTCCCCACGCGTAGATCTACTTCACCTTCTTTAAGCAGTCTCCTATTCTTTAGTCCCTGCACATTTAGACAAATGTGAGAACCACATCCGGTATCCAATACCCAAGAATCAGTGGTAGAAAGGAGAATATCTATCATATAGATACCTGAAGTCGACGCAGCCTTGCTGCTCTTCTTCTTCTTTTGCTCTTCCAAGAAAGCCTTGCAATTACGTTCCAATGACCAATTTCTTGACAATGGAAACAGATTGCATCCTTTTGTGAATCAGGTTTTGCCTCAGAAGCCTTGGCAACCTTTGCCTTGCTTATTTTGGGTTTGACAACTTTTGCCTTACCCTTTCCTTTGGCACCAGCCTTCTTCCCATCATGAACCAAGAACACGGGAGAACCTTTCTCCACAATTTTCATCTCTGCAGTTTTGAGCATCCCATGCAACTCAGAGAGATTCTTATCCATTCCATGCATGTTATAATTCATCACAAACTGATTATAACTTTTAGGCAATGAATTAAGAATGAGATCCGTGGCTAGCTCCAATGGGATTGGATAGCCAAGTTTCTCAAGGTGCTCTACATAACCTTTCATTTTAAGAAAGTGAGGACTCACTTGTTGCCCTTCATTCATTTTACTAGTAGTGAATGCAACAATGGTCTTGTACCTCTCTTGCCTAGCTTGCTCTTGAAACATGGTTCTCAACTCCACGCCTATCTCATAGGCTTCCAAATGTTCCAAACTTTGTTGGAGTTTTGAACACATAGCAGCAAGCATGAGACAACTTACATCTCTAGAATCATTACGATGTTTCTTGTAATTGTCTCTTTCTACCCTAGGGGCAGTAGGCGGTGGTTCAGCAGGGAGAGGCCCATCGAGAATGTACAACTTATCTTCTTGCCTAAGAACAATTCTTATGCTACGGATCCAATCCATAAAGTTTGTACCATTCTCTTCGAGCTTATCCTTCTCAAGGATCGATCGCAACGACATTGATTGAGTGTTATTAGTCATTATCTACAAATATGCAAAAAATTTCCAAAATTTAATAAGTACCGATTTTCATTAAAGAGATTAATAGTGTATTTTTCAAACAAAATACTCCCACTAAATTATATAACCTTCATATACATCCAATGTATAATATAATTTAAATGGGTTAAGATCCGTCTTTAATTTAATTTCAAGTCCGCTAAGGCGGATTACACAAAATCAAATTAATTAGGTAGACAACTCTTGTCAATCATATCTCATATGACTCTTAGTTCCTTTTATGAGATTCTTTAAGAAATCAAATTTCAAAAAGCATGTTAAACCTCATCTTTGCCTAGGCCCAAAACTGTTTTGACGCCCAATTAAGTCTAACCATTTTAAACGCATAGTTAATGTGTCCCGCAGGGCGTGCCCACACTATCTATCTTGCTCATACACAAACAAATTTAATGCATCTCGCTAGGGCGAATCTACATTGAAATCACTCATGTACTAACAAGTGTTTTAATCATGGCATGGCAATAAAAGACTTAAAACTTTCTTTGAAGGTTCATCACATATAGCATATAACACATTTATGAGCACATAATATAAACATGTTACACATCAAGTTTAGCCACTAAATTAATCTCATTAATTTAAGCATGATATTTATGTGTCATTAGTTTCTCTATAATTATGAGGATGAGACTATTTCAACTTCGGTTATTATTTCCGAATCAAGACAACAAGAAGTGCGGTCGAACTAAGCCATTAGGCAACCACAATCCCGCACTAATTCAAGAAACCAAGAAAGTAGTCCATGTGGCCGAAACTAAGCAATAGATGGTCTCGATGAACGTAGGCCAATTGCATTCACAATTCCACATGGATCTCCAATCATTGAATCAAGAACTTTGTTTCTCAATTTTAGCAATTATGAACTCTTCATAATTCTAACTTCGTTTTATCTTTGAAACTTTGATTGCGATCAAGTTTGGGAAACACAATCTCGATGAACGCAGATTAGCCATCCAAACCTTGAACCAATCTTAGAATCACAAGACTAAAACAAATAGGAAAATCAAACCCCAAGATCCTCACATAAACCAACTACCCAAAACCCATTCCAGATCAGCAGGTCTGGATTGGTTCTGTTACTGGTTTTGTTGAACCTTTCGAAAATTTCAAATTCTGATTTTTGAGCAAAATCAGACCTTCTGATCCCCTTGTGCGGCCGCCCAAAAACCCCTGTGCGGTCGCCCAAAACTGTGCGGCCGCCCAAGTAATTTTGTGCGGTCGCTCTGAGCCATCAGAATGTGCAGAATTTTAAGTTCGAAAATTTTGTCTCAAAATTGTTTTTCCCCGATTATTAAAACTTTGATCCAATCAAAATTAATAATCAACAATTCTGAATCCACCATAATTTATTTATTGCGATTGAATCGTGCGATTAAAGTTGCAAAACAATAAACCACATAAAATCACATAACACATAAACATCACATATTCCAATATTCATATCATGCAAGGCACATAAACAATTTATATACACATAACATGATCCAAGTATTGAATTAATCAACATGAACGGGGCTCTGATACCACTGTTGGGTTTCGATCAAACATGCGCAGCGGAATTTAGCATTTAAAATTTTGAAACCCGAAGCCATGGATCCGTTCATACGATTAAATCAAATACATCATAAGAATAAAGGAATAAACTAACCCTTGATGGCTATCAAATTCTCTTGGTCTTTGGTGGAGGTTTGAAGACTTGATCACGATCACAAAGCTTGAACACGAACCTTGAAGATGATGATTTTCACCCTCTAGCGGTATCCACACTTCGAACGAATATCAAAGTAGCTTCTTTGATCTTGGTTGCTAGACCAAATTGTGAAACACTTTTTCACAATCAAAAGAACTATATGGAATTTATTTTGTTCTTCAACCAAGAATGTCTTAGAACAAAATAAACCCCCTCTCAAACTCTTTGAGACTCACAAAATCATTAGCTAAGAGTGCTGGCCGAATTTGGTCTTTTATACACAAGCATGACCTATTCCAAATAGGAAACTTGTGTCAAAATCCGTCCAAAATTCGTTTCCTAATCAAATTAGGAATCTGTCACCCGACAGCACTGTGCGGCCGCCCAAAACCCTCTGTGCGGTCGCACAACTATCTGAAGCAAAACTGGTACAAAACTAAGATAATTGTGCGGCCGCCCAGTCCATACTGTGCGGTCGCCCACTTCCCAGGATGTCCAGAATTTCCAAAATTCCAATGTAGTCCTTTTAAAGATTCGTTCTATTGTGTGTGACCCTCTAGGATTATACTAAGTTGGCAATGGGCTCAAACATGATCCCATAAGATATGATTAGATTCTAGCAAACCGTCATACCTACCCAAATAGTATAACTAGATACAAGTTCGCATTCCTTTAGAATATGTCACAATCCCTTTGTCCACGATGTCATTGAACACAAGTCATGGTCAAACAGTCAACTTGTTTTGTTCAATACTTTCTCGATTCCGAATATGTTGATAATCCAAATGACATTGATCCAATCAATTCATCTGAGTCCGGCCGAACATTTCATCAACATCATTCCTACGAGTGGCCCAAGCTTGACATCTCTCCGAGGAGGGACAAATCCATTTAGCTTATTATTCTTCCCAACGGGATTCCGATTATGCCAATCATACCCTTTATAACTACTCGGTTAAAAGTAGCGTTTGAATATGTCAAACATAATGTTCATCAAGTGGAAGACTATAATAACTTCATGTCTAAGGATTCAAATGACATAACTAATATGAGATATATGTACGACATAGACCATGACATAAATCTCATAGAGCGGGTCATGTCCAGTACCTTGTTCCAAACAAGTACCCATAAATCTAACATGATCATCCCATGACCATTTAGCCTTTATACTAGTGCTTAACAAGTACTAGGGACGGTGATTATTATAAGTAAACATGAACAACAATAATAATCAAAACATCTCTTTATTGATATGAAATAAATGATAACAATTACAACGTTTATTAAACGTGCCTAGGGCACCACTACCAACACTGTGAATATATTGATGTGTCTACGGTAGGTAGGTATTAAGGAATATTATATATTCCTAGCATATACTCCCTCCGTCCCATTTCAAATTGCAAATACTAGGTTGGCACGGGGATTAAGGGAAAAAGTGAAAAAGGTGATGTGTTGTGAGTGTTGATAGTTGAGTGGGAGAGAGAAAGTGGGGTAGAGAATAGTTAGTGGGTTAGTGGATGTGAGTGTGCAAGTGGGTTAAAACTTGCCATTTTTGGATTTTGCAATTTTAGTTGGGACACCCTTTTTGACAACTTTTGCAATTTGAAATGGGACGGAGGGAGTATTGTAAATATCAACTTACCAATATTAGAGATTGTGTCTATCAATTAGGAGATTCATATCTTGTAAATCAAGTTAGATTAGAACTCTAGAATAGTCTTTGTAACCCTATAAATATGTATGTCTAATATCACTAATATTTGAGTCTTTCATATTCAAACCTTCTCTACCCTGTATAATTGGCTCCGACTATCTTTTTCTCTAATCATTGACTATCTCTTTCTCTAATCCTTGACAACAGTAGGAAATTTATATATCTATTTATGAAAAGTTAACAATGACTCGAATGAGTTAATTTGGGGTTAGTCTTAATTTAAAAGCTAACTTTTAATTTGAAGTACTCTATTCGTCTCAAAATAAATGTTGTGGTTGACTTGTTAATGTTTTGAAAATGTGTACTTTATTTATTTGTACATTTTATGTACAATGCTAAAATTGCTTCAAAACTCTTTTCTTTCATTTTAAAATGTGACATTTATTTTGAGACGGGGAGTATCGAATATGAAATAAGCACTATCAATAGTTCTGTTCTGATTTGGTGAATTTATAATTTGACAATAACAGTTGCTGGGGCTGGTCATCTCTAAAAGGAAGGACAATATGCTCAAAAATTATTATTAAGTTGCTTTACTCTTAAGATTATCAATTTGGTCCCTATTCTTGTTGAAATTCTTTCCAAGTCCCAGAATTAGTATTTGGGTTATATTTGAATATTTTGGGTTTACTTAAGAATTAAGTGTGATAAAATATTTATTTAGTTATAATCGATTAATTTGATTATTTAATTGATAATGGAGTTGGTTTCCAATAATTTCTAAAAATGACCAGTTAGTCCTTGTTATGGAAAATTGTTATACCCATTAGTCACGTTAGCTAAAAAGTTAACGAAATATGAATAATTAGTGATGAATAATCATTGATTAGGACTAAATCTAAGGTGATTATGGAATTTAATATTGTTGATTAAGGTTTATTAGTGTTAATTAGCCTAACGGAGTTGTAAAACATAACGGGACTTAACCAAACTTTATTAAAGTTGCATGTGATGTGAAAGAAACACCTCATGCTTGTGAGTGGGGTTATAAATACCCATCTCTCTCAGATTTTTAAGATTATCTCTTCCTACACACACTCAAACACACACAATCAAACCCTAAGAGAGAGAGAGAGAAATCATGTTTATCCTTTAAATTGAAGGTTAAAACTTGAGAATTTCATTAGAGTATCTTCTTGGCAGTTGTTCTACTCATCAAAAGGAGTCTCAAGGGCTGAAAATATTAAAGTTTCTATGGTGGAATTTCTTCAAGAGGTAAGAAACCCATCTTACACTTGTTTTTCATGTATACATGAAGTTCTTAGCATTTTGAACTTATATGTGATGTGATTTTGACTTTAATGAGTTGAATTCATGTGATTCATATGAGTATTAATGATTTGGTTAGGAATACCATATATATATGGTATTATAAGGTGAAACTTTTGTGTAAATAGTTCATGTGAAAGTATGAAGTAAATGAATCATCTGTGTATTTATATAGGGGTAGCATGAAATAGTAACTTGTGAAGTGTGTTGCGAATTAGTGGTTCATAAAATCATTATGACTATATGAGTTTGATCTTGAAAGAAAGTGGAATGGTGTTGTGTCAATTGTTATAAATGAGAATGAAATATGGTATAAAGTTACAAAGAATACTTCATAGTTATGATGATAATACGAGTATGTATTGTTGTGGTTTAAAGTAGTGGAATATATACCGAACACGAATCCAATGTGGGATTCACTATATATTAAGTACATGGGATGGAACATACACCATCATACGAGTTATACTCCTAGCAACATCGGGAGATACTATATTTATACGAATATGAATACCGAACACGAATCCGATGTGGGATTCACTATATGTATATAGAATGAGTATCGAACACGAATCCAATGATAGATTCATTATTAATATTGATGGACAAATACCATCTTATATTGTACTCCGAGCAATATCGGGAGGGGTTATATTAGTATGGATATGAGTATGTACACGGATCCAATGTGGGATTCATTATATATGTGAAAATGAGTATGTACATGAATCCAATGTAGGATTCACTATATGGATAATGGGATATAAGTATATATATATATATATATATATATACATGCTATCAAGGGACGGATACAAGTATCGTATATTGAAATAAAGTGGGTGTTGCTTATACAACACATATATGTGTATGAGTAAAAGTAAAAGTGGTGTATATATATATTGATTGTGGTGACATCGGTATGAGTGTATAGGTATCTTGGTCGGGAATAAATTGTGATCTACATGTTATGATTATTCAAGGGAAGTTGTGTATATTGGTATTTGGAAGTGGTATATGTTTTTGTTTTGTGTTGAACAGGAAATTGAAAATGAGGAAAGGAATAAGACTACAAAAGTGGTAACATTTACCATATTGTGCTTAAATCCAATGATAATTTGGGTACATTTTTTATAAGTTTTAAATACCTTTCATTTTATGAATTGTATCTTGTTTTATATATTGTATGCTTCTGCACTTATATCTTTTGGGTTTTCTTACTGAGTTATACTCATTTTTATTTGTTTCAATATTGAAACAGGTAGACTTATTATCAAAGTCAAGAAAATGTCAAGTGATGATAGAAAGGGAAAAACAATTTGGGGTAGTAATTAAAGGTCTTGGAACTATTTTATTTTAGAATGGAAAGTTTATGTATGTGTTTGGGTAAGGCCATATGTATGGCTAGGTGTTGTATTATGTTAGTAAACTACTAATTAAGTCTATAGAGTTGTATATGGTGGTACAAGAGTTTCTTAAACTCTTGATGTTCTAGTAGTTGTTGTTGTTTTGATGTGTGGTTCAAGAGTTGTGTAACTCTTGGTTGTTATTTTTTTTAGTTTAAAGATTTATTTTTTTTGTCAAAGGTTTTGAAGGTTGTGATGTCATGTGGACATTATTCACGCCCAAATATGTCTTAAATTAGGGGCCTATTTTTAGGGTCGTGACAAGACCTTCCCACTTAGGATCCAATTTTCCAGCATTGAGTTCCCTCCTGTTTTGGAAAACCTTACGTAATACCAAGTCACCAACTTGAAATTTCCTTAACCTGACATTCTTGTTGTATGACTGTGCCATGCTCTGTTGATAAGCTGTCATCCTGATTCTAGCTAGGTCTCTTAGCTTGTCAATGGTATCTAAATCATAAGTCAAGTTGGCGTCGTTCTGGTCAGATGTCAACAACCCATACTTGGCTGTTGCGACGATGACTTCTGTAGGGATGACGACTTCTACTCCAAATACCAAAGAATATGGTGTTTGTCCAGTTGCATTCTTGGGTGTGGTCCTGTCTGCCTATAAGATAAATGGAAGTTCTTCGGCCTATCGTCCATTTTTTTGATCTAGCCTCTTCTTTAAGTTGTTGATTATGATCTTGTTACTCGATTCTGCTTGTCCATTTGATTGAGGATGTACAGGAGAGGATGTCACCATCTTGACTCCCCAGCTGGTTAGGAAGTATGTCGTCTTCTTACTGATGAATTGGGAACCATTGTCGCAGATTATCTCTGAAGGAACACCAAATCTGCTGAAGATGTTATTTTTGATGAAGGAGATGACTTCTTTGTCGCGGACTTGGACGTATGTCTCTGCTTCTACCTACTTGGAAAAGTAGTCTGTCATTGCAAGCATGAATACCTTTCCTCCTGGCGCTTTAGGCAATTTACCCACAATGTCCATTTCCCACGTCATAAATGGCCAGGGGGAGAGAATAGGATGAAGCAATTATGCCGGTTGGTGCAGGATGTCGCCATGCTTCTGACATGAATCGAATTTCATGGCATAGTTTGTGGCATCTTGACGCATTGTAGGCCAGACGTAACCTATCCTTAGAGCTTTGGTGTATAAGCTTCTGCCCCAGAATGATTATCAAATATTCCTTCATGCAACTCCTTTAGCTTTATTTGGTTCTAGACATCTTAAGTATGGACCTGCAAAAGATTTCTTATACAACACATTGTGTATTAGCAGATATCTTGAATTCCTTACCCTGAATGCTCTAGCACTCTTCTCATCTGTTGGGATGGTGCCATCTTGAAGATACTTGATGATGTGAGTGGTCCAAGAAGTTTCTGTCTGACTGGTTTGATCTTCCTGGATGTCATCATCTATGCTGAAGAGCTATAACTTTTCCACAGCAGGAATGTTGACATAAATGATTGGTATATTGGTTTGAGAGGCACTTTTGAAGGATGATCCCAGGTTAGCAAGGGCATCTGCTTGAGAATTTTCCTCTCTAGGTACCTGTTCTAAGGAAAAGCTTTGGAATATGTTTGCTATGATTTTCACGATCCCCAGGTATAACGTTATCTTGGCATTCTTAGCTGCATAGGAACCATTAAAATGGTTAACTAATAATAACGAATCACTGTATACCTGAATTGCCTTGACGTTGAGATCTAGGGCGACACTTAATCCTGCAATCAAGGCCTCGTATTCCGCTTCGTTGTTGGTGGCTTTAAAATTACAGCTTATGGCCTAGGGTATGATGTCCCCTTGTGGTGACTTCAGGACAATACCTAGACCTGTTCCTCTCATGTTGGATGCTCCATCTGTAAATAGTGTCCATTTGAGGAGGATGTCGTCGTCTTGAAACTGTTGAAGCTCAAGTTCTACTTCAGATTGCATACTTGGACTGAAGTCTGCCACAAAGTCTGCAAGTGCCTGTGATTTTATTGCTGTTCTTGGTTCATATCTGATATCATACGTGCTCAGTTGGACGGAACATTTTGCCATCCTTCCAGACATCTCTGGCTTTCTCATAACATTCTTAATAGGATAGTTAGTATGAATATAAACAATATGGGTTTCAAAGTAATGTCTTAATTTAACTGCAGCAATAATCAAAGCTAAAATCAACTTTTCTAGATGGGAGTACCTGATTTATACATCTAAAAGAGTTTTACTAGCATAGTATATCGGATGTTGATTACCATCTTGCTCTCGGACGAGGACTGCACTGACGGCTGTTTCTGAAACGGCCAAGTATGTATACAAAGGCTCACCATCTTGAGGTTTGGACAACAACAGAGGTGTCGATAGGTACTGTTTCAATTCTTGAAATGCCTTCTCATGTTCTTCTGTCCACTCGAATCTACTGTTCTTCTTCAAGATATTGTAGAATGGCTTGCACCTTTCTGAGGATTTTGAGATAAATCTGTTGAGAGCTGCTACCTTTCCTGTCAATCTTTGAACGTCTTTAACAGTCCGAGGTGACGTCAGGTTGAGGATTGCTCTTATCTGTATTGGACTTGCTTCTATTCCTCTTTGTATCACCATATGGCCTAGGAATTTTCCAGATTTCATGCCGAAGTTGCACTTTGTTGGATTCAACTTCATATTGAATGCATCTAGGATGTCAAATGCTTGAGTGAGCTCTCGTACACGGTTTTTGGCTTTTTTCGACTTGACTACCATATCATCGATGTATACCTCCATGATGTCCCCAATCTGGTCCTTGAACATCATATTGACAAGCCTCTGGTACGTTGCACTTGCATTTCTTAGTCCAAATGGCATAGCAATATAACAATATATACCTGTGGGTGTAATGAAGGTGGTGTCTTCTTGATAAGATGGCTCCATCTGGATCTGCTGAAATCCTGAGGATGCGTCCATGAATGTTAAGATCTCATGTCCTGACGTAATGTCTACCAAGGTGTCAATACGAGGGGAGAGGAAAGGGATCCTTAGGGAATGTTTTGTTTAGGTCCGTGAAGTCAACAAAACTCTCCAGTTACCGTTAGGGGTGTAAATGGTTCGGTTTGGTTCGGTCTGGGACAAATTAGAGGCCGAACCGCTAGGTATCGGTCTGGTGAAATCTCAGACCGAACCGAACCATAAAAACTTTCAAACCGAACTGAACCAAACCGCTATAGTCTGGTTCGGTTCGGTCCCAAACCTCGGTCTGAATTTATTAATGACCCATTAAGAAAAATCCCAAAGATTAACATGGTTCAGATGGATCATAAAACCCTAAACCTCTCATCTATAAACCCAGAAACACAAATCCATAATAAAACTAATGTTGCCTCATCCCATCAACCAGATAATCATAGTCACCAAATCAAACAGAACCTAGCCAATATAAAGGCAATCAATTAAATGTCGAAATAAGGGAATCAAACAGAAACAGAACGAAATTCAAACTAACCAAATCGACGATTGAAATTAGGCGTCAGCGGTTTTCGGGATGAGAGGGATTCCGCCGCCTTGCTTCTGTGATTGTTTCAATTTGGCTTCTTGTTCACGGATCTTCTGCATTTGAAGCATCCTTTCTAGGACAAGCTCGTATTCGCACTTCTCGTAGGAGTGACGCTCGTCCTCACACTTCCATGGAAGAAAGAACTCGGCGTGAAATGTGAAAGACTGGAAGTGAGATACTGAGATGAGAGTGAGCCTATTAGGGTTAGATATGTTAGGTTTTCTAAAATCTAAGGGTTGATATTAATTCAACTTAAAATCCTACGGTCATTATTCACGGTTCAGCGGTTCGGTCTACGGTTCGGTCCCACGGTTCGGTCTGGCAGTCGGTCTCGCGGTTTGGTCTGAATCAGTTCGGTTCGGTTTGGTCTAGAGTGGCCAGACCACAGACCGAACCACACCACCTGGTTTGGTAATTTTAAAGACTGAACCGAACCATGATTGCTCAAAAACCGAACCAGACCGCATGGTCTGGTTCGGTTCGGTCCCGAACCGCGGTCTGGCCTGAACCACTGACACCCCTAGTTACCGTTCCTTTTCTCCACCACAACAACGTTGGCTAGCCATCTTGTATATTCTACCTCTCTGATCATCTTTGCTTTCAGCAACCTGTCAACTTCTTCCTGGATAATCTGGTTCCTTTCTTGAGCAAACTTTCTTCTTTTCTGGCGCACCAGTCTGAAGGATGGATCTATGTTAAGCTTGTGAGTTATAACATCATTGCTAATTCCTGTCATGTCTTCGTTTTTTCCAGGCAAAGCTATTGACTCTTTTGTTTTGGTAAAAAAAAAAAAACAATAAGAACTAAATTAAGCAAAGAAAAATGATGTTTAGTCTTGAAATTAGAAGGAGGGTGCAATGGAATAAAACTGTTTGAAGAAAGATGATGAATAACAATGGAACAATTATTTATACGAGGAAAGCCCTTGAGAGAATTCACTCGCTGGCACAAAACCTCGGGAGGTGTTTTTGAGCACCTACCACCCCTAAACGGTCGTATTAATGTATTGAGTTACAAGAATAGCTATGGCGGATGATAGTAATGAGTTTGTGAGCGTGTGTGTATGTGCCGCCTCTAACCTTGCTATAAATACAAAGAATTAACATAAGATAACCTTAGCCTAACCAACTATCCTAAAAACTCGGATCTTTATCCTCATATGACCAAGTCTTTGAAGAGTCTTCTTTGATCTTTGAATTGGCACGTGCTGGATAATTGTTATCTGCATAAAAGATTTATTAACATAATCATTATAAATAAATAAAATAAATACTTACAGGGCTGTAAGTTATCAGGACGTCGCTATCCTTGAAGATGTCGTCGTGTGAATTTTTACCCATAACAATTGCCCCCAAACTTACTTTTTACAGCGGGTTAAAAGATAAGTTTCCACATACTTCTAGTGGATTCATGAATCTCTGACGGTTGATTAGACGTGATAGAGTCCTAGGGCAATGAACACACTCGCGGGTTTTCTAGGCATTTTGGACGGTTAGGGTTAATAAAAAGACTTTTCTTCTTTTCTTCTTCACAGTCTTCTATTTTCTCTCTCTTTACGGTGAAGAATGCGAGGTAATAATTTTCTTCTTCCTTGTCCTTCCTGTTTTTGATTCTTCATCATGGGAAAAACAAAGTGGTCCAAACCTAAGGATTTGGTTCCTAGTCCTTCGGGTAAAGGCAAGAATGCAGAACCCGACGACTTCATTTGTGAGGTTCTACTAGCCAATCCTGATAATGAAGTTTGTGTTTTTAATGATTCCCAACTTGATATTTTCAAAAAACATCAATGTCTTCCTGAGTCCTCTGTTTTTCGTCCATTCGATGTTTCCTTAAAGTTGATTTTGTGTCCCCTTCATGGATTGCTTTCTACGAGTACCCTTTTACTTTAGGGTTTACTTACCCTTTTCCCCCACTCGTGTCTGATTTTTTTCAATAGAACCCAGTTAGCATATGTCCAGTTAATGCCCATGGTATGGAGAGTCTTTTCTTGCGTCTTGAGAGTAAACCAACAGCACAACTTAGGAATAGGCTTAAATGAACTGGCTCTAGTGTACGATTTGCAGTCCTTTGGTTCCAAGTGTTACCTGTTAAAAACGAAGGCTGGGGTTGATACAGCGTTCTTGAAGGTTTCTGTAAATGACCGAGGTTGGAAGGGTCGTTATTTTTTTGTTGATAGAAAATCTTTAAGTTGTGATGACAGTGTCCCGTGGAGATGGAACAGGGGAGGTATATATCTTTTTCTTTGAACTTTCCTTTGCTTCTTAACTGAACTTGTAATTTTTTCTTTTTTTTGCTTGCAGATATCAGGTGGGTGGAGCTATTTCCACCATCGGAGTTTCTGTAAAGAAATTAGAGGATTTAAGGGGCTTTCTATTGAGGACAGTCATTTAAGATCCCAAAAATTGGAGCTTTTCGTCTTTCCAGTCAGGAGTTGTCTTCTTACAAGATGTCGACGGGTAAGATTTTTGCTTGAAACTTTGTCTCCTTCTTCGTTATTTATGAAATGATGAATTTTCCTTCTTTTGAACAGTTTCTAAGTCTACCCAAGGATTCTCATTAAAAGACCTGGAAACGTTTGTTGGGATGAGTTCTGTCAATAAGCCGCCGGTCAAGCTGAAGATTGAAGCCGCAACGTCTGTTGGATCCAGATTAAAGAAGAGAAAAGTGAAGAGAAGGAGATTGTGGAAGTTGGAGTTTTGAAGATATGGAGGTCGAAGATATCAGGAAGAAGTTCTTTACTGTTGCCTCAGTTGTAAGTCCTGCAAGAATTTATACATTTATTTTGCATTAATAATTTCAAGATTACTAACCAATTTTGCTTTTGTAGGCTTTTGGAGCTATGGATTCCAAAGTAGTCACTTTGGATGAGTTTAACAATAAGCTATTGATGGAGTCCCTGCAGTTAAAGAAGCACATTACTCTGGAAAAAGAAGAAACACAAAAGAAGATTCAAGGTCTGAATGATGAGGTCGCGAGCTTGATGAAAGTAATGTCATCCATCCAAGATGTCCACTTGCAGGAAATTGAAGACTTAAAGAGTGCTCTGATGAAATCTGCAGCTGTTAGCATAGTGGAAATCAAGATCCAAATGATGGAGGACTTATTGATGGCAAGCACTTAGAGTGGGACATTGAGCAGCAGCGCATCCTCTTAAAGGGATTAACTGGAGAAGGAATGGAAGTAGGAGAGGTGTCGTCGGCTGCTCAGGGAGATGACAAGAAGGAAGATGGGGAACCACCAGCGGCGGAAGCCACTTGAAGTAATTTTTTATGTGTTTTTTTGAACAATGTTTTATTGGGCTGCGTCCCAGGAAGGCTGTAAGGATAATTTCATGGTTTTTTTTTGGTTTGTAATGGTCCATAAGGGCTAAAACAATTTGTTTTTTTCCAAGTGTGGGGTTGGTTCCATACTTTTTGGGTTTCTTTTGTGGTTTGCTGGACAAAGATAAGCTAAGTAAATGGTAGGTCTTTAATGAATGGAATGGGTTTAAGGTTTCTAAGCTATGTTGCCCTCTTACGTAGGATGTTTAAATCCTTTGCACAATCTTTTGTTTGGCATGACATACCAATAAACCTTCGTACTTAGACAACATGTAAATGTTATATCCAATTGATCAAAATTGTTGTCTTCTTGCTGATGAACTGGGAACCAATTTCACAGATTATTTATGAAGGCATGTCAACCTCCTCAAGATGTTCCTTTTGATGAAGGAGATGACTTCCTTGTCACGGACTTGGACGTATGCTTCCGCTTCTACCCATATGAAAAATAATCAGTCATAGCGAGCATGAATACTTTCCCTCCTGGTGCTTTAGGCAATTTACCCACGATGTCCATTCCCCACGTCATAAATGGCCAAGGGGAGAGAATAGGATGAAGCATTTCTGTTGGTTGGTGTAGGATGTCGCCATGCTTCTGACATGAATCACATTTCCTGCATATTAAGCAGCATCTTGACGCATTGTAGGCCAAAAGTAACCCATCCTTAAAGCCTTGGTATACAAATTTCTGCCCCAGAATGATTGCCACAAATTCCTTCTTGTAGCTCTCTAAGAACTTCCTTAGCTTTATCTGATTCTAGACATCTTAAACATGGACCTGCAAAAGATTTCTTAAACAATATATTGTCAATTAACAGATATCTTGAATTTCTTACTCTGAATGCTCTGGCACTCTTCTCATCAGTTGGGATGGTGCCATCTTGAAGGTACTTCACGATTGGAGTGGTCCAAGAAATTTCTGTTTGACTGTCTTGATCTTCCTGGATGTCATCTTCTATGCTGAAAAGCTCTAACTTTTCCAGGGCAGGGATGTTGACATGAATGATTGGAATGTCAGTTTGAGAGGCGCTCTTAAAGGCTATCCCAGGTTAGTAAGGGCATCTGCTTGAGTATTTTCCTCTCTAGGTACCTGTTCTAGGGAAAAGCTTTTGAACTTGCTTGCCAGGATTTTTACGATTCCCAAGTATGACATCATCTTGGCATTCATTAGGCTTGCATAATGACTTGAAATGATAAACCATTAACATTATCAACAATGTATATCTGAATTTGCCTTGCACTTGAATTTAATCTACTGATGCAACATGAGTCCTGGAATCAAAGCTTCATTTCTGCTTCATTGTGGTAGCTTTAAAATCACATCATTATGGCTTGGGGTATTATGTCCCCTTGTGGTGATTTTAGACAATACCTAGACCTGTTCCTCTCATGTTAGATGCACCATCTGTGAATAAGGTCCACTTTAGGATTTGTCGCCTTTAAGCTTGTTGGACCTCAAGTTCTACCTCAGGTTGCATGCTTGGACTGAAATTTGCCACAAGTCTGCAAGTGCCTGTGATTTTTTGCAGTTCATGGCTCGTATCTGATATCATATGTGCTTAGCTGTACGGACCACTTCGCCATCCTTCCAGACATCTCTGGCCTTCTCATAACATTCTTAATTGGATAATTAGTATGAATATAGATGATATGAGTTTTTCAAATATGCCTTAATTTAAATGATGCAGTAATTAAGCTAAAATTAACTTTTCTTGATGGGAGTACCTGGTTTCCGCATCTAAAAGTTTTAACTTACATAATATATAGGAGGTTGGTTACCATCTTGCTCACGTACAAGGACTGCACTAACAGCTGCTTCTGAGTGGCGAGGTATGCATATAACGGCTCGCCTTCTTGAGGTCTGATCAACAATGGAGATGTTGACATGTACTGCTTCAAATCTTGGAATACCTTTTCATGTATTTCTGTCCATTCGAATCTGCTATTCTTCTTCAATATGTCATAGAATGGCTTGCATCTCTCTGAGATTTTGAAATAAACCTGTTGAGGGCTGCTACCTTCCCATCAATCTTTGAACATCTTTAACAGTCTGAGGCGACGTCAGGTTGATGATTGCTTTTATCTGTTCTGGGCTTGCTTCAATTCCTCTTTGTGTCACCATGTAACCAAGAAATTTTCCAGACCTCATGCCGAAGTTACATTTTGTTGGATTCAGCTTCATGTTGAATGCGTCTAGGATGTCAAGTGCTTGGGTAAGATCTCGGACATGGTTTTCTGCTTTCTTTGATTTGACTACCATATCATCGATGTAAACCTCCATGGTTTTACCTATCTGGTCCTTGAACATCATGTTGACAAGCTTCTTGTAGGTTGCACCTGCATTTCTTAGTCCAAATGGCATAGCAATATAACAATATATACCTGTGGTTGTAATGAAGGCGGTGTATTCTTGGTCAGATGCCTCCATCTGGATCTGCTGAAATCCTGCGGATGCGTCCATGAATGTCAAAATCCCGTGCCCAGATGTATTGTCCACCAAGGTGTCAATGTGTGGAAGAGGAAAGGATCTTTATGACATGCTTTATTCAGGTCCGTGAAGTCAACACAAACTCTCCATTTGCCATTTCTTTTTTCCACCACAACCACATTAGCCAGCCACTTTGGGTATTCCGCTTCTCTGGTATCATCTTCGCTTTTAGCAGCCTGTCAACTTCTTCCTGGATAATCTGATTTCTTTCTTGAGCAAACTTTCTTCTCTTCTGACGCACTGGTTTGAAGGAAGGATCTATGTTAAGCTTGTGAGTTATAACGTCTTACTTATCCCCGTTATGTCTTCATGTTTTTCCACGCGAAGCTCTTGACCCTTTATTTCAAGAAATTGATTAATTCTTCCTCAAACTCTGCTGGTACGTCTTGGCCAATAGGCACTTTCAAGTCCGGATTAGAGGGATCCAAGAGTATTTCTTTCACATCATGCTCCCTTGCCTCCAAGACCTGACGGCCTTCTTCTTTAATTGCTATGCTTGCCGGGAGGATGACGTCGCCTTCATAGATGTCATATAGCAATCCTTTGCCTTCAGCTGGTCACTGAAAATCTTGCAACTCCCCAAGTGTCGGCATCTTCACACACTGATGGTACGTGGACGTTACTGGCTTTCATAGAATGAATCCAAGGTCTGCCCAAGATCACATTGTAGCTGGTTGCACAGTCTATCACGTAAATTCTTTCCATGGAGTTGACACCTTCCACATATACTGGGAGTTTAATCTCTCCTGCCGTGTCCTTTGTTTCGCCACTGAAACCCACTAGTACCGAAGTATCCTTGATCACCTCTGTCATCGGGAATGTCCATTTCTTTCAAAGCTGCAAGGGTGATGAGATTCACAGAGCTGCCCCCATCTACTAAAATCCTTCTGACTTTGCAGTTTGCTATTTGAAGGGCAATGACCAGTGCATCATGATGTGGATCCAGCACGTCCCTGTCATCTTCTTCGAAGGAGATGAACATGTTGAGAGGTCAACTGGGAAGTCTTATCTTTTCTTATGAGGATTTTCATCCTTGGACTCGTGTGCATGCCTTTTAGCTGCAGAAAAGACATACCACAAATATCAGAACCACCACTAATAAATTGGATTACCTTGGTTACAGGTGGAGGAGAAGGTGGCTTATCTAGAACTGCTCTTTGTTGTGTCTGCCTTATTCTTCCGGGGCTAAGGATTTATTTAAGGTATCCTTTTGATAGTAAGTAGCTCAGCTCCTTCCTCAAGGCGATGCAATCTTCTGTAAGGTGTCCAAAATCTTCATGGTAAGCACACCACTTAGATTTGTCCTTCCAAGTGGCAGGTTTGTCATTTTTCCTTGGCCACCTTGCTTTGTCTCCAAAGATTGCTCATTGCGCATAAGATACCTGAAACATCCACAAAAAGCAATAATAAGTAATCTTACGACAGTCGGTATCATCCTGGTCTTCATCTTCCACGGAATGAATCTTGCCTAGAATCATTTCTATGGTACGGCCTGGATCTGTTGTTCTGCCTCTGGTGAGACATCCCTATCCTTCTGTCCGGTTCTCATATGTCGACGCCTTGCCAGAATCCTTTGACTACTGTGCTTTGTCCTCTTCTAGTCGAATGAACCTTGTAGCCCTATTACGTACATCCTTCATTCTCTTGCATGGATTCATCACTAAATCTTCATAGAATGGTGATTCTTCTTCAAGACCATCCTGAAAGCTTTCGTTGCTGTAGCCATGTCTAGATTAGGGATCTCCAGGACTTCTTTGTTGAACCTGTTGACATAGTCCTTTAAAGCTTCGGTTGGTTGTTGTATGATCCGGTAGAGGTTCACTGGTCAGTTTTCTCGGTCTCAATTGCCGGCTACAAGAGACTGGTTGTTGAACATGTTGATGAGTGTGGCATACGACCCAATTGATCCTGGTGGCTGACGAATCAACCACTTCAATGCTGGTCCAATCAGTGTCGAACCAAAGCCTTTGCACAAACAGGCTTCTCTGTACTGAAGGGGAATACGAACAATCTCCATCTTCTCTTGGTAATGCGCTACATGTTCCTCAGGGTCCGTGCTTCCATCATAGAACTTCATGGATGGATGTTGATCCTTTTGGGGATGTCAACAGTTGCTGTTGGTCCCAAAGGGGCAACAATGGTATGAAAATTGCTAGAGGGGTGGGGTGAATAGCGTTTTTAAAATTCTTTCAAACCCTTTTGCAAATCAATGGCTTATGCGGCACATTTCTCAAATAAGCTAAGTATAGCGTGCAGAGAGGAGTGTGAAATGCCAGCGAGAAATTTAAGCAGCAGCTGCGCAGGAAAAAGCTGCGCAGAGATAAAAACGCAACGCGCTAAATTTTGGCTTAAAGTGTTGGATAAAAAGGATTCTAAGGCAATAAGAAATAACAAACACAGCATCAATAATAGCAACCTGATACGATCAAACAAGCAGTAATTCAGAAATGATTAAGCAGGAAATAAATAGCGAATTAAGAACAAGCAATTTGGAGAGGTCGTTCAAACAGAAGATCTACTTCCTCTACCAAGATGTTAGTCTTGGATTTTCTAATGAGATTTATATTGAATGAGGAGCTTTTACAAGATTACAAAGAATCAAAAACTCACATCAAAATCTAATCTATGAAGAGCAAATCCTAGACTAAACCGGTGTATCTCAGAAGTAAGATCTAAATGATCTAAGCTTCAAGAGGGGTGTGTGTGTCAGAAATTCTGGGCTCTATGAATCTATGAGATGAAGAGCACGAATATTCTGGTGATATAAGGCTTAGGATCTGGGCAGGAGTTTGAAGGTATGAAGGTTTGAAGGTTGTTCTTGAATCTGGAAATATTAAGCAGCAATCTTCTGAACTTTAAGGATACTTAGTAAGCACAAACTCAAGCAACTTGGAAATGAAGATGAGCAGGCTATTTATAGCAGAGAGCTTAAAACTAGCCGTTGGAGCTCTGAGCAAGGACGATTAGCTGGCACTATATATGATTGGGGCGGCAGATGTCCTTTATAGCCGTTGGGGCTCTGATCAAGGTTGATGACTGGCACAATATGATTGGTGCGCAGGGATCTTTGAGCCGTTGGAGACTGAGCATGAAGACTAAATTCAAAAGCT